>OX457042.1:53610053-54063639 GCA_949752735.1 Lumbricus terrestris
AAACCGTAGTTTAGGCTGATAAATTACTGTACAAAAGTTTAGGCTGATAAATTATTTGGACATTATCCGAGGCTGCAAAATGTACATACAAGTAATTTCTGGATCACCAGGTTCAATCCAGCTTCCATTTCAACTATAAAAATGCCTTTATCCAGCTTCCATCTCAACTATAAAAATGCCTCTATCCAGCTTCCATTTCAACTATAAAAATGCCTTTATCCAGCTTCCATTTCAACTATAAAAATGCCTTTATCCAGCTTCCATTTCAACTATAAAAATACCTTTATCCAGCTTCCATTTCTCTTGCGTTTTTCGTCAATCCAGCTTCTGTTTCACCTGTAGAAGAATCTTCATCCAGTTTCCATTACCTAAACGTTTTTTCGTTAATCCAGCTTCTGTTTCACCTGTAGAAGAACCTTCATCCAGCTTCCTTTACTTAAACGTTTTTTCGTCAATCCAGCTTCTATTTCATATACTTATAAAGATACCCTCATCCAGCTTCCATTACTTACACGTTTCTTCGTCAATCCAGCCTCCATTTCGCCTGTAAAAGGTCTTCATCCAGCTTCCATTACTTAAAGGTTTTTCGTCAATCCAGCTTCCATTTATATACTGCACTTTTTCTTCTCGCGTTTTCAGTTTATATTGCTACTTCCGGTTGCGAATGTTCGGAAATTGGAATAGCGCGTTGTATGGCGCGCTATATTCATGATTGGTGGTGTTTCTTAATTTATCAGCCTAAACTACGGGATATCGACAACGGAAATAATTTATCAGCCTAAACAACGGTTTAACCGATATTGCAATAAGTCAGCAGTAGACTAATATCATGATTTCATCCATCATCCAACTTACAGTTTTCAGAAACAAAAATCTCTGAGGTGCTATACGTGTTGGGATTTAAGTAAATGCAAACCGGAGCAATCTGAAATTAACTTACAGCCTGAGTCTCCTTTCGATTGCACGTCATTGCTGGTATCGGATGATGGTCGTATTTTCGACATAATGGAGAAACTCTTCTGAGATCTGTAGAGAAACAAACGTGGCTCTTGTCACAACCAACGCTAATGTTACAAGAAACACCAATCGATTGACGATAAATGCCGATCGATAATAGTAAAGCAAATAACTGGAAAGAAAATAATTTCACTGACGATAGAAATTTCACGAGGTCTGATAGTTGAGCGCGAATATTTGAACGAAATATGGCTCATTGAAACTACACCAAGTGACGTCATTAGTTCATGCGTAGTTTTGTGTATTAAGTAAGTAAGCAAGTAAGTAAGTAAGAAAGAAAGTAAGTAAGTAAGCAAGTAAGCAAACAAGTAGTATTACCAAAGACATTATAGTCTGCGACTGGTATTACCTTCAATATTACATGTTCAAACGCCCAATGGGATATCGACAAATTAATAATGCCACATAACACATATAAGCAATGATAAGGAATAGTAACATTCAATAAAAGCAATGTAACACAAATGTGAATTAGTGTAAGGTTTCTAATGTAGATCTGCACAATGGGCGATGGAGCTTCACCATTCGTCTTCTGAATTTAACCTACTTTGTCGTGTTTATGCCATTAAAATTAGTACAAAGTACATAATATCCAATTACCATTAATACACACAAGACTAGAAACTCTTTAACGTCGTTGTATCGTGGGACGATAATCGGGTCCCTCAAAATATTCACATCTTGTTTACTAAATGCATTCAGATAATTTTCATTTATGTAATGAATGGTAAACTTCTAGCTCCACGGACTCGCTCTACTGGCAGGCAATGCCAAGCTTTCTCGATAAGGACTCTACGTGTAGGTCCGTTCATCTAGAATGGCATTTCCCCCTCCACCTTAAAGCTGCGTTTATTACGTCTGCCAAACTTGGTTTAATTAATCTTCTCGCGTTAGACTGACAACTTTCAGGAACTGTGTTCGCGTGTATTGTAAGCATCAATAATTATAATAGCAAACATTTGCAACACAGTCGCTGTTAATAAATAACTTAATCCAGAAGAATATTTAGGCTGCATTGTTGGTCACAGGCATAAAGTATTATGAACCCGAATAACATTTATTTTAGTATGCCCTACTTCTGAGATAGTCTAAGCTTAAAGTTTTGCTTGAACATCGGCTACGTGCTTATTAGGCTACTGTTTAATGAACTGAAGAAGAAACCACTTATAAGGAAATCTGTCTTTATTGTCAATGTAGTGGCCTTTTAGAATAGAGTGGAGCGCAACAACTTTGCGCACTAGAAGCGGAATACGCGGACTTGATATCGATATGAAGTTCGAAGCGAACTACACGCGACTTGGATACAAGCCAGGAAACTGATAGAGGGTTCCTACATGTACATAGCTGGTGTTTATGCTACTGTTGATGATGGTGATGATGGTGATGATGATGATGATGATGATGATGTTGTTGATGATGATGATGATGATGATGATGATGATGATGATGATGATGATGATGATGATGATGATGATGATGATGATGATGATGATGATGATGATGATGATGATGATGATGATGATGATGATGATGATGATGATGATGATGATGAAGGGATGGTTGTGATGATAGTGCTTGACCCGATAATCTTGTGCCGAAAGCAAGAAAGAAATGTGTGCAATCCGAAATATTTCTGTTTCAGCGCTAAAATTTTCTCAACAACACAAGTGCACTTGACCTCCAGCATAGAATAGATAATGGTTAAACTACTTAATTTAACGTTGGCAACGAGTTGTGCTAGACAGTAAGAAGTTCATACAAGCAATTGAGACGTTGGAAGGGGGTGACCAACTAACCCCATCCTACCCTACAAGGGCAGCTTAAAGTGCTTATGGTACGCGGGTCAATCGAATCCCGTAGACTCTCGATTTAGTTTTTCCTTCAACCTCGGATTGCAACAAACTACATAGAGCAAACTCACTTACTCACTGCATGTCTGCAACTTTGCGATTTATGTGTTCCGGGATCATACTATTTTAAAGTTCGTATTTCAGCGAAAAATCTCATCACATTCCAATCGCACAAAATGGCGAGAGATGGGGAGGCCCAAAAGTAACAATGACCTCACTGGAAATAGCAGCTGGCTGAAGATTATGGTTCGACGACAATTGGTCTACAGACAACTCGTCTAACGACAACTCGTCTACAGACAATTGGTCTAACGACAACTGGTCTACAGACGACTCGTATTGATGAATAGAAGCTGAATTGATGAAAAAACGTCAAATGGTTTTCTAGCTTAAATGGAAGCTGGGTTGATGATTTTCATTCATGTATTTCAACATGCATTCATTTGTTTCAAGAAGTTAAGCCTATAGCGCCTCTTTTTCGCTCTCCAGTCAATATTAATTCAAAATGATTCAATCTGATTATGTTGTGACAACAGCTTTTGCTTCTAAATGGCTGTTGATTTGTTCTCCAAATTTAAAAACCAAACTTGTACTGAACGTTGGCTTGGGCTATAGGTCTATACTCTATAGCCTATTTGACCTCTGACGCATCCACGATTGTAGGTCTAGGCCTATATGTATTTCGTTATAATTTAGCCTACACCTGGAGACGTGCCAACGTGGTTATAATTTATGAGTTTATAACTTGTTATTTTAGGTACGGTAAGCCTATATTGGTATCTACGACTACAGATGTTTAAGAAAAGTAGCCAATGGTAAAATGATAGTTTTATAGCTGATTTTAGCTAAATTAACTTTTGTAAACGGGGGAGGTTTAGAATTAATTTGTTCGTACGCATTTGAAAGTTCGCAAAATGTACTATAGGCCTAGCCTAATAATGGCTTAGCCATTTTTCGTCTATAATATAAAAATTTCGAAATTTTTACATTTAGCCTACAGTACCTATTGCCCGATGGGACTCCAAAAATGGAAGGGTGTGGAGTCCATGACTCTCATCCATTTGGCGTGGACTCCAATTTTTTTTATGTGATGCGTCCAAGACTCCAATAATTCAGACCTAATAATTCGGAATCACTGATGACGACATAATCTTGTGCCGTGGTCCCCTAAAGGATCGACAGGTGAGCTCTCATCATGCGCACTTGTTTGACCTTGCTTGTTTTAAGGTCAGAAAACGGGGTGAATTATTATTTTTCTTGGCTTTTCCATTAATAAACTTAATCTTCGGAATGGAGGATATTTTTCAACTCTGGAGAGTGCATTTAAAAGGTCCATTTCTAGTAGAATATCAACAATAATAAACCTACAGGCCTATGGTTAAACTTTGCACGCAGTTTTCTCAACTAACAGTTTAGTCTATGTTGGCCAATAACCTATGCTTACTGTCAGATTGAAAATGCGGCTATTGTGAGATAGGCTTAGCCTGTCAAGAAAGGAAAAAATAAGAAAAAAGAACTGTGAACAGTTTTGGATAGTTAGGGACTAAATAAATAATCTACAAGATAGAGCTAAACACTAAAAACGAAATTCACAAGAACACAGATTGCAGTAGGCCTATAGCCTACGTAGCCTAAATCGTAACTAGCCCACTAACAGAACAGGAAGCCAACAATTATAGGCGCTAATTGTAGCTTTCAAAGCACGTCTAGGCCCTATCCGACGGAGGCTTCAGGAGTCGATATCGGTATGCCTACCTCTCGCCCTCCATGCCAACGTGTTAGGCCTATATGCTACACTGCGACTCCGGGGCCCCCGGCGATTAAATTCTTTTTACTGAACTGCTAGACTTTGGGGCAAATATTGACGTGATAGGCCTAATTCGCGACAAGGAAATTCACAAATTCGGAAATCTGAAAACCCTACGGCCTACGCCCAAGCGAAATACTGGACTGCTGAGCCAAATGCGATATATTTATTAAAAACGCTAAAAATTTGCATGGTGGTGTAGACCCCAGGGGATTTAAAATTTCGATCGGCGACTTAAACGTAGAGACGTATTATTCTCTCAAGTGGTTATAAACATGATATATATATACAATAATCGTTTACATATAATAAAGTCCAATGTTCAACTATAAAAACTAGTAATAAGTCTGCTTTATGTTCAATCAAAACAAAAAAACATGTTGTAGCTGCTGAAAAAACGTTTACGTAGACATATCGGTTTCAGGTTACCCCCCCACGAAAACTGTTATTTAATTGCAAATAGAAGCTGGATTGACGAAAACAACGTTTGAGGAATGGCAGCTGGACGATGTTTCTCTGTAGGTGAAATAGAAGCTGGATAGAGGTTCTCTGTGGGTTAAATAGAAGCTGGATAAGGTTCTCTGTGAGTGAAATAGATGTTGGATGAAGGTTCTCTGTAGGATAAATAGAAGCTGGATGAAGGTTCTCTGTAAGTGAAATGGAAGCTGGATTGACGAAAACAATGTTTGTGAAATGGAAGCTGGACGAAGGTTATTTGTAGGTTAAATAGAAGCTGGATGAAGGTTCTCTGTAAGTGAAATAGAAGCTTGATGTAGGTTCTCTACAGATGAAATAGAGGCTGGATGAAGGTTAGAGAAATGGAAGCTGAATGAAGATTCTCTGTAGATGAAATAAAAGCTTGATGAAGGTTCTCTATAGGTGAAATGAAAGCTGGATGAAGGTTCTCCTGTAGGAGAAATAGAAGTTGGATTGACAAAACAACGCTTTAACTGGGGGTAGCCTGAAACCGTAGGGGAAGGATGAAACCGGTTTGAGATTAACCGTGACGGTATCTTGAAACCGGTTTCGTCCTACCTCCCGGTAATCTGAAACCGGTTTCAAGTTACCGGGGGAGGGGTAATGTTTATGAGGGGTAATTTGAAACCTTTACACCGGTCCAATGTGAAACCAAGGTCCCGAACATAGGAGGCAAATGTAATCCCAGGGAATTCACGAGTTATAGCCTCTAAATTAAGTTTTGCAAGTTGTTGGCAAGTGTCGAGTCACATAATTATATTGGGTCTTGTTTGGGTTTAGTCGTTGACGGTTGGAAGACATTCAAGCTTCTAAGCTCTGCGTAGCCCGGTTTATTGCTTGAACCGCTGTAGCAGCTGCAGACGTAAGGCAGTGAACATTAAGCCTGAAGGTGGTCTGCATAGGCCTAATATCAAGACAGGTCATAGAAAATGCTTGTGTCAATAGCCTGAATGTCTCCTCGTGAACTTTATATTAACTGACAAACATTGTATCGACTTAGCGTTATTTAGCAAGCTTAGGCATACATCATTAAATGATAGGTCCAATTGCAAAACCGTATCTGTGGGAAGTCAACTTTGCAAATTGTTTATTTGGAAACCGGATCTTAGTCTGTCCTTGGTCCCGCACATGCTAGTTCCGCGCATGGTGTTACACTAAAGATGAGCAAAACATGTTTAATTAGGCCCATATACAGCGAGACCATTCACCACAAGAGCTTTGTCCAATAACATAGGCTACGATGTTTAAATAATTAATTTAGAAGTAAACTACGGACTCTTCCGGAATTTGTTGGATTCGTGTGAATGAACACTAACCGTAACTTCTACGGCGCAACTACATGTAGTACTGAAAATGATTATTCAGTGCAAGCAGAAAATAAATGACTAAGGTTACGAAGAAAATTATCAAGTGTTTAATTTAAATCAGTAATAGTCCATCACATGGGTATACTAGTTGTCGCAGTAGTCTAATATTTTCTTTCTCCTGGGAAGCCTACATTAGCTTGACATTAATATTATAAATTATATGCTCAAACAATAATTATTATTATTGTAGGTCTATATGGCCCTCTTATCGTGTAGACAGTGCACGCCAAAATGCCGAATAAATAAATTGTTAGGCTACCGTTCAAATACGCATGTGACATACTAATAAATCAAAAGGAGAAAAACCGCATAATCATCCACTTTAAAAGTCGTATAATAATAGGCCTAGGCTATATGGAAACATTAGCTAGCCATAAATGTATGTAGCCTACATTTCTGGTCGATGTCTATTCACAACAAGATCGCTATCACAGAATCTCAATCCTCCGTTACTCCGCTCTCAATCGCTCACTCACACCTCATTTCATCCATGATTGTGCCCTCACTTCATCCCATGTTCCCACACTCCGTCACACACTCATTCATTTGCCATCTAACTCATTATGTATGTAACGTCCAATAGGTTCTCACTGGTTTTTTCTCATAAATGAGAATATGCAACATTAGGCCTATGACGAAATTTCGTAGAACCAAAATTTTTCGTTCAATATTGAGCCACCTTCATATGACAACAAAATTGGCCCAAATACTATCTGAAGTGCATGGAACAAGAATAAATGTGAACCAAACTAATTTTTGACATTTTCATTCTGGGACCACCCTGACACATGACTACATACGTACATGCATAAATACATATCTACATGCATGCCATACATACATACATTTCTACATGCATACATACTTATGAAGTATCTGTGCTGATTGTCCGGCTAGTACGGTTATCGATCAGATGAGATAAGGGAACGTAGTCACATGGATCTTCATTTCAGTTTGTTTTATTTCGTAGTATGACAGTAGAACGGTTGATCGGTTACAATTGTGATTACAGAGACGACGACGACGACATGTGGAGACAGAACGCTGACCGACTGATTGTTCGCTTACCCTCACTTCTCTGCCTCCTGAGCCTCTCAACGACTGACTGATTTCTCGCTGACCGCTCCATCTCCTCGGTTTACGGCAGTACGGCATCCAGCCTCGGCCCGAAGCCTCGGCCTTCTGACCGACTCTCTAAACTATTTGAACTCTTAGCTCTTGCTTCTTTGCTGACTGAATCTCGACTCTCAACTAAACTTTTAACCCTCGAGTGCCCAAGGGGAGGGGGTCCGACTGGACCCCAGGCCCGTTTTTTCCGGGTAACTTTTTAACGGCTATAGATATGCAAAAATGCTTTTATGTATTCCTAGAGCATCCATTTGGGCATCGAATGGTATATTTTGCGTGAGTATTGTCCAACCCTGTACTCTACAAGCACATCGTATACTAAGGGTACCGCAAGATTTTCGGCTATTCCTTCGGTAAATGACGCAAGCAAGCATTATACTGTGTATCATGAAATTTTTACACTATTATTTTGCACCATGTGGTGCTATTGTGATATAAGATACATCAGTCGACTGAAAATTCATTTTGGATTACATAGAACTAAATTCTGTTATGATATTCCAATCCCTTCTCAAGATTTTAGCATGAAAACGATAGACTTCCTTCGGTAAATGACGCAAGCAAGCATAAAATGTGTATCAAGAGATTTTTACACTTTTATTTTACACCAGGTGGTGTTATTGTGGTAGGATACATCAATCGATTGCAAATTCATCTGGAAATACATAGAACTAAATTCTGTGACGATATTCCAATCCCTTCTCAAGATATTAGCATGAAAACGCTGGGGTCCGCGCGGACCCCCCTTGGGCCTTCGTGTACCAAAAAATACCTTGGGCACTCGAGTGTTAAACTACCGACTGACTCAATCTCTTTATTATACCTCGGCAGCCTCTTTACCTATGTGGATTAGTCTTATTGGTCGGTGGTCAACCTGTTGCTAACCCAATCATCTTCTTCCTTTCTATCTGCCTTTACTTATTCTATAGTCAGTCTGTCTGTCTGTCTCTATCTCTGTCTTTCTCTCTCTGTACTATCTTGATTATAGTTTATGCTTAGCAGCGATGCTACACTTACATACATTGGGGCGGTACATCTGTCAAAAGGTAACGCAGGTGTCCTAAGGTGAGCTCAGCGAGGACAGAAACCTCGCGTAGAGCAAAAGGGCATACATAAATAAGTACGCACGTAGGCCTATAATACATAGTTACATACATGCATGTGTGTTTCTATGTATGTACGTATGTATGTACGTATGTATGTATGTATGTGTATGTATGTATGTATGTATGTATGTATGTATGTATGTATGTATGTATGTATGTATGTATGTATGTATGTATGTATGTATGTATGTATGTATGTATGTTAGTGTGGTCAAAAAAAAAAATTCAAGCTAGAATCCAAGACAACCTCCCAGTTTGTTAGACTTGTTATTAGTAGTATTGAGACCAAATTTCAGCCCCAGATTCGGACTAGAAGACGGTGCTCAATGACACACAAAACTTACCATGTAGTAGTAGTGTTGTGAGGCGGAAACTTTCCTCGGAAAGTTTCATATATTTCCGACGAATCTTTCCGGAAACTTTCCGACATAATTTTCCACCAATAAAATATTATTAAATACATACGCAATTCTAATGAGTCAGAAATTTTCTTTCAATGTAATGTTAATAAATACATCAATCACTATCAGAATTTAGTGTTGTGAGGTGGAAAAATTGTCCTGAAAGTTTAATATTTTTTCGGAAACTTTCCGACGTATTTTTCCACCAATTAAATATTATTAAATGCATACTCAATTCTAAGGAGTCCGAATTTTCTTTCAATGTAATGTTACTAAATACGGTACATCCATTACTATGAGCAGTCTTAGGAGGTTATTAGTAATCGTTTTTTCAATAGATGACACTGCTAGAGTTAGTGATAATTGTCCACAAAGCCCAAAAATATGGGTACATTTAGGAATTAAATGCAATTAAACTTTGCTGTGAATTTAGAGAAAATCGTTTTTATTATTCAGTCATCTTCATATTTGTGAGTTATGAAAATATAAGACAGAAACATAAATTGATGCTGTATTATTTCCTGTTTATATCAGTCTAATTTCCATTTTCCTGCAACAGAGATGACTGCAGACATGCAAGCAACTAGTTTTCTATAGGCTACTCTAGTCTGAAATGCTAATGAACAGTGTTTATTGCTCATATTAATTATTTTTAAGTTCAACATTGATTGCATCGAAAGAAGTACTGTAAATAAAAGGAGTTTAAACTACAAAAAAAAATTCTGCGAGTGAAATTCTGATATTTTCTGAGTTTAGTGTATTTTCTGGTTCTTCGGAAAGTTTCCGGAAACTTTCCGGAAACTTTCCGTCTAAATACTTTTCCGGAAAAACTGCATCACTATGTAGTAGTATTAGCTAGAAATCTTGATACCTTTCTTGTTTGGTCATAACTCAACATTTGCCATGTAGATCTATGAGCCTTAAATAGTTTCTGTTGTGTTATCATACGTGCCAGAATTAAGACTACGCAGTTGTTAAGCCAATAAGTGACAAATGTATTTTATGGAAGTGAGACTTCTGGTGATTTGATCAAGAAGGAATGAGATTTTTGGTGCCAATTTCTGCAGCACTTGTGTACTATCTTTCTGTCGTGCCGTTTTCATGGAGTACCATTAACAAGGAATGCTTAAAAAGACCAGGATGGAACATGCCGAAGTTGAAAGATCTGAATTTGTACCACCAGATTATCATGGGATCTTCAGAGCAGGAAATGTCAACCGCCTGCCAGTGCTGGTTTCAGGTGATGGTGTGTATAAACTCTTTGGAGTGCCCAAATTAGCTTCAGTGTCAGGATACAAATCAAATCCAAGGCCATTCATTATTTTCTGGAGTGAAGGAAACTCACTAATAATATTCAGGTCGTGAGCTTTGATACAACATTATGCCAGCACCGGAATTTTCAATAGAGTGTACGATTTGGCAGGAAGACAAGATAGGTCAAGAGCTCCTGTAGCTGACCTTCATATGAAGGAATTGATTTTAGCCATAAGCCTTCTGCATGTTCTTGTGATTGATCGAATTCACCATATATTCCAACGTTTAAGAGATTTAATGCTGCTTGGCAAGGTGTGACACTTGACAACATCTGAGGACTGGAAGTCACATTCGGTACTGAAGCCCTCCATGCAAGAGTATTCAGCTTTCTCAAGTTCTCTGCTGAAATAAAGTCAGTTTTAGAAAAATTACCAAGAACTCATTGAGATATCAATGGTTGACAGAGTAAGTCACCTTCAATAAGAAACTGGAGAGTCCAATAAACAATGCACATTGGATGGTACTGCGCGCAATCAAAATATACCTTTTAGTGATCAACATGATGTAATCAATCTAAGTACAAAGGAAGAAACTCAGATTCATCAACTTATGTAATTTGGTGGCCTTCGTCACACAAGGGCATGGATAAAAGACTCCTCTTGCTGTTGTTGCTCCAGAACAAGATCTTTCAATAGAGTGTACGATTTGGCAGGAAGACAAGATAGGTCAAGAGCTCCTGTAGCTGACCTTCATATGAAGGAATTGATTTTAGCCATAAGCCTTCTGCATGTTCTTGTGATTGATCGAATTCACCATATATTCCAACGTTTAAGAGATTTAATGCTGCTTGGCAAGGTGTGACACTTGACAACATCTGAGGACTGGAAGTCACATCCGGTACTGAAGCCCTCGATGCAAGAGTATTCAGCTTTCTCAAGTTCTCTGCTGAAATAAAGTCAGTTTTAGAAAAATTACCAAGAACTCATTGAGATATCAATGGTAGACATAGTAAGTCACCTTCAATAAGAAACTGGAGAGTCCAATAAACAATGCACATTGGATGGTACCGCGCGCAATCAAAATTCACCTTTTAGTGATCAACATGATGTAATCAATCTAAGTACAAAGGAAGAAACTCAGATTCATCAACTTATATAATTTGGTGGCCTTCGTCACACAAGGGCATGGATAAAAGACTCCTCTTGCTGTTGTTGCTCCAGAACAAGATGTTTCAATATGGTCAGATATAGAAAATGCGAGTGAGTTGCCCAGAAGATCAGCCTTGCTTCCATGAAGGTCCTAGAAAACCACCAGTAGTACCTTTCAGGCGAGGTTGTAGGTCTGGTTATGTGGCCATTTGCCTATAATTTAAAGACAAGGTGAGATATTCCACAGAATGATTCTGAAGCCTGGTGAAAGGATGGTGAGGCCTAGTGCTATTGCACTGAAAAAGAGATTGCACGGGTGACTTTGCATCTCAGCAAATGAGGACATTACCATAATGCCTGAAGATTGGTAATTCTTTTTTACACTTCCACCAGAAAAATAGATCGAGAAAGAGGATTACAAATAAGGCATATACTGAAATCAACACTGGTCAGAGAGAGGTGAAAAACGTACCTTTGAGATGTGAGAAGTTGTTCGAGGAATTCAATAATTGACTCATCACTGATGATGAAGAAAGCCAAGTGGTCGAGGGAAGTAGGAAAGCTGTCCCCACACAATCAATAACGAAATCTGCTGTTGACGCAGTGCCTCCTGCTTAGCCTTCTGGATTATAAAGACCTTATCGGATGTTGGAGTAAGAAAACTAGAACTATCGACATTCATGGACTAAACGACAGAATCTAAATTCCATGAATACAGCCTTCTAAATGTTTACCAAATTAGGCGGGTCCAGATAGGCGATTTCATGTTCAGATATTTTCATGGCTTATTACCTTCAGTGTTCAAGAACTTCTTCCTCCATACTACGGAGGTGCACTCCTATCATACTAGACATGCTGACTCCTACCACTTGCCCCATGCCCACACCAATATCCGACGCTTCTCTGTTAAATATAGTGGGGTTCAATCATGGAATGAGATTCCCCTTTCCATCAGGTTGCTACCTAATCTTTCTCTCTTTAAATTAAGACTGCGTACCTTGATACTTGATAATAATTAATTAATTTATTCCTGCACATTGTGTCTAATAATTGACTCTTATTGCACAGTCGTTAATTGATAAACTATTAATAACCTCCTGTCTCTTCTTTGAATAAATTTGGTGGCGACTTAAGTTATATCACAATCCCTAGTTGCCCATGCAGTATCCCGACTATCCGATGACTTTTGTGCTTCAAATTTCTTATAAAGGCCCTATCATAATCGAATGTGTAACTGTGCTTTTAGCTAAGATGTTTGCTTTTTATTTTCCTTTTTTGACTCTCTACAATTTAAACTAGGACCATTCAACGGCAACCTAATGGCCATCATCATCATGGTATATAACTGCCCAGGGGATTCACCTAGCGGGGTTGCAAGACCCCTTCCGGGTCCCCTGTGCAACCAACTTGTATCTTTAAAGGCATCAATAGTTAAGTACCGTTTTGTTACATTTGTCAACTTTGTTTTCTTTGATGCTTGATTTGATTTGTTCTTGTTCCTTGTCTCTTGGTTGCCAAATAAACGATTTGATTTGATTTGATTTGATGTTTTTGACAATTTTGAACATTTCCAATTTTTCAAACCAACTGAAATTTTACATTTAAGTCTGACCAATTGCTTAAGTACCACACATATTGTCATATTACAGCAATATTTGATTTATATTGATATAAAATACGATTGTATAGGAATGTATGCTCAACACATTATTTTGTACAGTCAACGTTTATACATTGGTCCATGCAAAGTGACAGTCACTGAGCACCGTCTTCCAGATGGAATAGGAAGCTGAAATTTTGTCTCAATCATACTATTGATAGGTCTAACAAACTGAGAGGTTGTCTTGGTTTCTGGCTTGAACTTAATTTTTTACCATGTATCTGTGAACCACACTAATGTATGTATGTATGTATGTATGTATGTATGTATGTATGTATGTATGTATGTATGTATGTATGTATGTATGTATGTATGTATGTATGTAAGTATGTATATATGTATGTATGTATGTAGGCCTATGTATGTATGTATGCATGTACTATGTATGTATGTATGTATGTATGTATGTATGTATGTATGTATGTATGTATGTATGTATGTATGTATGTATGTATGTATGTATGCATGTATGTATGTATGCATGTATGTATGTCTGTGTGTAGGCCTATGAATGTGTGTAATACTCTCATCATTTTCAACCCACTCCGATGCCAGTATAGACGCATCAGCTGCAGTTAATCGTATACACCTTCTTAACACCAAAAATATCTACAATAATGTGTAGCCTACGACGTCAGTAGCGTGACCGGTTCCACGACAACTGGTCTACCGACAACTCGTCTACCGACAACTCGTCTCCGGACAATTGGTCTAACGACAACTGGTCTACAGACGAATAGTATTGATGAAATAGAAACTGGATTTATGAAAATGGTTTCTTAGCTTAAATGGAAGCTGGATCGATGATTTTATTCATGTATTTCGACATGCATCCTTGTCGTGGGGTTCGCCACTCCTTATTATATACGACTCATATTGACGAGGTTATTATTATTTAGAACTTTAATGAAGAATACTATAGGCCTAAAGTTAAGTAAGTAAATTAGATCGGTAAACGTCTCTTGGAAGAAATAAGTCCCCACGTAATTCAGCCCCCAGAAAACCCCCGCGACCGTCCTCTTCCCCGTCCGACTCAGAAGTGCCCAGGTCCATCCGTCGTTGGCCGGCCCCAGCGCCGATTGGTCGATTGGGGCCGCTGCCTTCCGACGCCTGGCCAATTGTCTTTGTCGCGGGCCTTCGTTGGCCCGCCCGCCAAAGACGCTGTCCCTGTTGGTGTCGGGGTACCCCGGGTGGGTTCTCCTCTGGGTCACTGGGTTGGGTGGAGGGCGACGATGGGCGTCAGATGACAAAGGCCAGCTCCTCCATTTGTACGGTCGTAAAGCGATCTTAATGCGTCTCGGCCCGATCGGTTCGTCGCTGGTTCGACGCCTCTGGCCGGGCTTCAGTCGCCACTTCGTTGATTTATTAGAGGCCCGACCGAGGGCGCCCCGCTGTGAAATCCGATCGGAGCAGAGTTCTTATCAGCCGGTGTGGCATGAAATTATGTCCGGCATGAAATATTGTACGGCTCCGCCCACTTCCGTTGTCAAGACAGTATTTCATGCGGCCTATGTATGAGATATTGTCCGGCATGAAATCGTGTCCGACTCCGCCGTTACATGCATGTAAATTGCTCACTAGGATAAATAGCCTACAAAGCACCAATCATACAAGTGGACGTTGGCGCCAAGATAAACTTTGCAGCGCACGTAGGGAAAGCCGTTGCTAAATAGGCTACCGAGGTTCCATTGTTTAAAGCCAATGAATTTGAAACCTGGGCTGCGTTGCTGCCTCCTCTCCCCACGCCTCCCCTCTTGTTTCTCTATTGAATTCAGGCAGCGCCCGACCCTTCCACACCTCCCACCCAAACTTTGGCTAACAGGCCCAGTTTCTTTAAGACTGTTCTTCACCGATGGCAAACTGTTGGTCTTGCATCTGGCCATCAACAATACGTAGGCTCACTCTGTGGAATTGTTCGACAGTCGCTGAGATCGTGGCAAAGTCTTGGAATGTCAGTTAGCCGATACCCGCGTATATAGGACAAATTACACCAGTGGGCCACCATAAGGACGACGAGGCAGGCTGTCTGGGCTAGGCTAATAATTTAATTTGCCCTATTTGTCGTAATTATAGCTCCTAATTTTATGGGACGTTGGAATTATTATTTTAAGTATTTTAGGTCTTTACCGGAAACGATGTGGTTACTGTTAATAACAAGTTCCAAATATAGATGTTGATGTCTATTATTAGATGGACAGGCTGCGCTGGAATTATTATCTTTGGTATTTTATGTCTTTCCCGGACAAGATTTCATGATGCTTTAGCTTGACAGTTGCTATCTGATGCCATCGGTCACATGAACCAATGACAGCGCTTTCCGGACAAAATTTCATGCCGGACAAGATTTCATGCCACACCGGCCGGCTGTCATCTGCCCCAACGGTTCGCCGACCCTCCACCGGCGGCTGCACTCCAATGACCCTTAGCGCTTCTATAGCGCCGTAGTACAGACAGATCGTGGTGAATCATGTCCTGCCGGGCACCACCGTGACAATCCTGCTTCTACTTCAGATCTAAAATATCTTCATCCAGCTTCTATTTCTCACCCGTTATTTTCGTCAATCCAGCTTCTATTTCAGATATAAAACAATACCCTTTTCCAGCTTCCATTATTTAAGCGTTTTTTGTCAATCCAGCTTCTATTTCAGATCAAGAAATACTTTCATCCAGCTTTTGTTTCTCATACGTTATTTTCGTCAATCCACCATCTATTTCACCTGTAAAAGAGCCATCATCCAGATTTCATTTCTCTTGCGTTTTTTCATCAATCCAAACTCCATTTCACCTCTAAAAACTTTCATCCAGCTTCCATTTCTCAAGCACTGGATCAGTTGTCTGTAGACCAGTTGTCGTAGACGAATTGTCCGGAGACCACTTGTCGTTAGACGAGTTGTCGGTAGACGAGTTGTCGTGACACCAGCGTGACCATACATCCACTACAAGTAAAAATATATGGATTGAGCTAAATAATAGCCTAATTTCGTAAATAAACAGTTGCCAAAAGCGCATGTTATACAGGTGTAATTCTGATGCTGTAAAAAATCAGCGCAAATACTGACCACGGGATGATAAAACACTTGTCTTGAGACTCTTGTCTTATCTTATCTCAGTACTGTAGATTATCTACTTCGATTATTAATGGAAACGTTTTTCGTGAATGCTATTAAGCCTATCATCTAATAACTATAATGCTACTTATTCTTTCTGACTTTCGGAACAGTGCCTAACGTTTAAACGTTGTGGCTTTTTGTGATTCGATTTGAATTATGGCAGAAACGAAGGTAAAAAGAACTCCAGGTAGGCCTAAGTGAATTGCTATGCCGTGTGTGCGCGTTCTTGCCTGATAGCTAGTCCGACCGTATGGTAAGACGGAACAGAACCGTCTACCCTCTAGTATTAGGATAGACGTTGCTATTACGTTGCAAAGATGTGTCAATCTGCAATTTTATGTAGGTGATTGGTCGCGTCTGCAGACTTCTGATTCTCCATTGCCGGCCAGTTACTACCTAATTGCTATTTTTTTCTCTCACCAGTATCAAACTCATACGCTGTACCTGACCTATGCGAAATTGTTGATTACTTAAACTTTCGAATAGTAATAGACCTGTCTGCACTGTGTCTCGATAAAAAGTAGACCCCACGAAAAAGTTTAATAACTCGGTCAAAACTTTTTTGGATTTGCCTGAAATTTTAAACAGAGCAACATTGACCTTAGTTACACGAGATGCTAAAGCCGATTAGAAATATTCGTGAGTGTGTCAAATTTAGGAGCGTTTAAAATGGAGCACCGAAAAAGTGAACTTTCCAACATGGAAAACCTGAAAAAAGTGAAATTCAGCTATATATTGTGCTCAAAATTACAAGATTACATGACTGTGTATTCGTTCACGACAGCTCCACAGACAAACATTTCTACGCAAACACAGTATGTATGTATTGTACGTATGTGTGTATGCATGTATGTATGTATGTATGTACGTGTACACGCATGTATGGATGTATGTATGTATGTGTGCACGCATGTATGTATGTATGTATGTATGTATGACTTGTATGTATGTATGTATGTATGTATGTATGTATGTATGTATGACTTGTATGTATGTATGTATGTATGTATGTATGTATGTATGTATGTATGCATGCAAGCATGTATATTTATATGTATGTATTGTATATAAATATATATATGTATGTATGCATTTATTTTATGTATGTATGTATGCATGTATGTGTGTATGTATGTATGCGTGTCTGCACGCGCGCAGCTGTACAATTTCAGCAGGTCGCGTCAAGAAAATGGACCTCAAGAATTTGTGACTGGTCGAAGCGCAGGTCAAAAGTAAAATAGGCAAGTAGCGCCACCACTGCGCAAACAGTCCTTTAACTTTTATTAGTACATGTAGGTTACGTATTAGGCCAGATAATTGGAAAAAATAATTGCTGAGCACGCATATCTATTATCATAGGTTGCTTTTGTAAAAAAAATTAAAATAGGTATGCGACCCTGGAGCAATAATTCAACGACGCCGCGCCGCCGACATTTAGAAGGCGCCGCCGCCGCCGATTACTGTCTGTCGGCGCACCGCCGCCGCCGACCAAAAATGACCGGCGCGCCGCCGCCGACACCGTCAAGTCGGCGCAGAACTCTGCGTGGAACCGTATTAGCTGCATGCATGTCGCAAGCCGAAGGTAATAACAGTTATGCAAATAGCATATAGTCACTTTATGCATCCAGCGCCATCGAGCCTATAGCGCATCTTTTTGTGTTCTCTTGTTCCTGCATCCTGCTTCCGGCTTCGCATTATCATTATGCCCATGGTAGATATGGCATGGTAGCCTATGGGATTGAAATTCTCTGAATCGTGTGGATCAAGGTAACCCTTTATTGTCTAAAAATGCATTTACATCATTTATCGATATTATTCTTATTATAGGCATGTGCTTTAAGTTAGAGACGAAATTAAAACAAACCATAAGAAGTTTACAGAAGTTTACAAGTCATGTACAGATTTTGATTAGAACCTAGACATCCGTTTGCTTTGACCTGATTTAACAGTTGATTAAGTTTACGATTAAAAAACTTAGAGCTAGTCTTTGTAAAGCGCACCTCAAATAGGCAGCTTTGCCCTGGGAATAAAAAAACTATTCGGCAACGTTCCTGCATTGTTCCTGCAACGTTTCAAAAATAATTTCGATCTAGCCAAGTAGACGAATACCTTGAGTGCAGATCAAAGGCAATGAAGCCGACGAATATAGAGAGCCCTTGGACAGAGGCCCTTCCGTATAAAGACAATTTAATAGATATATAACTTTTAGATGTTTTCGGAACGTAGTGGGAACATTTGTGATTGTAGGACATTATCCCCCATGGACATTATCCCCCCGGACATTATCTTCCCAGACAAAAGCATCCCGGGCATTATCCCTCCAAGGTAGGACATCAACCCCCCTTCGAGAGTGAGAGGGTCCAAATTTTACATCAAAAACACAAACATCCAAAGAATTTTTTTTAATGCGTGTGCTAGAGGTGTCTACATATCGTCGCCTCAGAATTATCTTCGCGTGTGTCCATCTTTTTTCAAAATCGAGTTTAGACTTGATTTGTAGCAAACATTTGCTGCTCTTTCATCACTTTTAATAGTTAAGAGATACGACAAGTCGTTTTAAAGATATTCAACGAAAACTACCTGTCGTATGTCCATGTTCAGGATTGCCTTGTCGTATCTCCAATTTATTTTTCCGTATCTCCAGTGCCGCATTCACGGTTTAAAAGTGCATTGTCGCATGTCCGAGAAAGCTCGTCGTTGATTTGACGAAGGAGATACGACATCCCACATCCAGTATCATAGTGTCGTGATGATGATGGTGCTCTGCCCGAAGGCAGGTTTATTGGCTTAACGCTCCTGGGGATGAGATGAGTGAGGTGGTTTCCCGTTGCCTTCCCCACAGACAATGATGGGTAAGCAACTTGTCCAAGGTCGCTCCGCAGGAGCCTGCGCCCCTGCGTCCCACACGTGCTAGCCCGAGATATCTAAATATCTGAATGTCAACTCCCAGCCCGGGGCTTGAACCGCAGTCCGTTGCAACCAACAGACGAATGCAGCTCGCACTTTCCGGTGTAGCTGACTAGGCCAGTAGTGTCGTATTGTCCAGGGAATAAAAAACGTTCTGTTTTTAAAAAAATATATTAAACTTGCGAAAATTGAAACGAACAAAGTCGCAAATGATTGTGTATTGCTTTCTTTTATCAATTCAATTTTTTCAATTTTTTTTCTCGTCAGGATGACTTGCAATTGATTTAAATCCATTTTATACAACATTATCCAAAATTTCACAGAACCGTTCTAAATTTCGGTTTAATTTTAATGCAACATCCTTTAATTAATGTCGATGCTTTAATATGACGTCTTTGCCTGAAGTTTTATTGCACTCAATGTCTTTTTTTGGCGTCCAAAGTTGCGAAACTTCTACCTCGTTTTTCTCGGAATTCACAAAAGTGGACTTAGGCGAAGATATGCACAAAAACTCGTCAAGAATTGTTCATAGCAAAGGGAAAAAATGTTAACTCCAAATTCTGTCACTTCCACGAAGCGCTTCCTCAAGTCCAAAGTTTCTACTAACTGGAAATAGACTAGGAAGTTAAATGCACAAAAAACTTCGTCGAACCCACATCTGACGGGCCTTCGTCGGGGAAAATTTATCGACCATTCGCATTCTTTCAAATCGAACATAATTAGGCCTATGGTTCTAGGACAAAATGGCACAGAAAAAATTAAAATTAAAGTAATCTTTTATTGGCAGTTCAAAGTCATGATGTCGCGAACGCAGATCGTACGGCCTTTTAACAATAGGTAGAAACAAGCCTCGGAGTAGGCTACATGATTGAAATTCCAGATGATGTTTTTCGTTTATTGTTATAAATCGGATAGCAGCCTACCTTGTGAGCATAAAATATTCTGCGTCAGACAATTGTGGTTTCTATTCTATAGGCCTATGCAACATGCTTTTTCTATAACCTGATACAAACACCGATTAACTTGCCAATCCTTTGCGATTAAGCCAATAATTTATTTTACCCTATTTCTCGTAATTATAGCTCCCAATTTTTATGGGACGTTGGAATCATTATCTTTAGTGTTTTGGATCTCTAACGGAAACGATATGTGGCTACTGTTAATAACAAGTTCTAAATATAGATGTCGATGTCTATCCATGGACAGGCTGCGCTGGAATTATTATCTTTGGTATTGTATGTCTTTCCCGGACAAGATCTCACGGTTCTATAAATAACCTTTGTTTGACAGTTGCTCTCTGACGTCATCGGTCACATGAACCAATGACAACGCTTTCCGGACATAATTTCATGCCTGACATGATTTCATGCCACACCGGCCCTGCTAACACCACACAGTGACGCAGCTGTTCGTACATCCCCTTCCTCCGCAATTGTTTGAAAATTGCCCCTTTCAATCGTGGCGTGGTGTTATCAGGTTAGGAACCTCTCTGAGCGTTTCTATTGAAGTGGCGCCATACAAATTTACAATTTCGATCACGATTTAGTTTACCATAATGCAACTGGACCGTCGATAGCTGGAAGAGAGAGCAGCTGACTGGCATGCGGACGTAGTATGTAATGGTTTCCTTCGGTAAATGACGCAAGCAAGCATAAAATGTGTATCACTAGATTTTTACACTATTATTTTGCACCAAGTGGTGCTATTGTGATATAAGATACATCAATCGACTGAAAATTCATTTGTGATTACATAGAGCTAAATTTTGTTATGATATTCCAATTCCTTCTCAAGATTTTAGCATGAAAACGATAGATTTCCTTCGGTAAATGACGCAAGCAAGAATAAAATGTGTATCAAGAGATTTTTACACTATTATTTTACCCCAGGTGGTGTTATTGTGGTAAAAGATACATCAATCGATTGCAAATTCATCTGGGAATACATAGAACTAAATTCTGTAACAATATTCCAATCCCCTCTCAAGATATTTGCATGAAAACGCTGGAATCCGTGCGGACCCCCCTTGGACCTTTGTGTACCAAAAAATACCTTGGGCACTCGAGTGTTAATTAATGTTTCAAGTGAGGAATGAGAGTTAAAAATATTAGTGTCGTCTGCAAACAATAGAAAAAATAGATCAGGATCTGCACTCGGCAGGTCGTTTAACCTATGAAAAAATAAACAGCAGTGGGCCAAGGATAAAGCCTTGTGGAACCTCGTAATTAATTTCTTTTAGAGGTGACTTACTACCATTGCAGCTAACTAGATGCATTCTGTTTTCCAAATAACTTTCAAACCATTTTAGTTGGTTGTTACGAATGCCATAGATGGACAGTTTTTTTTTAACAGTATGCCATGGTTGATGGTATCAAAGGCTTTTGCCAAATCTAGAAAAAATCCTATGGAGTATTGATTTTTATCCATTGGATCCGAAATTTTGACTTGCATTTTATTAAAGGCATGACTGTAGAATGGCCAGCTTAAAAGCCATGTTGAGAGGAGAAAAGAATGTTAGTCTTTGAAATATACTTATTGAGGCGCTCATGCATGACCTTTTCAAAAACTTTTGAGAAAAAAAGAAGAACAGATATAGGCCGATAGCTGCAAGCTTCGTCTCTCGGTCCTTTTTTGAAAATTGGGACTACCTTAGCTAATTTTAGAGATTGTGGACATATTCCAGTTTTAAAGGAACAGTTTATAATTTCTACTAGTGGATGAATGATTATTGGGTAGGCTTGGAAGAGCTATAACAGGATCTATGTCATCGACTCCTTTGGCATGAGATGGATGAATAGTATGGCTTAGTTGGATCAGCTCCTCCTTTGTAACTTCTGTGAGTCCAAAGGAGTCCACTTTTGAGGGAATCATTATATTGTTCAAAAGTAGAGTTGGAATTTTGAATATTTTTAGCCAAGTTATGTGCAATATCTGTAAAGTAATTATTGAGTTCCGTCGCAACTCGCCATTTCTATCGGGTCTGTAGTAGAGATGTCACTAACTTTTAGCGATAAAAATCTCTGTCTCCCCAATTTATGGTCCATATCAAAAGTTTTAGGATTTCCCAGGTTTTTTGAGTTCATTGCTATGTCTACAAAATTTGGCTGCGTAAAATTTTTATTCCGCCTGTATACGGATTGATTTGAGCTTGTTCCTGTAGGATACAAATGCGTTTTTGTTTTGCGGGGTTGAGTTTTTGATAGATTTTAGATACAGTCTAGATTTCTTTTTGTAGGAGTTAAGCAGGCCTTGTGACATTCATGGGTTTTTAGGAGAATTTCTTCTGGTGGTTTTACTTTTACAAATATAAAATGCTTTGTCGTATTCCTGTTTAAATTCATTGAGGAAAATATCATAGGTTTTATTCGTATCTAGATCCCGACAGGCAACCAAAACTGGCGACCAGTTGATTTTTGACTTTCAGAATTTGTAAACGTCATTGGCTGAATTATGCTTTCTGGAATACAACATTTAACGCTAAACAATAGGGCAGGCAGCCACGTGGCGTACTATAACAATTATAGGAATTACGGTTAATTAACTTGATGCACTTTTGCGAAAAACATCATGCCTATTGTTTTTATTTCTAGTTCAATGATCTTCCACTCGAGCTGCTGGATGTTATCTTAGAAAATTCGTATTTGCATTGGATACTGAATTCTTTACCGGACCAAGGAAAAGAACATGTTATCAATTCTTTGGCATCAGTCGGCTTCTGTTGTTTTCGACGAATAGTAAAACTAAGATCAAAGACAAGAATATGGAAACGGCTGAAAGGTATATGGTCCTTCGAGTATTATTTGCCCGGTGGAATTATGAATAATCAAAAAATTATGAATATTTAACTAGAAAATATAAATTGTGAGTTCAATTTTAAAATTATGCGATCAACAGTGGCATTCATTTAAATTCAGTCTGAAATCAGTTCGGCCTAACAGAGCCAGATGAGATTATAACCCCGTGTCGATGAAGCAGGTTCTCGATCGTCCGTTGATCGTAGCTCGAACGTATAATTATGGCGTTGTCGGTGGCAACCACGGATTGTTCTCCGAACATCGCACCCAAGAAATGGATCCAAAGGTCTGTAAAACGACGACGCCCCCGCTTCGTCATAGAAGGCCAAACAACGGAACTCATTGATTCCGTATAATTATAAAGCCGTATGTGCTCTACGATTTTTCGTAACATCCGGACATAACGACTTTTTATGCATTCGACTTTTATGGCTCTTAACCCTTCGGAGGTGAGGTGACGAATTGTAACGCCAGAGTTGAGGTGGAGTATGACATAGGCCTACCCCAAATAGGGTTGCCAGGTGGCCTTCAGGAAATTACCGGACAATGGCTATCACGTTACGCGGGTCATATATATATATATACATATACATGACACACATGCACACACACGTATGTGTGTGTGCATGTGTGTATGTGTGTGTGTGCGCAAGCGTGTGTGTGTGCGCGATGGAAGAGGGCTGGTGAAAAGGACGAAGTGGGAGTGGGGTGCACGAGACGTGGCGGGGGCGGAAAAAACCCGACATTTTTCGGGCAACGTCGGATATATATATATATATATATATATATATATATATATATATATATATAATCATATACGCCTTATATATTATACTAGGCAGTAGAGGTGCTGGAGACTCTTTGAAAGTTACTTGCAATGTGTGAGCCAAATCACGGACTCATAGACAAAGAAGGTTGTTTGGAAACTCAGCCAAGTGTAGGCCTGTAGCCCATAGGCCCTTATAGGGTGGATAATCTATCTAATGGTTTATTTGAACATTTGGCGCCAGGACGAATTCGGATATTAAGCAATATTAAAAACACATTTTAACGATATCATCACTCAGTTCCATTCAGTAGATAACCCCAGTTGACCTATAGACATGCATGCAAAATGTGAACGCATGGATCATTAGAACGCGAATCTCTGTACTCAGACATATTATGATTCATACTGAGAAAGCCTACTCAGTGTTGGGCTTACGAGACAGTCTAGAAAGACTTGAGAGAGCCTATAGAGTGGGAGATTGGCATAGTTAGACAGAGACAGAACAGACAGAGATAGAGAGGCAGATAAGCACAGACAGATTACAGGCGTCCGAGGAAATAGACATACTGAGAGGGAGAGATCGATTGTGCTGAGAGAGACTGACAGACGAACAAACAGACAGACAGAGACATCGCCTAAATACGGAGATTCGGTTCAATTATAATGTGAACTCTGCATCAAGCCAACTTTATGCACAAGGTATACAAGCATCATAATATTATATTTAGCCCTGTTTCGCAAGGCAATCCATTTTACGTTGGAATATCGTAAGCAGACATCTTTTCATGGCCTCAAGAAAGTATACACTCCAATCGTATCCAACACTTTGTTGCATGCTAGCAATAATTATTTACCGGACACAACCATGTCCGGTAATGTCTGAAATTTCTGACCGGACATTTTGTGTAAATTCCGGACTGTCCGGTTCATTACCGGACGCCTGGCAACCCTAACCCCAATACATATTTTTATTCTCAAGTCGCGATATCAAATGGAAAACATTAATTTGAGTTAAATTGTTCTTCTATGATCAACTATCAACTAAAAAGGCGATTATCATGACTAAATTTTTGTTTTCAATCACAGAAGGCGAACCATGCAATGTGTAGGCCTACGTAGGCCGTGCAAGTGTGAGTTCTCATGCGCAACATTATCAAATGCACGAAATAACAAAATTATATTAATTTTTATTCAACTAAAATGTTTTTCGTCATCATTGCCGTCACCTTTCTCAATGCCATGTATCAACACACATGCTAAGCGAATGACCCATAAAATCAACATGTATATATATCGATAGATAGATAGACAGACAGACAGACATACAGACAGACAGACAGACAGACAGCATTCGAAAAAAATACAATTTCCATTAAAATATGCGACTACATAAAGTAAAAAAAACTGTTTGTTCAAAATACCTTAAATTGTGGTAAAGTGTCCGTATTTCATATTCACAAAGGAAGAAAAAAATAATTTGAGCTAGCTCCACGTTTTGCCGCTAAAAGTTTAAAGTAGAATAGGCCTACCTCCGGGGCATGCCATACCCCACCTCACCACCGATGGGCTAAGCGTGCCAGCTGCATTATCAATCGTCTCAATGTAGAAAAGTGGTCGTCTCCTTATCGGCTGCATAACAGGTCTGGCATCGCCTGTATGAATCTGATGCTCAACAAGAGTTGTTCTACCTAAATCCTTTTTATGAACCGAGAATATATCACCACAACCTTCCAAGAGGCCAGTTAGTTTTTCCTTCGCATCTGGAGGTAAATTTTCAGGCAGGTCCGTTGCTAAACTATCCAGAACGGAAGTAGGCGTTACGCTTCCCCTGTCTAATTCATCCATTTCTTCTGCAAAGACCACCCGTCGGCACCACGAGGAGCTTCAATTTAAGCAAGAGCATTTTTATCACTCCAACTTCCATTTAAGAAAATAATATTTTGTATCAATCTAGCTTCTATTGGTTAACACGCTGGCATGGAGAACGAGAGGTAACGAGTTCGTTGGGCGGACATGCTTTGTAGACTGCTGTTAGTGCCGTGTATTGCATGCTCTCTGTTCTATTAGTAGTTAAGTTTGATGTTAATTAAGAGCACAGCATAACTTGCACATGTAAAGCGTAGTGCGTTTGCAGGCGTTAAGTAGTAGAAAGTGTAGCAAACGAGCTCATTTGACCATACCTTAGGTTATCTTTTCATTTAAATCCTAAGGTATGGTTAAAAATCACATCAACCAGCATCAACCAATAACCAGGAAAAAAACGCTGGGAATTCCCGATAGTTTCGATCCGGCGTGCACAAACCTATAGCCTTGGTTAAAAACCTACTAACCGCGAAGCCAAGCCACCTCACGCGCGCGCCTATGACTCATCGTGCTGGGAATTCATGGCAATGATGAGTCATAGGACGATTACGCCGGCTGGGAATTTCCCCACAGTTTCGATGAGCCAACGCACAAATTTTATTTTTTCCTGTGTATATAAAATGAATGAAAATATTTTCTCAACACAGCTTAAAGGACCACCGCCTCGGTATAAAATGGATTACTCGAAGAAAACTGTTATTGAATTAAGAAAAATCGCCAAGCAGAGCGGCTTGGTTGGGTATACGAGACTGCGCAAAGCAGAATTGATTGCTAAAATTGAAGCCCACAGCGCTCCCCAATCTTACTCGACGCCCCTGTTCCCCTCATTGAATTCCCAATACTCGATCCCGTACCAGCCACAGCAGTACGAAAAATATTCGATAAAACAAAATCAGCGATTATACACTCGCAAAGTGGATCGAAGGGTATATTCCTGAAGAACCAAAGAGAAAAGTGAATGAAAAGTTAGAAGCGTTGAAAGCCAAAGTGAACTCTATATTCACCGAAATTCGTATGAAGACGCATAAAATTAGAGAGACGGCCTCGGCTATCAAGGGCTTCACGAAACAATACACGGTAGAGGGGGTTAGTGGTATTGATGCCACATCTTTTGTTGACGTCATTCGAACACAGGTGGTAGACTTGCTAACAAAAACTCGTCAGACTAAAGTCAACTTTGTACTTACCTGCACAATGGAGCGCGTTGACATGAAGACTGGAGAAGTAGATTCCAACGATTTTCCATTCGTTTCAAAGACTGAGGTGATTTTGACTACGCTGATGTAAGTGAAATTTATAACAGCGCGAAAGATAAAACTATTGAATCGATGACTACCTTCCAGATGCGAGGTAGTAATTGGCGACTCAGTGCGGTTCAAAAATTAGAAATCAACACCGTTGTTTATAAACCGCTGAAAGGTAGTTCTTTCATCCCGCTGCCTGAGGAGTTAGCGGAAAAAGAGGCTATAATCAATATGAAGAACAACGATGAAGAATGCTTCAAGTGGTGTGTAACGAGAGCCTTAAACCCAGTTGGCAAGAATTCAGAAAGAATTACGAAAGAATTAATTAGACAGTCTGAGGAACTTAATTGGTCTGGTATTGAATTCCCAGTAGCAGCGGATGCTCGTGTGATAGGCTAATAGCCTAGGAGAAAAGCTAAACCACCTAGACAAAAGTCTAATCAAGCCAAGCACCTACTATTTACATAGTTTTCACATATATAAAAGATGTGGTAAAAAATCTGACACAAAAAAATGTCGCGAACAACCATTTTACTGAGGAAATGCAAGATGGCCGTCAGCCGAAATCAATAAAAAGCAAAAATTGTCTATTACAACTAATCAAATTATTCCTACATGTTTTACCTGAAATATCCATCTAAGTTAAAGTGTTCTGCTGCTCACTACATCTGCATATAGTCACCCAGACATTGATATAATACATTATGAAAGCCGAAAACAGTACAGGGTGGACAAAAAAAGACCCCTCGTACATTTTTTGCCAATATACTGGCCAAAAGTAAGAATTTCTAAATGAAATTTTGCAGGCTTATAGACAATTCATATTTACACATCATGGCCAGATTTCATCTAAATATATCAAACGGAACAAAAGTTATATCACTTTTAGTGAGGCCACCCACGGTTTTTTTCACGATTCAAAAACGCGACGCACCAAAAAGTAACATAAAACCGATTTAATTATTCTGGGAAATATCTTGGCCAGAAGTAAGAATATCTAAATTAAATTTTAGAGCCTTAAAGATAATTCATATATGCATATGATGGCCAGATTTCATCACAATATTTCAAACAGCAAAAACGTTATGCCACTTTTAGTGAGGCCACCCACCGTTTTTTGACGATTCAAAGACGTAACACAACAAAAAGTACCAAAAACACGATTTTATTATGTCTCATCTCGAATAATTGTTATCAAATCGCCTTCATATAGCCAGATGATCAAATGTTATCACTATTTAAAAAAGATACAAGGTACCAGCGTAACTGCGCGTCACTGAGAAGTCACTTAGCAAGATGCCAATCAAATTGGCAAATAAGGAATCTGTCAGATTATTAATTTTGTTATTAAAGCAATGCAATTCAAATTTTAAAAAAAATGAAAATGACCAAGGTGTCAATGACAGACAAAATGTGTATTCAGGCACCTCTTGACCAAGGTCCTAGAGATATACTGAGCAACGTTTACTCTGATAAACTGTGAGAGCGCAAACAATTAAGAGATGAGCCGAGAGTTAAGAGTTTTTCTGTGAATGAAAGGAGATCTGGTTTCATTGAGAAAGCCAATGGCCCCAAATCTCTGGATTTGAACCCGATGGATTGTTTATCAAAATTAATGTGGAGAGCTATGCTGAAGAAATATCGAAATCTGCAACCAAACCAAGAGCGGTAAGAGAATTGATGGGCGCAATGGAGTTAACATGGGAAGATTGCGTCCATTGATTTCAGAGAAAAAGATATGTTCTCCATATATATCCTCCAACTTCCACTTCAATTGTTTACTAGAATAAACTGACTCAGAGTTGATTGACAATGTACCCATCTTGTCCTTTAGTTTATCCAATGTGTACAGCTCATTGTCAGAAGCCTCGAGTCAACTGCAGAGTTTCTCAAAAGCACCAGACATTTCTGGGTCAACATGCCAACCAAACCTTGCACTAGAATAAGGAAATCCTTTCAAATTATCGACTTGTTTCTAACCTATCATTCATCTATAGACTAACAGAACGTGTTGTACTATCTCGGATCAATGACCACATGACTTCAATTCACTCCTTAACCCAAACCAGTCCGGTTTTACTAAGAAGCATTCAACCGAAACACTTCTCACTTCCCTCTATAAAAAACTTGTCTCTGCCATCTCTCATCAACAAGTCTCCTGCATTTGCCTCTTTGATGTTTCTGCAGCCTTTGACTCCATTGACCACAACATACTACTACAAAGACTGTCTTCCTGGTTTGGCTTTACCGACACTGCTCTCCTTTGGATTCAGTCTTATCACTCTTCACGCTCTTTCTCAGTCAAAACACTTGAAACGCTATCTCAACCATGTCCTCTCACCTGTGGTGTTCCACAAAGTTCTGTCCTCAAGCCCCTCTTATTCATCCTCTACACCACTCCACTCAGTTCACTCATAAAGGCATCAACAGTCAACCATCATCTATATGCTGACGACACCCAATTATTCATCTCTTTCTCTCCAAGCAGCTTTTCTGACTCCATAGATAATCTTCTGCATGGTCACCCAAATCACCTCCTGGATGACCTCAAATCTCCTGTGCCTGAACCCTTCCAAAACTGAATTTATTCTTATAGGCATGCGTGAGACACTCAAGAAAATCCCAGATTCCTTTATATCCATCAACCTTGACTCTGCATCCACCCACCCATTTACTCCAAATTCTCCTGTCAGAAACCTAGGTGTTATTTTCGATCAAAACTTGAGCTTCTCTGATCACATCACCCAACTCTCACACTCTTGCTTCATGGATATCCGCGACTTTAGAAGAATCCACCATATGCTTGACTTCAAATCTGCATCCACAATCGCCACATCTATAGTTCATGTGAAACTTGACTACTGCAACTCTCTCTTCCTAAACATTGATATCACCCAAATTAACCGCCTCCAAGCTATCCAGAATGCCCTTGCCTGTGCTGTCACTAAAACCCCCAAACATCACCACATCACTCCTGTCCTGAAATCACTTCACTGGCTCAAAATACCCGAACGCATCGAATACAAAGTCCTCTCACTCACTTACAATACACTTCAATCATCTCAGCCGTTCTACCTTCGTCAGTTGTTCACCATCCAGCCACCTCGTTCAACACGCTCCTCATCCTACATTACACTGCTTCGCCCTCCCATCACTTCATCACTGAAATTTGCAAACCGCTCCATAGCCATTGCCGTTCCACCTCTCTGGAACAAACTTCCGCCAGCACTTCGGCAAACTTCCGACCCATCAAACGAACTCACCAAAACTCCACCTCTCGCTATCTCTCCACAGGTCTTTCACTCAAAACTGAAAACATTGCTCTTTCACAAATCCTATCCTGATTCTTCCTTCTCTCCTCACATTCCTCGTCATTTCAACTCTAAACATCACCCACCTTAGCCGTCTATCTATCTGCCTGCCTGACTCTTGGGACTTGACCCAGTGCCTATCAATTTTGCTTTGATTAAGCGCCTGTGAATAAGCTGGTTTCCGCGACTTGGCTTTTGTGGGTGCTGCAAAAGTCTCGAGATTACGATACGATTAGAACTAGAACTACTCGTAGTGTTTTATGCATTATCACTGCCCAGAACAGAAGGTATTGGTTTCAAAGCAAATGCCTGATAGCAAGCTCTATGGTAAAATGCTTCAGCTGCAACCAAGTCACAACAAGTTTCTAACCGACCTAGGACTACAGTTGCCAAAGGGTCACCTTTTTTACGGAAATTCTCAATTAATTTATCACGAAATGGAAGGGTCATAACGGCACTTGTGTCTCGCATATCTGGCTTGCAGCAAAAGAAGCAATGTTGTTTCCAATCAAAAGCAACTGGTATTACAGACCTAGTTTTCTTTGGAGCTACACTACTTTCGTCAAACAGTACATGCATTTTTTGACTGTCACAAAATCTCTTATTTGTGTATCTTTTCCGACAGCTACTGTGAACACAAACACGACTGGGTCTCCCTCATAACTACTGGGTCAACACTCCAATGACTCCATCATTGTGTAACTCGAGGACTCGAGGAGTGTCTTTGTCAAACATTGTGACTTTGACATCACTCACCTTACTTTCATCAAATAAAACTCGACATATCACACACAACTTTTCGTTGTAGTAAAACATACTTTGATTTTTACTGGTAACAATCAAGAACGATGGTGAAATCAAATGACTGGTAAGAAAATACAAAGACGGCAGGCAATGATATGATGCAAACAACGTCTGCTACACGTAAAACCTCTGTTATCGCCCAAGCCAATATCAATCATTTCAGAAAATAAATAAAAAGACTTCGATTTGTCAGATTTTGTCAGATTTTGATTTTTTAGATTCAACAATAAATTCTACACATCCAGTATAATTTTCACCTTGATTAGACTTTTGTCCCGGTAGAACACAGAAAAAGTTTTATTCTATGCGACTATAAGTAAGGCTGAGAGAAATAATAATATTAGTATTAATGTTTCTGGTTATGAGGGAGATGTTGGCCTATTCCCACTATATTTATCAAAGCACGAGAACGATCGGTGTGTAGATCTATTACTCATTTCTGATGGAGAAAAGAAGCATTATTGCTGGATAAAGAATTTCAACAGACTGATGGCGGTACAAACAGAAAACATCAGTACTTCGATGTACCATTGTAAAAGATGCTTAATAGGTGTCAAGAGCAGAAAAGATTCGCTACACAAACACACCGAGTACTGTTCCCAACACGCCGCTCAAAAGATAGAACTCCCAGAACCAAGGACTATGTTGAGTTTAAAAAATTATTATAGAAAGACGAGAGTCCCCTTTGTAGTGTACGCTGATTTCGAAAGTTTTATTAAACCTATAGACACTTGCCAACCAGATCCCGGCATATCCTACACCAACAAATACCAAAAGCACATTCCAAATTCTTTCTGTTATTATATAAAATGTTTTGATGATAACCTATATTCGCAAGCCCCTGTAATGTTCACAGCGGAGAACGAAAACGACGTTGTAGCGCAGATATTCCTAGACACTCTTATAGAGAATGTAAAAGATATTTATAATCGATTTAAATTTCCAAAGAGAATGATATTCGAGAAGAAAGACAAGGAGTTATACGACTCGGCTACTGGTTGTCACATTAGCGAACGCGAGCTAGGTGATGATCGAGTAAAAGACCATTGTCATTTAACTGGGAAATTTTGAGGCACAGCTCATGAAAAATGTAATCTAGAATATAAAGTCCCTAAGTTTTTCCCTGTATTACTCCACAATAATTTATCTGGGTACGACAGCCATCTATTCATAAAGAAATTACGAGGTGTCGCTAATGGAAAGATTTACTGCATTCCCTGCAACGAAGAAAAAGTATATCTCGTTTAGCAGGGAAGTTGTAGTTGGTACGTTTGAAAATAAAGAAAAGAGGGAAGTAGATGTTAAACGAGAATTACGCTTTATCGATAATTTTAGATTCATGGCTTCGAGTCTCGACGCTTTATCGAGGAACCTAAGAAAAGACCAGTGTAAAAATATAAGCAAGTACTACTCCGGTAATCAGCTCGATCCCTTGCTTAGAAAAGGGGTATATCCTTACGTCCACGTTAGTTCCATCGATCAATTGAATGAAACAGAACTACCACCAAAGTCAGCATTCTATTCGAGACTTAACGACTCAGGCATTAGTGACGAAGATTACAACCATGCACAGATGGTATGGAACGAATTCGGATTTAAAACGTTTAGAGAATACCATAATTTATATAACGTGAGTGATGTTCTTTTGCTTGCCGATGTCTTTGAGAATTTTAGAGATGTATGCTGTGAGAACTATGGTCTTAATCCCGCCTGGTATTATACTTCTCCGGGTCTTGCTTGGGACGCCGCATTAAAGTTGACGGGAGTAAAGTTGGAATTATTGAGCGACTACCATATGATACTAATGGTTAAACATGGGATAAGAGGCGGTGTTAGCACAATTTCACATCGTTATGGGCAGGCAAACAATAAGTACTGTGGCGAAATTGGGGTCCCCTTGCCCCACTCCGCCAGCTGTGTTTCCCCTGGTTGGTCCCGGTGGCCTTCCCTTGCTTGGTCACGGCCTCCTGGCCTTCCCGCCTTGATCGGCCTCTTGGTTTTCCCGCCGTATTTAGCCTCCCGTCCTCCCGTGATAGCCGCTTGATTGGCCTCCCTGCCTCCCGCGGCAGCGCCTTTGAATTGGCCTCCCGAGATTTGCCCGCGGCCTCTTTGAATTGGCCTCCCGAGATTAGCCCACGGCCTTCCGTGGCTTAGCCCACGGCCTCCCGAGGCTTAGCCCACGGCCTCCCGTGTTTTGGGACCCTGGTTCCCCCTCCTTATTTTCGGGTATATAAGGGAGCCCGTTGCTCCATGTATTTAGTCAGCGAGGGGCAGTCATCGAGAGTCGGCGAGAAGTTAAGCAGTCAGTTAGTCATCGAGTAAGCGAGAACAGTCGTTACGTAGAAAGCTAGGAAGTCTGTCGTTGAAGTGAATCGTATGGTCGTGCAGCAGTGTGTAGTGATCGCTTCAATAAACTGTGTTTCCTTCTTCATCGTCGTTGTGTGTCGCTTTCTGCTACGCTGGTGTCGACCGGAAGAACTGCACTACCTTCGAAAGACGACGAAGGCGGACTCGCGTCTCCCTCCTGAGACGACACGCGGGCATATTTGGGCTGGCACCCGCCGCCTCCTGAGACGGTGCTGCAGCCGCGCGCATTTTTCTACGTTCCGCCACAGTACATGCCATCGTTTGACAACAGCAAGCCTTCATCATTTATAGCCTATTTAGACGCTAACAATTTATACGGATGGGCGATGTGTAAAAATCTCTCAACTCACGGGTTCCAGTGGATGAGCAATGATGAGCTAAACGATTGGAGATCAATACCGTGTATATTAGAGGTGGGCTTGGAATATTCGAAAGATTTACACGATCTTCACAACGACTATCCTCTTGCGCCCGAGAATATTACACCCGAATCTTCAACTGTACCTAAACTCATTCCAAACCTGAATGATAAATTAATGTACATAACGCATTACGACAATTTAAAGCAGTATGAAAGCCTAGGTTTGAAGATTACCAAAATTCATCGTGGAATTAAATTTGAAGAAAGCGCCTGGTTGAAAAAATATATCGATCTAAATACCAACCTGAGTACTAAAGCAACTAACGATTTCGAGAAAGACTTTTTTAAACTTATGAACAATAGTGTGTTTGTCAAGACATGCGAAAATATAGAGTCTCGCGTATATATAAAACTGGTTTCAAGCGAGAAGCAAGCCATAAAACTAGCAGCGAGAACGAATTACGACACTCGAACTATTTTTTTTTCAACCAGGCGCTTTCTTCAAATTTAATTCCACGATGAATTCTGGTAATCTTCAAACCTAGGCTTTCATACTGCTTTAAATTGTTGTAATGCGTTATGTACTTTAATTTATCATTCAGGTTTGGAACGAGTTTAGGTACAGTTGAAGATTCGGGTGTAATATTCTCGGGCGCAAGAGGATAGTCGTTGTGAAGATCGTGCAAATCTTTCGAATATTCCAAGCCCACCTCTAATATACACGGTATTGATCTCCAATCGTCATCTTCAAACCTAGGCTTTTATACTGCTTTAAATTGTCGTAATGCGTTATGTACATTAATTTATCATTCAGGTTTGGAATGAGTTTAGGTACAGTTGAAGATTCAGGTGTAATATTCTCGGGCGCAAGAGGATAGTCGTTGTGAAGATCGTGTAAATCTTTCGAATATTCCAAGCCCACCTCTAATATACACGGTATTGATCTCCAATCGTTTAGCTCATCATTGCTCATCCACTGGAACCCGTGAGTTGAGAGATTTTTACACATCGCCCATCCGTATAAATTGTTAGCGTCTAAATAGGCTATAAATGATAAAGGCTTGCTGTTGTCAAACGATGGCATGTACTGTGGCGGAAAGTAGAAAAATGCGCGCGGCTGCAGCACCGTCTCAGGAGGCGGCGGGTGCCAGCCCAAATATGCCCGCGTGTCGTCTCAGGAGGGAGACGCGAGTCCGCCTTCGTCGTCTTTCGAAGGTAGTGCAGTTCTTCCGGTCGACACCAGCGTAGCAGAAAGCGACACACAACGACGATGAAGAAGGAAACACAGTTTATTGAAGCGATCACTACACACTGCTGCACGACCATACGATTCACTTCAACGACAGACTTCCTAGCTTTCTACGTAACGACTGTTCTCGCTTACTCGATTACTAACTGACTGCTTAACTTCTCGCCGACTCTCGATGACTGCCCCTCGCTGACTAAATACATGGAGCAACGGGCTCCCTTATATACCCGAAAATAAGGAGGGGGAACCAGGGTCCCAAAACACGGGAGGCCGTGGGCTAAGCCTCGGGAGGCCGTGGGCTAAGCCACGGAAGGCCGTGGGCTAATCTCGGGAGGCCAATTCAGAGAGGCCGCGGGCAAATCTCGGAAGGCCAATTCAAAGGCGCTGCCGCGGGAGGCAGGGAGGCCAATCAAGCGGCTATCACGGGAGGACGGGAGGCTAAATACGGCGGAAAAACCAAGAGGCCGATCAAGGCGGGAAGGCTAGGAGGCCGTGACCAAGCAAGGGAAGGCCACCGGGACCAACCAGGGGAAACACAGCTGGCGGAGTGGGGCAAGGGGACCCCAATTTCGCCACAGTACTTATTGTTTGCCTGCCCATAACGATGTGAAATTGTGCTAACACCGCCTCTTATCCCATGTTTAACCATTAGTATCATATGGTAGTCGCTCAATAATTCCAACTTTACTCCCGTCAACTTTAATGCGGCGTCCCAAGCAAGACCCGGAGAAGTATAATACCAGGCGGGATTAAGACCATAGTTCTCACAGCATACATCTCTAAAATTCTCAAAGACATCGGCAAGCAAAAGAACATCACTCACGTTATATAAATTATGGTATTCTCTAAACGTTTTAAATCCGAATTCGTTCCATACCATCTGTGCATGGTTGTAATCTTCGTCACTAATGCCTGAGTCGTTAAGTCTCGAATAGAATGCTGACTTTGGTGGTAGTTCTGTTTCATTCAATTGATCGATGGAACTAACGTGGACGTAAGGATATACCCCTTTTCTAAGCAAGGGATCGAGCTGATTACCGGAGTAGTACTTGCTTATATTTTTACACTGGTCTTTTCTTAGGTTCCTCGATAAAGCGTCGAGACTCGTAGCCATGAATCTAAAACTATCGATAAAGCGTAATTCTCGTTTAACATCTACTTCCCTCTTTTCTTTATTTTCAAACGTACCAACTACAACTTCCCTGCTAAACGAGATATACTTTTTCTTCGTTGCAGGGAATGCAGTAAATCTTTCCACTAGCGACACCTCGTAATTTCTTTATGAATAGATGGCTGTCGTACCCAGATAAATTATTGTGGAGTATTACTGGGAAAAACTCAGGGACTTTATATTCTAGATTACATTTTTCATGAGCGGTGCCTCAAAATTTCCCAGTTAAATGACAGTGGTCTTTTACTCGATCATCACCTAGCTCGCGTTCGCATATGTGACAACCAGTAGCCGAGTCGTATAACTCCTTGTCTTTCTTCTCGAATATCATTCTCTTTGGAAATTTAAATCGATTATAAATATCTTTTACATTCTCTATAAGAGTGTCTAGGAATATCTGCGCTACAACGTCGTTTTCGCTCTCCGCTGTGAACATTACAGGGGCTTGCGAATATAGGTTATCATCAAAACATTTTATATAATAACAGAAAGAACTTGGAATGTGCTTTTGGTATTTGTTGGTGTAGGATATGCCGGGATCTGGTTGGCAAGTGTCTATCTATATAAATAAAAATGTAAAACGTTAGTTTTTGTGGCCTCAGAACTCGATAATTTCTTCACCGATTCTTTTCAAATTTTTCGCAAACCGTTCCATTCGAAGATAAGCGTGTTGTTATAATGACTTTTGGGCAAAAGCGCAATCTTTTCGACCAAAAAACACAATTATGCGAACGATTTGAGCGACCTCGGTTTAAATTTCAACCCAATGCCTCCGATTGCGGCTGTCTATTTATAGCACATATACCTGCGTTCTTTTTATAGCGCATATATTTATCTAGCTGTTGATTTCTACAGTAACAAAAACTAACGTTTTACATTGAAACTGTTCCATTCGAGCATAAGCGGGTTGTTATAATGCCTTTTGTGAAAAAGCGCAATCTTTTCGACCAAAAAACACAACTATGCGAACGATTCAATTTCAAACCGACGTTGCTTCCGACTGCGGCCGTCTATTTATAGCACATATAGGCTACGTGCGTTCTTTTTATAGCGCATAAATTTATCTAGCTGTTGGGACGGACAACGGACGTACGGACAGGGAGGGACAAAGGAGAGGAAGAGAGGGGTGAGTGTGAAAGGGAGGGAGCGGGAGGAAGAGGGAGGGATAAAGGGGAGGGAGAGAGCGAGGGAGAGGGATGGAGGAAACTGGAGGAGGGGTGAGGCAGGGAAGGGGACGGGACGGGACGGGACAACAGAGGCAGGAAGGGAGACAAAGGAAGGGAAGTAGGGAGTGATGGTGGGAGGGAGAGTCTTTTCAGCCACAGCAACGCGTGGCGGGGTACAGCTAGTAGGTTTAATAAAACTTTCGAAATCAGCGTACACTACAAAGGGGACTCTCGTCTTTCTAAAATAATTTTTTAAACTCAACATAGTCCTTGGTTCTGGGAGTTCTATCTTTTGAGCGGCGTGTTGGGAACAGTACTCGGTGTGTTTGTGTAGCGAATCTTTTCTGCTCTTGACACCTATTAAGCATCTTTTACAATGGTACATCGAAGTACTGGTGTTTTCTGTTTGTACCGCCATCAGTCTGTTGAAATTCTTTATCCAGCAATAATGCTTCTTTTCTCCATCAGAAATGAGTAATAGATCTACACACCGATCGTTCTCGTGCTTTGATAAATATAGTGGGAATAGGCCAACATCTCCCTCATAACCAGAAACATTAATACTAATATTATTATTTCTCTCAGCCTTACTTAGCCTATCACACGAGCATCCGCTGCTACTGGGAATTCAATACCAGACCAATTAAGTTCCTCAGACTGTCTAATTAATTCTTTCGTAATTCTTTCTGAATTCTTGCCAACTGGGTTTAAGGCTCTCGTTACACACCACTTGAAGCATTCTTCATCGTTGTTCTTCATATTGATTATAGCCTCTTTTTCCGCTAACTCCTCAGGCAGCGGGATGAAAGAACTACCTTTCAGCGGTTTATAAACAACGGTGTTGATTTCTAATTTTTGAACCGCACTGAGTCGCCAATTACTACCTCGCATCTGGAAGGTAGTCATCGATTCAATAGTTTTATCTTTCGCGCTGTTATAAATTTCACTTACATCAGCGGAGTCAAAATCACCTCAGTCTTTGAAACGAATGGAAAATCGTTGGAATCTACTTCTCCAGTCTTCATGTCAACGCGCTCCATTGTGCAGGTAAGTACAAAGTTGACTTTAGTCTGACGAGTTTTTGTTAGCAAATCTACCACCTGTGTTCGAATGACGTCAACAAAAGATGTGACATCAATACCACTAACCCCCTCTACCGTGTATTGTTTCGTGAAGCCCTTGATAGCCGAGGCCGTCTGCATATTCCCGAATCCCAAGCCTTATAGCACTTCAGAGATATTTTGTTTCCGTAAACTGGAAGTTGGATGAACGATGAAAACATGATATTACTGCTGATGTATAGCAGTATCATTAGAAGCTGGATAAGCATATTAATTGACAGTAGTAGAAGTTGGATGAGCGAGGAAATCATGTTTTTATGCAAAATTGTAACCGTAAAACTAGAGGCTGGATGAACGATAAAAATATTTTTAGTTGAAGTAGAAGTTGGATGAATAACGGAACTGTGATATGGTAGAATTGGAAGTTGGATGAGGGATGAAAAAATGACTAAAATATGTTTTAAATAATTCTACGATGCTATAGGGCTTGGGATTCGGGTATATGCAGGCCGTCTCTCTAATTTTATGCGTCTTCTTACGAATTTCGGTGAATATAGAATTCACTTTGGCTTTCAACGCTTCTAACTTTTCATTCACTTTTCTCTTTGGTTCTTCGGGAATATACCCTTCGATCCACTTTGCGAGTGTATTAATCGCTGATTTTGTTTTATCGAATATTTTTCGTACTGCTGTGGCTGGTACGGGTTCGAGTATTGGGAATTCAATGAGGGGAACAGGGGCGTCGAGTAAGATTGGGGGAGCGCTGTGGGCTTCAATTTTAACAATCAATTCTGCTTTGCGCAGTCTCGTATACCCAACCAAGCCGCTCTGCTTGGCGATTTTTCTTAATTCAATAACAGTTTTCTTCGAGTAATCCATTTTATACCGAGGCGGTGGTCCTTTAAGCTGTGTTGAGAAAATATTTTCATTCATTTTTTTATATACACAGGAAAAAATAAAATTTGTGTGTTGGCTTATCGAAACTGTGGGGAAATTCCCAGCCGGCATAATCGTCCTATGACTCATCATTGCCATGAATTCCCAGCACGATGAGTCATAGGCGCGCGCGTGAGGTGGCTTGGCTTCGCGGTTAGTAGGTTTTTAACCAAGGCTATAGGTTTGTGCAGGCCGAATCGAAACTATCGGGAATTCCCCGCGTTTTTTCCTGGTTATTGGTTGTTGCTGGTTGATGTAATTTTTAACCATACCAAATAAGCTCGTTTGCTACACTTTCTTCTACTGCGTTACATTAAATACAATTATTTTTGTTATTTGCAGGTCTGCCATTGCGATAAATCTCAGATATATGCCATATTATTTATACACAGGTGGTGGTTAACCCTCAATCTACCAATCAATTTTTTTAACACTGACTACCAAGGGGGTGGTTAGTGGTTACCACCCCTGGATTTTGGGTTTGGTTTGAGATATCATAACTTGTAATACACCATTGGATTCAGCATTAATTTCTGCATTAATTTTTGCACAAAATGGTATATTTAGGTTTAGAAAATTTGAATGCAGCTCGAAATTATGAATTTTTTACCATGGGTATCCGTCGATTCCACGAAAACGTATACTTACGCATAGGGAATATATTAGATTCTGTTTGTTTTGAACATGATTTATATACACAATAATAGTTTACATGTAATAAAGTCCGATTTTCAACAATAAAAACTAGTAATATGTCTGTTTTATGTACAAAAAAAAAAACATGTAGTAGCTGCTGAGAAACTTTTACGCAGACATATCGATTTGCGTTGTAAAAACCCAACATTTTCACACATTTTAATTTATTTTGAGTACTTCCGGTCATCAAAAGCCAATATATTTATTATTAAAAAATATCCATAAATACCCTCTACAGAATCGCATAATTTATTTCTATTAAAAAATAAATTATGGATAAGTTATAATAGAAAACATGAACATTTTATGAAAATAAAACACCCTTATATACAATTTAATTTATTTTGAGCACTTCCGGTTGTCAAAAGACAACCCAGTGAGCATGAAAATGTAGCCCCACATTCCCTCTATAGAATGGTATAATTTGTGTCTCTTAATATTAAAGGGCGGAAAAATTATAGACGATATTCTAGGAGGATGGTATCCACCCCTCTGGTAGCTTGGGTATATCGGATATAATTTTTGAAGTGTAGGGGGCATCATCAAACATTTTAGCTCCAAATGTGTCCCAATAAACCCTCTACAGCTACATATTTTTTCAACATTTTATTCCAGACGGAACGCGTTTGATTTGTGAAAAACCTAAGGGGTGGCAAGTACCCCCTTGATAGCCCCGAGGGTCAAAGGTATTAAGCTAACTGATGCATGTCTTGCACTTTTTCGTTTTTCATAGATGTAATACTCTGTAAGCTGTGTTTTTTTAGCAAAACAAAATCTGGAAATCGCTTTCCGCAATGGAATTTCAGATCCGTGATGATTCTAGCTATACTGATGAAAGGATGCACTTTAACTGGTATGAATCTTACCATTAATGTAAAAAAAACGGTGAGAACGGTTTTTTTAAAACATTAAAAACCACAGTTGGGATTATTTATCGGCCACCTGGGCTTAAACTAGAAGTTTTCTCTGAAGAAATTAACAACATTTTAGATGATATGCTAAAAAAATCAAAAGACTTAGTAATTTTAGGTGATTTTAACATGGATCTCTTGAAAATTAATAGCCACAAAGCCACTGCTGATCTCTACCACTGCCTTACCGCCCATCATCTATTGCCTCTCATAACCAGACCTACTAGGATTACTGACCATACATCTACACTACTAGATAACATATTCACTAACATTTGGACCAAACTTATTTACTCCTCTATTCTCATCGAAGACATCTCTGATCATTTACCAATCATAGCATGGTTTGATTTTAGTCCCATCAAACCTCCTAACAAGCCTCAAACACTGACATTTAACCTAGTATCTGATGACCATAAAGCCAAATTGTTGCAATCCTTAGACTCTACGGACTGGTTTGATATCCGTGAAGCTTGTACAGAACTAGACACTGATAAGGCCTATGACCTATTTCTTAGCAATTATAAGAAGCTTTTATGATGATTGTTTTCCAATTTCCACTAGGACTTATGCTCGCAACTCTATCCCAAAAAAGCCGTGGATGACTCGGGCACTGGTAAAATCTAGTAATAAGAAAGCGAGACTATATAAAAAATTCATGAAAAACCCAAATGAGGCCAACAAGAGGAAATTCATCCTATACAGAAACAAATTTAAGAAAGTTAAATTGCAAGCCGAAAAAGATTATTATGCATCCGAATTTTTAATCCATAGTAATAACCTTAAAAAAACCGGGGGTCTTCTGAGGAGTATACTGGATAGAGATACTAACAGAGAAACTGTAATTACTGCATTGAATGTAAATGGTGAACATATTACTGACCCTCAGACTAAAGCAACTAAATTCAATAATTTCTTCACAGGCATTGCACAATCTCTTGTTAATAAAATACCTGCTGCAACTAACTCTTTTCTCTCTTACTTATCTCAACCCCTTCCACATTCTATAGCATTAATCCCTTCTACACCTTGTGAAATAATGAACCTTGCACATACCATTCGCACTACGCATAGTAAAGGAGTCGATGGAAGTGACCCTGCCATAGCCCTATTAACATTGCCTAAAATTGCAATTCCGCTATCAGAGATTGTCAACTGCTCATTTACCACTGGAGTATTCCCCTCTGCATTGAAAACTGCCAAGGTCATACCCATTCATAAAAAGGGCCCGAGGGACAATGTTTCTAACTACAGACCGATTTCTGTACTCCCATTCTTCGCTAAAATATTTGAAAAATTAATGTACGCACGTTTAGATAGTTTTTTTATCAAAAGAGAAAGTACTATTTCAGTCTCAGCATGGGTTCCAACAGGGTCATTCTACCTACATGCCCCTTCTATGCATACAAGACAAAATCTCTAATGCAATTGAAAATAACGAATACTCCCTTGGTATCTTCCTTGATGTAGCTAAAGCCTTTGATTCTGTAAATCATCATATTTTGATCAAAAAACTTTATAACTATGGAATTAGAGGGACACAATTACAATGGTTTGTTAGCTATCTTGAAAATCGTTTTCAACTGGTTTCTGTTAATAATTGTAATTCTGATCTACAACTCATCTCTCACGGTGTCCCTCAAGGATCTAATCTTGGACCTCTTTTATTTTTAATCTATATTAATGATTTACCAAATGTATCGCCTTCTATGTATTTTGTGCTATTTGCTGACGATTCTAACTTATTTCATTCTGATAAATCTATTGATACCCTATTCACCACTGTAAATTCTGAGCTTCACCGAGTCGTTGATTGGTTTCGATCTTATAAACTTACTCTAAATTTGGATAAAACCAACTACATCCTCTTCAGATCCCATAAGAAAAAATATCCCAATGAACTTCCTATTCTACTTATTGAAGGGACTCCTATCACCCAAGTGACTTCCACAAAATTTTTCGGTGTGTACATTGACCAGCATCTAAATTGGAAGGAACACATCAATAATATCTCTAGCAAAATTGCTAAGACTGTTGGTGTGCTATTTCGCTCATCTAAACTGATTCCTGTCTCTATCCGGTCTATGCTATACTATTCTCTTATTTATCCTTATCTAACTTACTGTAATTTAATTTGGACGTCTACTTACAAATCTAATTTTATCAGACTAGTCACCCTTCAAAAATATGCAATCCGTTTTATAGCTAACATTCCTCGCCGAGCCCACACCGCTCTGTATTTCAAGGAATTTGGATTATTAAAGATCGATCAAATTAGGTACTTACAAATAGGAGAGTTTATGTATCGCTATAACCATGGCCTATTACCACTTGTATTTAATGATTTCTTTAACCTTACCTCTCATCGCCACTCTTATTCAACTAGAAAATTAGCTGTTTATGACCTTCCATATGCACATACTAACACTCGTCGATTCTCTATACAATATACTGGCTCCCAATGTTGGAACTCTCTCCCTACATATCTTCATTCCCTACCTAACACAAGATTATTTAAGCATAAACTTCGCCTTTATCTACTTAACACACTTCCTGATATGTAATGGTTATGGTTTCTGCTCAGTGGTTTCGCCAAGCCCTTAGTTAAGTCTTTAGTTAAGTCATTAGTTAAGATTTGTTTTTTTTCTCGTTATATACAGAAATTTCGACTGCTTAATTTTTTTTTCTCTCTCCATCATTTTTTTTATTCCTACAATTGAATGTTCTGTCATGTTTTTCTGTTATATTTTACATGAATTATGGGTGGCCCTATCAGCGGGATTTTCTATCCCTTCTGGGTCTCCCATTCTTCACCAAATAATGTTAATGTATTATTCAATGCCATAATTGTATAATGTTTGTTGTTTTGGTCGAGGAAAAACAAATAAATAAATAAATAAATAAATCTTACCATTAATGTAAAAAAAACGGTGACAACGGTTTTTTTTTAAACATTAAAAACGTCGTCTCATTTGTACAAGACGCATGGGAAAATGTCCGGGGAGCAAATAATTTTTCACTTTTATTTTGTTAACCTCCTTGGCGTTACATTACCATCATGAATAATGTGCAAAAAACGTTACATTTATTTACGATTATATAACGTATGTATGTATGTGTATGTATGTATGATGTGTGCGTGTATGTATGCATGTATGTATGTATGCATGCATGCATTTAGGTAAGTATGTATGTATGTAATATGTATGTATGTATATATGTATGTATGCATGTATATATATGTGTGTATGTATGTATATATATATATGTGTGTATGTATGTATATGTATGTATGAGCATGTATGCATGTATGCATGTATGTATGTATGTATGTATGTATGTATGTATGTATGTATGTATGTATGTATGCATACATACATGTACACATCCATGCATGTGTATGTATGTGCATGTATGCATTTATGTATGTATGCGTGTATATATATATGTATGCATATATGTATGTATGTACGTACGTATGTATGTATGTATGTATGTATATATTTATGCATACATATGTGTGTATATGCAGTGTATGTATATGTATGTATGCATATATACATATGTATGCATACATACATGTATGCATACATGTATGTATGTATGTATGTATGTATGTATGTATGTGTGTATGTATGTATGTACGTATGTATGTATGTATGTATGTATGTATGTATGTATGTACTATGTATGTACTATGTATGTACTATGTATGCATGTATGCATATATTTATCCATATAGATGTATGTATATGTATGTATGTATGTATGTATGTATGTATGCATGTATGTATGCATGTATTTATATATTTATGCATATATGTATGTATGTGTAAATTGTATGTATGTATGTATGTATGTATGTATATATGTATGTATGTATGCATGTATGTATATATTTTTGCATATATATGTATGTATATGTATGTATGCATGCATGTATGTATGCATGTATATGTATAAACGTGTATGTGTGTATGAATTATGTATGTATGTATGTATGTATTTACGTTTGTATGTACCCCGAGTGTGACTCGGGGTTAACCGTTTTTGCAGCGAATTCCCGGCCCGAGTCGTACTCGGGCTTAACGCTAAGGAGGTTAAGCACCGTAGTGTGTATGTATGACCATTCCAGGAATAGCGTGATTAGTTCACGAGACGACTCAATTTCGCACGACGAAACAATTTTTTATCTTTGCATGCGAATTTGCAGGTCACGCGGCTACTTTCAGCTCTCAACTTACCTTAAACTTCGATATGGTAGTCAGCGCCTATACCAGGGGTGTCAATCCTTTTCTATTGGCGGGCCAGAGTGAACGTCTTCCAACAAGTGGCGGGCCAGGGTGTCGAAGATCCTGGGCAAAATTTGGTAGCGACATAGGCGTAAAAGGTCAGATCCAGATGGAGCAAATGCCTCCGAATTTCGGGGAAATGTATTTTTCGGGCAAAAGAGGCTCGGACGAGAAAAAAAATTCGGAATTTTTTTTGGGCAAACAGGTACAGGCAGATATTTTTTCGGGCACACAGAGGTAAAAAAGCTAAATTTTCAGAAGATTTAAAGGAAATGACTAAAAAAGGTCATCAGATTTTTCGGACAAAAAAACTAAGATTTTGGGTGGATGACTAAAAAAAGGTTGTCAGATTTTTCGGGCAAAAATACAACTTTTGCCCCCCCCTGCTCAGATGCAATCGCCTGTAATCGCCTGTTTCGAAGCTTTCAGAATTTTCTAATCTACTTCAAAGTTCTCTCCTTAACCTACAACTCTTTACAACTCTCCGAGCCCAGATATCTTCGCGAACTATTCAGTGTTCACCATCCAGCGTACTCGTTCTGCCCGATCATCCGCCTGCCTTACACTCTCTCGACCGCGGGTCACAAGTCATCTCAAGTTCTCCAACCGAACCATATCCAACTCAGCACCACGCCTTTGGAATGATCTGCCTCCTGAATTCCGATCCTTTTCAGTCCCTCCATCACCATTACTAATCACACACCACAACCTTCCTCAGGCTCCTTTATCCATCACACCTCGGGCTTTTTATTCGAAACTTAAGACACTCCTTTTCACGAACTCTTACCCTGTCTCATCTTATCCTCCACCCTCCAATTCCCGGCCCGACACCCGCCTTAGTAGCTGTTCCGCCCCTTTGATCCTATGGTAACTCGACCCGGACCAACACGGAGTGGCACGGACTACTCTCACGGACAACTCTTCTAATTCAACGCAGCGCTCATGAATATGCTAGTGCCCCGCACTTGGCTTTCGAGTGGCGCTTTAGAAATTTAGAGTTTACGATTACGATTTTGTTAACAGACAATCAACCTGAAACCACAGATACACAGTCTACACAGAGCTGTGCGTCTGAGCAAAAGTGACGTCAGTAAGAAAAAACCTCCATGTATTTGGCGCTAACTGTAAAATATAAAAATTTGAACTTTTAGCCTTTAATTTTGTAATCTTTAGGGAAGGCTCCGCGGGCCAGAAAAAAATCGTCGGCGGGCCAGAAATGGCCCGCGGGCCAGCTCTTTGACACCCCTGGCCTATACAGATTTAAAAAGCCACTTGCCGTTTCGCAGACCAACCTAGGGTTACTAAGCAGGCGGTTCACAACGGTTCCACGACAACTGGTCTACCGACAACTCGTCTACCGACAACTCGTCTACCGGAAAATTGGTCTAACGACAACTGGTCTACAGACGAATAGTATTGATGAAATAGAAGCTGGATTTTCTGAAAACGTTTTTTAGCCTAAATGGAAGCTGGATTGATTATTGTATTCGTGTATTTTGACATGCATTCAGCTTCTACATCAGATCTAAAAATACCTTCATCCAGCTTCCATTTCTCACCCGTTATTTTCATCAATCCAGCTTCCATTTCAGATATATAAAGTACTCTCATCCAGCTTCCATTACTCAAGCGTTTTTCCATCAATCCAGCTTCTATTTCAGATCAAGAAATACTTTCATACAGATTTCATTTCTCTTGCGTTTTTTCATCAATCCAACCTCCATTTCACCTGTAAAAACTTTCATCCAGCTTCCATTTCTCAAGCGCTGGATCAGTTGTCTGTAGACCAGTTGTCGTAGACGAATTGTCCGGGGACCACTTGTCGTTAGACGAGTTGTCGGTAGACGAGTTGTACTGACACCGTTCACAACATAGACTTGGTGACAGAGGGTAGGGAACATGTACAAAAGCTAGCATACAGGGTGCACAGCAGCAACAAGAGACTTGGACTCAGAATTAACACAGAAAAGACAAAGACAGTGACAACATGGAAGCAACATGAAGGAATGAAGGTGGTGCTGGAAGGAGTGACACAATGCAGGGTACAGATTTTGTTTACTTGGGAGGACTGGTGACAGAAGATGGAAAATGTACAGGGGACATAAAACGCAGAATCAGTTTGGTACACTAGGAAAAAGCTGGAGAACAGGAAACATATCGGAAAAAAACAAAGTGAGACTATTAAATTTTGTTATCCCAGTACTAATGTACGGATCGGATGTATACGAAAGAAAGACGAAAGGAGAAGTGAGCTGGCTAAGAAGAATAGTAGATCAAGAAGAGAAAAGACGAGGAATGAGGTGAACAGAGAAGAACTGGGTCAAAAAGAACCTGTAATAAATAGGAGTAGAAAAAGGCTCACATGGTTTTGATACGTTTTAAGGATGGAGGACGGAAGACTCCCGGTGTAAAGGTTTCAAATTACCCCCTCTTAAACATTACCCCCCGGTAACTTGGAACCGGTTTCAGATTACCCCCCGGTAATCAGAAACCGGTTTCATATTACCCTCGGGGGTAATCTCAAACCGGTTTCATCCTACCCCTACGGTTTCAGGTTACCCCATATAATACATTTATCTAGCTTCCATTTCACCTCTAGAGAACCTTCATCCAGCTTCCATTTCTCAGCCAGAGAACCTTAATCCCGCTTCCTTTTCTCAAGCATTGTTTTCGTCAATCCAGCTTCTATTTCACCTACAGAAAACCTTTATCCAGCTTCTATTTCACCTCAAGAGAAACTTGGTTCAGCTTCCATTTCACAAGCCTTGTTTTCGTCAATCCTGCTTCTGAGTTTTGATGTCTAACACTTAATTAAATAGATTGACGAAAGCAACTTTTGTTAAATGGAAGCTGGATGAAAGTTCTCTGTAGATGCAATGGAAGCTGGATGAAGGTTCTCTGTAGGTGAAATAGAAGCTGGATTGACGAAAACGACGCTTGAGAAATGGAAGTTTGATGAAGGTTCTCTGTAGGTGCAATGGAAGCTGGATGAAGGTTCTCTGTAGGTGAAATAGAAGCTGGATTGACGAAAACTGCTTTTGAGAAATGGAAGCTGAATAAAGGCTTTCTGTAGGTGAAATAGAAGCTGGATTGACGGAAACGACGCTTGAGAAATGGAAGCTGGATGAATTTTCTCTGTAGGTGAAATGGAAGCTGGATATACGGAATTCATTCGGAATTCAGAGGGGTAACCTGAAACCGGGGGGTAGGATGAAACCGGTTTCAGATTACCCCTAGGAGGTAATCTGAAACCGGCTTCAGGTTACGGGGGGGTAATGTTTAGGAGGGGGTAATTTGAAACCTTTACACCGGTGTAAAGATTTCAAATTTCCCCTCCTGAACATTGCCCCCATTGTATTTTACATCAATCATCGCATTTATTGCACTAAAAATATCAGAAAAATCATCCCGCTTGTTGTTTTGTCTGACAATTTTCATCCACCATTCCACTTCGTGGTTTGTTACCGTATCAATTTTTTTTCACCTGTAACTAAAATAATAATCGCCGCTGAAGTTAGGCCTACAATGGAGAAATGGCTTCGAGGCTATTATCATTTTTCGATCGAAAAATTGACAACATACCACGAAGTGGGATGGCGGATGAAATTCTTCAGACCAAAACAAGGTACTTGTCGGTTAATTCACCTGCACCCACCGAAACTCATTATACGGAATCTTACATGCAAAAATTAATTCACCTGTTGGTTACATCGCAAATTTAATAGATTCCCTGTGCGCATTTAACAGACATTGTAAGGGACTGTTCAAATTAGGAACATTGACCTTGATCCAGCTTCCACTTCACATATAAAAATACCTTAATCCAGCTTCCATTTCAGATATAGAAATACCTTCATCCAGCTTCTATTTAAGGTATAAAAAATATCTTAATCCAGCTTCCATTTCTCAAGCGTTTTTTCATTAATTCAGCTTCTTTTTAATATATAAAAATACCTTAATCCAGCTCCCATTTATCAAGCGATATTTTCATAAGTCCAGTCTCTGTTCAACCAACAGTTATTTTCATCAATCCAGCTCCAATATACGCAAAAACATTCTCATCAACCAGGCTCCAATTAGAGCGATAATGTTTTCATCAATCCAGATCCAATTTAAGCAAGAAGATTTTCATCCATCTGGCTGTAGGTTAAGCAAAACGTTTTCATCCATCCGGCTCCAATTTAAGCAAGGGCACTTTCATCAATCCAGTTCCAATTTAAGCAAGGACATTTTCACCAATCCAACTTCTATTGTACCCTAAATGGATGCCGGATTAATGATAAAACACTTGAGAAATGGAAGCTGGATGGTATCCATCGACAATGTCGCGGAAAAAATGTCGCGGACAAAATGTCGCGGACAAAATGTCGCGGATAAAAATGTCGTTGATATATAATGTCGCCTTACAAAATGTCGCGACATTTTCCCCGCGACATTTTGACCGTATGACCGTATAACACTAAACTATGAAGAACGAAATTCGAAGACAATTTAAAAACTTTGACCGTTTAACACTAAAATATTAAGAACGAAATACGAAGGCAATTTTAAAACTAGAAGGTTCGTACTAGAATGTTAGTATAGAAAAATAGAATGTTCGTACTAGAATGTTCGTACTAGAATGTTCGTATTAAGAAACTACAATGTTCGTACTCTAATGTTCGTACTCTAATGTTCGTACTAGAATGTTCGTGCTAGAATGTTCCTATTCAAATTTGCAATCTCAAGTTGTGAGCAATACTCCGCAGATAATCGGTAGTTGGACGAAGTCCATAGTCTGCCACAATATTTTTGATTCTTTCTGCGGTATCTTTATAGACCCGTTTGCCGGGTGGAGGTTGCTGGCCGACGACGTATTGCTCCAGTTTCATTTCGTTCATGCTTTGCTCTTTCTTGATTCCGTTAATGAACTTCCAGATACTGGGATGATGAGCCCCAGAAGTTGACTCAAACCTCGATGCCAACCCTCTACTGAGGGGTTTGTTTTTGGAAGATCATCAAGGGAAGCATCGTAGCAGTTCCAAAGCGAGTGTGAAAACATTGGGGCGCTGCGACCTCTTCCTCGTCCACCTGGCCGCCGCTAATTTTGAGGTTAAAGACATTGCTGGCTGAATTGAGCAGACTGTGAACAAGACGCGACGAAAATTTGAACGGCGACATTTTGTGTGCGACATTATTATGCGCGACATTATACAAAAGCTACATTTTTATCCGCGACATTTTGTCCGCGACATTTTGAACGCGACATTTTCTTCGCGACATTTTCGATGGGAACCAAGCTGGATTAAGGTATTTTTTAATAAATTGATGGCGTCCTAAATGATATAAACGCGTGCTAAAAGTTCATCGGATGTCACCATTACATTACGTCACTAAAAATGAGTAAGCTTACAAATACGGTAGATTCCGCAGGTGAACTAACCGACAAGGTACACAGACGAAAATTCTGCAGGTGAATTAACCGACAAGTACCCAAAACAAGAAGCGGGATGATTTTTCTGATTTGTTAGTGCTATAAATGCGATGATTGATGCAAATCTAGTTTCCGGGCGGTAATCTGAAACCGGTTTCAAGTTACCGGGGGGGGGTAATGTTTAGGAGGGGGTAATTTGAAACCTTTACACCGGCAACAGCATTATACGGACACCGCGGGGAACTGCGAGCGGGCGATAAGCCGAAATTTCTTTATTTCAGACAAAAAATCATACTTGTCGTTAGGTCGCTCAGTTTCGTAGATTTACACGTCAACCTTGCAGGTAGAGATAGAGTGCGACCGGGGTCATAACGCACACTATCAGCACACATACTTCGCCACGCAGGGGGTGTGTCGGGTTTGGTTGTGAGTGGTGGGCGGGATAACTAGAATGCGCAAGAAGTTGGGTGGTAGGATGGAGTCCGAGGGCAGGGTGAGAGCACGGTGGGACTGAGGGGGCGAAGATCCGAAATTTAGCGGTCAACGTCGGGGTTCCCTGAGGCGAGAAACTAAGATTTCCCGGGCAACGCCGGGCACCACAGCTAGTAAATATATAAAGTTGTGTTAAAAAACGAAATAAAACAATGCGAAAAAAGGTAAAGTGACTTTTGTGGGGAAAATAGTAAACAAAAGTTCAGACAACTACATGTATGTCTTTTATAATCCCAGGACGATATCCAACGTTGAATGATACTTCTACGCATATTTAGACTGTGGTCGTGACAGTATTTTCATTGGTTTGAAAATGGGGAAAAATTGCCGCTAGAGCAATGGGACAGTGACTGACTAAATACATGTATCTGCAGTTGATCTATATCAGCGGCTTACTCAACCTTTTAGAGCGGCGACCCTTGATAACAATTGTCAAGTTGTGACGGATCTAGAACTATTGGTCATAGGATGATTGGTCGTAGGATGATTGGTAGAGCCTATGACCAATAGTCCAAATGACCAAAATGCCCTATGACCAAAAGACTATGACCAATCGTCCGTATGACAAATAGTCATATGAACGCCGATCGTCCTATGACCAATCATCCTATGACCAATGGTCTGTTTACCGTTGTGACGACCCCAACGACAACTATGATTGAGGAACCCCTCCCCTTCACTGCATTTTTTTACCACTGTCCAATGTTGAGGACTGCTGACCTAATTAGACTTAGTGATGTGCCAATGTGTGTATGATTAAATCATCTGGGTCTCGATTGATGATCCGTCCAACCTTCAGATGCTGGAGCATACGAATGTGTAAATGATGAAAAGTCTGGAGAAATAAGGAGTGCCGAGCTAATGGTATTAGGTACGTTTACTCCTTTTCCTACGCTTTTACATTACAATACAAGTAAGTATGCTACTGAAGTACGTTAGAATATTCTTCAATAAATCAATTTGCCAGTTTAATCAGTTGATTAACTAAAACAAATTCTGCAATGAAGATTGCGAAACTGTGTTAAATTGTGCATTTTCAGATGCTACGCTGAAAATAATTCCTCATGACACTGATGCGAGGATCAATGATTCGACTTATTTCAACTGTTCAACGTCACTATCAGCAGACAAAGTTCAATGGCGTCACGGGAATTTTTATGTTTACACCGGAATAGCTATTCTGGAGCCTTACAACGAGGGAAGGTTTTCGGTTGAAATTAATGCAACAACAGGAGCCAGCAATTTGGTTATTCGATCCGTCCAACCTTCAGATGCTGGAGCATATGAATGTTTAGATGATGAAGGGTCTGGAGAAATAAGGAGAGCCGAGCTAATGGTATTAGGTACGTTTACTCCTTTTCATATCTTATAATTAATTTCAGGCACAAACTTTTATATTTTCTGTATGTGACTATATAATGCTACTGAAGTTCTTTATTATCAGTAATGCCAACTGAGAAAACTGGCAAGGCAACATTCCTACATGAATTGTCTGGTGTCAAGGCATAGTCATTGCATCAGTCTGGTTCAGAAAGTTATCTGTGGAACTATTCTTCTTCAGGTTGTCTACCCCTTCGCAGGTTCGAACGCAACATGCCGCCACTCCAACCTTCGTTGTGCCTTCTCCTTAATTTTCTGGAAGCCGTTCTCTATCATCCAGTCCAGCATCATCTGTCTCGGCCTTCCTCTTTTTTTCTCCTCCATTTTTCCATCGATCATCATTCTTAGCAAAGAATCTCTGCTTAGTGTGTGTCCAATCCATGTTCTTTGCCTTTCTTTTATCCTTCTTATCAGTATTCTTTCTTCTCCAATTCTTCTCAGGACTTCGTTTGTTTTATGTCCTGTCCAGCTGATCTTTTCCATTCTTCTCCACGTCCACATTTCAAAATTCTCCAGTCTTTTCATATCCTCTTTCCTCGTGTAGAACTATTACATTTAGAACTATTACATGTGTAAAGTGTCGGAGTTCTTTTTTACTATACATTCGATGTCAATGGTTTTCCGAGTTGATCATATAATCATAATCATTTTTGAATGACTTATATTATGCGTGATGCATAGTAATAATCAATAGTTCAGATGAACTGAACAGCCTGTGATATTAAATCTCAGTGAACAAACTACTCAATAGAAATGTTTGCAACTTTAATAAATTGAAGATATTAAAATTTTCGGTAAATAAATTCAAAAAGGACATGTTCAAATCTATATGTAGTTTAACAAACGCTAAGTTTTTTGTCAATATGTTATAATAAAAATAGTCGGAAGAATCTTCGAGGTGCTTTAAATGTAATTTGTCTAGATGGTGATCCAGTCTGCAAATCCATGCATTTTCACGGAGTCATTGGACCAAATAGTTGCGGCATTGAACCAGAGGAAGTAAGACTTTCATGCAGCATAAAGTACCACGGCAACAGTCTTCCTGTCCTTCAGTGGCAAGCAAGTGATGACAATCAATCCATTTCAAATGGATGGCTCAACATTACTTCCATTAATAACGAAGTGACCTACATGCTGATAATGAAAAGTTCACTGGCTCTGAAGAATGCTTCGTTCATCTGCCAAACAACGAGAACATCAGACAAACACTACAGCTGCTCTCTTAGCACCATACAAATTTTGTGTAAGTTACTTTTGAGGCCATTAATTTTGTTCGCAAAACACTTGACACTATTTTAAGTTCTAATACAAACCGTGTGATGCAAACCAACACACATTAACTTACTGTCTATTGCAAAAGCTTCTTGCATTGTGTGGAAAATAAATCAAGACACAATGCGAAAATCTGAAGCATATCCAAATCACTTCTAGAGAAAACGCCGACATAAAATTGCATTTGGATATTGCCTGCAAAGGGTGAACAGAATGGAAACAGTATCTTGGTAGGCCTAGTTTTTGACTCCAATGGCACTCGCAGGGTTAAACAAGTGCCCGCGTTATTTTGAGCAGACATTTTTAGTGGACTAGTTATTCTTGGACTATGTAGGGTTACTGAGGAGCTTATATGTTAATTCTCAAATCACTCATCCCACTATTGGACATTATTTAAAGAAACCGATGATAATCCATGCATATCATCAAATCATTGCAAGCAGATGCCATCAACTTGCTCTATTCTGTACAGGTTACATCTTCTGTAGACATGAGTAGACACTTTAATAATCACTTGATAGTTGATTATTATATTCACATATTCATGAGCTAACGTTCATTTTTAGTTCTTCCTGGTTACAGTAACAATTATTTTGTCTTATTCAATTTGTTCAGATGTCTTCGACAACAATGTGACTATTAACATGACTATGAATGATGAGGTCAGTTGTTTCGCAAACACCAGCCAATTATGCAGTTACAAATGGAAATGGTTCAATAACGATGATATTTCCACAGAATCCGATGATCATATCTTAAAACCAAAGAGAGTTGGATGGCATCGATGCGAAGCAACATGCTCATTCGGAGGCATACATGTACCATGCATAGTGAATCCATTGTATGCCAATGTGTACTCAGATAAAGGTAAAGATATCCTTCTATAGGCATATAACATCATCTGGATAATTATGACTTGTCAAATAATTTAACCATGTAGCTATAAATTTTATTGAACCCATCCCAACATAAAGACATTGAAAAAAGTACTTTAGAATAAACCAGACTAACAACAAAGGATCAAAAGGACTACAACTCTAAGGAACCTTGGTTCCGCTAGTGTGCCACTCGAAATAACAAAATAAGCAAGTATTTGCGGAGGTACACACAAGTGTACAATAAAAAATTATTCTTAACTAGTAAGCTGAGTTCAATCAAAATTAACGGTCACTCGACAATCTTGGTGATAAGATGAGTTCGGAGTCTAATTTTAGAGAGTGAAAAGTTAGTTAAATTACGTATGGTGATGGGTATAGCGTTCAAAGAGCGGGGCTCAGCGCAGCGGTGGATCCAATCCGGCCATTCCGACCCCAATTTGAAATTTTTACAGAACGTGGGCCTCCATTTCCTTATGTGTGTTACAAAAGAAGATATTGCTCATCCAATTCTTCAGCAATTGAGGCTTTAACCCATTACTGCCCAGCGTCCGTTATAATGTTCTTATAATAATTCGTTACAACACGTTGCTAAAACAAGACGCAACTGTATAACATGGTCATAATATTAGTTTTTTTATTAGTGGGTCCATTGACTATAGAAGATTGCCGGATTATGTGAGATGAATTCATTTTATTGCTTGCCATGATGTTTCTTCTGCAATATGTCGAAAACCTTGCTACCACTAGTAATTATATTTTTTATGTTGAACCAGGAGGAATAGAAACTGCTTTTGCTGTTTATTATACTAGCCAATTGGGTCAATATGCTGACAAAATATTATCATGATTACCGCTAATTTTGCTAAGGAATTTTCGATTGCAATCTAACCTCCGCTATAACAGACGTCAGGCGCTAGCCCAGAGATGGCGTTTCCTACCGCAAGTCTCTAAGCGTCATTGTTCCATCAATTACCTCCGCCATTGCATTACTTGTAAAAGGGCGAAATCAAAAGGGCGCATGTTTAAAAGACCGCAATCAAAAGGGCGCATGTATCCACCGTTGAAAGAGCCTTCATCCAGCTTCCATTTCTTCAAAATTATTTGTCAATCCAGCTTCTATTTCTTAAGCATTATTTTCATCAATCCAACTCCTATCTTCATCAATAAAAGAACCTTCATCCAGTTTCCATTTCTTATGCATTATTTTCGTCAATCCAGCATCTATTTCTTAATACTTATTTTCATCAATCCAACTCCTATTTTCATCAATAAAAGAGCCCTCATCCAGCTTACGTTTCTTAAGCATTATTTTCGTCAATACATCTTCTATTTCTTAAGCATCATTTTCATCAACTCAGCTGCCATTTTCGTCAATAAAAGAACCTTCATCCGGCTTCCATTTCTTAAACATTATTTTCGCCAATCCAGCTTCTTTTTCACATGCAAAAGAGTCTTCATCCAGCTTTCATTTCATAATCGTTCTTTTCTTACTGACCTGTTAAAATTCTTCTTTTAATCATTTCGCTTCAATCTAGTGGACTTCGATTGCTCGTCGCCTTATTAGCACACTCTTAATTTACCCTTTTTGGTTCCATTTGGTCTTTTAAAACTTGAGCCCTTTGCCTGCCTTTTCATTGTATTCGTTTGCGCCCCTTTGATTGCGCCCTTTTGATCACTCTTACAATATTGTGTCTTTTCGCCCTATTGATCGTGCGGTCTAAAAACAATGCTCTCTCTTGATTTTTGCCCTTTTGATTGCGCCCTTTTGAAATTCGCCATGTTGATAGGATAATAATAATAATAATAATAATAATAATAATAATAATAATAATAATAATAATAATAATAATAATAATAATAATAATAATAATAATAACGACAATTTCTTTGGCGCCGAGGATACCATAATTGTATTAGGGACAGTCAGCACACACACCCGCCCCTAAGGGACGGGTCATGCTTGACTTTTTGGGGAAGCGGGGTGAGGTGTAGGGTTACCGAAAACCCGAAATTTAGCGGTCAGCGCTGGGTACCCCAGAGGAGTAAGCTTATTGTTGAAACCCTAAATTTCTCGGGCAACGCCGGGTAACACATCTAGTAGGATATAAACCTCTGTGTTAAGTTTCCAGTGCTTGAACTTTTGGGATGGTGGACAAGGGGCGCGGACATTTCTCCCCCGGACAATTCCCCCGGACAATTCGCCCCCAGGGTAGGACAATTCCCCCCCTGGTAGAACATATTGCGTATAAGTGGTTGTACTGTAAAACAACGGTGCTAAGTAGGCTACGCAAGTTAAATTGATGAAAAGAATTCTCGCTAAATAGAAGCCGGATTGGTACAAAATAAATTTTACTTAAATGGAAACTGGATTGATGAAAATATTCTTTCTTGATTTGGAGCTGGATTGATGAAAATATGGTACTTGTCGGTTAGTTCACCTGCAGACACCGAAACCCATTATACGCAATTTTACATGCAAAAATTAATTCACCTGTTGGTTACATCGCAAATTTAATAGATTCACTGTGTGCATTTACCATCGACATTGAAAGGAACTGTTCAAATTAGGAACATTGACCTTGATCCAGCTTCCAATTCACATATAAAAATACATTAATCCAGCTTCCATTTCAGATATAGAAATACTCTCGTCCAGCTTCTAATTAAGGTGTAAAAATATTTTAATCCAGATTCTATTTCTCAAGCGTTTTATCATTAATCCAGCTTCTTTTTAACGTATAAAATTAATCCAGCTTCCATTTATCAAGCAATATTTTCATAAGTCCCGCCTCTGTTCAACCAACAGTTACTTTCATCAATCCAGCTCCAATTGACACAAAAACATTTTAATCTCCTGAATGTTTTCACCAATCCAGCTCCAATTTAAGCAATGATACTTCCGATCCAGTTCCAATATAAGCAAAGACACTTTCACCAATCTAGATCCAGTTTAGGCAGGGACATTTTCATCAATCCAATTTCTATTGTATCTTAAATGGAAGCCGGATTAATGATAAAACACTTGAGAAATGGAAACTGGATGAAGGTTTTTTTAAATAAATTCATGGCGTTCGAAAGCGTTCACCATTACATTACATCACGAAAAAATATTGAGTAAAAATATGGCAGATTCCGCAGGTGAACTAACCAACAAGGTACCCAGACGAAAATTTTGCAGGTGAATTAACCGACAAGTACCGAAAATATTCTTGCTTAAATTGGAGCTGGATTGATAAAAATATTATTGCTTAAATTGAAGCTGGATTGATGAAAATATTCTTGCTTAAGTTGGAGCTGGATTGATGAAAATATTCTTGCTTAAATTGGAGCTGGATTGATGAAAATATTCTTGATAAAATTGGAGCTGGATTGATGAAAATATTCTTGCTTAAATTGGAGCTGGATTGATGAAAATATTCTTGCTTAAATTGAAGCTGGATTGATGAAAATATTCTTGCTTAAATTGAAGCTGGATTGATGAAAAAATTGTTATTTAAATAGAAGTTGGACGAAACGAATTTATATTAATAAATGTTCAGATATAGGCTATTTTCGCAGCAAGGGGGGAATTGTCCGGGGGGGTTAATGTCCTAGGCAAAATCGGGGGGGAATTGTCCGGAGGGGGAATTGTCCAGGGGGGAAATGTCCTACACTCGGTGGACAAAGGTCGTGCACAGGGATTGTCGCAAAGCCTGAAGAAAGTCATGTATTTGATGCTTTCTTGTTCTTGAATTATTCCTTATCTAAAAACAAGGTATAGGCGGTGTTGATAAGTAACATCGGCATGATGCTTGTAACATGATATGAATCAGGCAATGGAAACTGCGATGTCCAATCAGTTTGATATAACTTGGTATCTCTTGGTATGGAAGGTTTTCCAAGGCGGTGATAGTATGACTTCAGGCAGCACATGAACCGGCTGTAGGTGTCACGACAACTGGTTCACAGACAACTGGTTCACCGACAACTGGTTCACGGACAACTGGTTCACGACAACTGGTTCATGACAACTGGTTCACGGGGAAAAGAACGTTTCCTGAACGAAGTGCATTGATGAAAATAATGCTTGTAAAAATTGAAGCCGGATACACCAAACAATCGCGTTGCGAAATAGAACATTAGAAGTTGGATTGATGAAAATACTTCAATTTTAAATACAAGTCGGATTTAGATTGACTAAAATTGTCCTGTTAAAATTGGAGCGGTTGGAGTAAAGGAAACCGGAATTAGCACTTTCTTACCTGAAATAGAAGCTGGATTTGTGAAAATGTTCTTGCTTATATTAGAGCTGGAAGGATGAAAATGTCTTGCCTTAAAATGGAGCTGGATTGATTACAATCGTCTTGATAAAATCGGAGCTGGATCGTTGAAAATAACGCGGGAGTAACGGAAACCGGAACAAATATTGTTACACATGAAATATGAAGCTGGATTGACGAAAGTGTCCTGCCCTAGATTGGAGCTGGATTGATGAAAACATCTTGCCTTGATTAAAATGTTCTTGCTTAAATTGGAGCTGGATGGAGTAAAATGTATTGCCTTAAATTGGAGCTAGATTGATGAAAATATTAAATGGGAGCTGGATTAAAAAAAAGCTTCAGAAATCTGAGCGGGTTCAATATATTTTATATCCTAAATAGAAGCTCGATTAATGTTGTTAGAGATCTGAATTAGAATCGGGATGAATGATTAAAAAGCTTAAGAAATAGAAGCTGGACGAAGGTTTTCATATACCTGAAATAGAAGCTGGATGAATGATAAAACGACTAAGAAATGGAAGTGAGATCAAGGTATTTTATACATTAAATAGAGGCTGGATGAATGATAAAACGCTTAAGAAATGGAAGCTGGATGAGTGTTTTTATATATCTGAAATAGAAGCTGGATGAAAGTATTTATTTGTCAGAAATAGAAGCTGGTTCGACGAAAAAAGCGGGCGAGAAATAGAAGCTGGATGAAGGTATTTATATGTCTGAAATAGAAGCTGGATTGACGAAAATAGCGACAATGAAAAAAGAAGCTGTATGAAGGTATTTTTCGTGTGAAATAAGATCTGGATTGATTAAAACGTCATTCCTTGAATTGGAGCTGGATGGATGAAATTTTTTGATTAGGTTGGAGCTGGATTGATAAAAATCTTCTTAATCCAGCTCTCATGTTAGATCTATAAAACCTTCATCCAGCTTCCATTTCCAAAGCGTTTTATCATTCATATATAAAAACCTTCATCCAGCTTCTGTTTCAGATAAAGAAAACTTTCATCCAGCCTTCATTTCTTAGTCGTTTTATCATTCATCCAGCTTCTTTTTCAGGTATATGAAAACCTTCGTCCAGCTTCTATTTCTTAAGCTTTTTATCATTGATCCCGATTCTAATTCAGATCTATAAAAACATTAATCGAGCTTCTATTTAGGATATAAAATACATTTATCCCGCTTCTATTTCATGTGTAACAATATTTATTCGGGTTTCCGTTACTCCCGCTTTATTTTCAACGATCCAGCTCCGATTTTATGAAGACGATTGTAATCAATCCAGCTCCAATTTAAGGCAAGACATTTTCATCATTCCAGCTTTAATTTATACAAGAACATTTCCATAAACATAAATCCAGCTTCTATTTTAGGTGAGAAATTACTTATTCCGGTTTCCTTTACTCCAACCTTCTATTTCGCAACGCGATTGTTTCGTGTATGCGGCTTCAATTTTTACAAGCATTATATTCATTAAACGTTCTTTTCCTCTGTTTCTTTTTTGCAGTGAACTATCAACAATCTGTTTTCGATTTACATGTATCACGAGTTATTTTCATCAATCCAACTTCCTTTTTAGCGGCAATAACCAGGAACTAAAAAATTCGCAGTGAACATTTGGTCGTGAGCCAGTTGTCGGTGAACCAATTGTCGTGAACCAATTGTCGTGAACCAGTTGTCGTGAACCAGTTGTTGTGAACCAGTTGTCGGTGAACCAGTTGTCTGTGAACCAGTTGTCGTGGAACCATGGCTGTAAGTGTAGACCTACACAAGTGTAATTCATCGATCCAAGGTCAACGTGCTGCTGCAGTATTGTAAGCCTGATGTACTATGCGATGGCAACAATCGTTAGAATGTACTCGGAAGTCCTAGCACAAGCTGTCCTTGCAAGACTTGAGAAATGTGATGCAAGCCTTTATCCTGGAAGGTGCAAGTACTATCACAATGCATGAAACGCTCGTGAAAAAGCTGGTGTCCTACATTTTGCATTTATTCAGAATAGCTATTCATCAAAAACATTCACCTAACATGGTATGGAATACGAAGGAGGCTTGATTCTGCAAAGGTAACCAACGTCAGTTATAACGGATATTATGAAAATCACTCTTATTGTAGCAGAAATCAAAAAATAAGTTACCAGCCAACTAGTTTCTGCACTAACTTGTTGAGATTACTGAAACAACAACTTAATATGTTGAGTTTTACAACTTTGGGCACTAATGGGTTAATTATTATGTTCTGGTGATGATCTTGCAACAGTTCATACTGTGTTGACTATCATATACCGTTTATTCTCTATTAGAGCCACTGGTCCCTCAATCTATATAAATAAAAACGTAAAAATTTTGTTCCTAATCGATTATCTCGGAAAGTTCACCACCGATTCTTTTGAATTTTTTCGCAAAACGCTCCGTTCGAATACGATCGTGTTTGTAAAAGATTTCCTGGAAAGAAACAAATCTTTTAAACCAAAAAACCAGAACTTTCTCCTCGATTTTACACGTTTATACATTTTAACTTTCACGAAGCCGTCCGCAATTTCGCGCATGCGCTGTCGATAGCGCTGTCGATATAATATGGATTCGACCCACATCCATTTCAACCGTCCAAAGATTTTAACTGGGTCACCAATGACAAACCTGGGAAAGAGGTCGCGTCGTGCATGCATATTTGCGAAACTCCTTCACCCTGCTTTCAAATTTTCACACAGCGTTCTAGCGGACGGGTTTTAGCTGTCCGGAAGAGAGGAGTGAGGGAGGAAGGGAGGGGGACGGAGCGGGAGGAAGAAGGAGGGGAGGGAGCGGACGGCATGGAGGGAGGAGGGAGGAGATTGATGGAAGAAAAGGAGGAATGGAGTGAGATGGATGGATGGGGAGGGGTGGGAAGGTGAGGGGAGTGGAGGGAGATGGGGGGAAAGGGAAGGGGCGGGAGGGAAGGGAGGGGGAGGGAGGGGAGGGGAGGGAAGGGGAAGGAGGGAGTGGGAGGGAGATAATGGCGGTAGGGAGGGACAGAGGAAGGGAGGGAGCGAGGCAGGGAAGGGAGGTATGGAGGGAGAGTTGCACGGTCTTTTCAGCCACAGCAACGCGTGGCCGGGTACAGACAGTATGGATTAAAAATCCCTCTAGAAGTCAGGCAATCTCCATCATTATCATTATTTAAGAAAAAGTTACGCTCTCACTTAGTCGGTAATAGCAACAATGTGTTATGAGGTATCATAATGATGGTCTTTTTAAGCCACTTGCGCATACTTGTTTTGCACTTACTAATCTTTAACCATAACTTCTTGAAACGGCGACTTCTAGGAAAGGCGCTTCTAGGCTTCTAGGCTTCTAGGCCACACATACCTAGGCTTCTAGGCTTCTGATCTTTGTTGATCATCATGTTTCTCTGACCTCGTAAAAGGGATCCATCTTCCACATAGCATCTTGACCACATTTAAATTCTTATATGGCCACTTTTGCAGTTATCATCCACCTCAAAACCTGGATTACTGCTCAAGTCCGAGTTAGACCACCTCTGAAAGATTTTTGACTCATGACCGAACCCCAAAATGCCACCTGAAGCAATACTAATGTAACATGCAAAAAGCTTGGACTGCATCTATAGTATCATTCTGAGGAACTTCTTGATTTCAGAAATGAAGAAACTGATTTTAGCCATCATGGTAGACCCAGCTCCAGATCTTGCACCAAAGAGACAAACAATTCAATCTGATGCATTTTTGAGTAGCCTACCAGGCACCGGGAATAGTGCTGGATAATCAAACAACTCTTTCTATACCACCTGTTCTTCCTCAGATTTCCCTTGACATGGACCCTTTGAATGGGTTGGCAGACATCAAAGACAGGTCTGAAACAGAAGTGGTTATCATTCACGAATTCCATAAGAAGCTGATTCCCGGAAAAGAGCAAAATATTCCACCTTCAAGTTGACTCTGTCAAATGATCCTGCCTGTAGTAATGTACTACTAAGCTTTAATTTTAACATAAATATGTAACACGTAACAAGTAGACATGTGGGGCTCGGTGGTGTAGTGATGGTGCGTTGTCTTGCAGCCGATGGGTTGCAGATTCAAATCCAGCTCAAGCAGCCTCGTCGGGACGTTTAGCAAGCCCCCCCATTTGCTCATGTGCTTCGGCGTGAATCTCATATTCAGTGTCCGCGCTTTAGTCTTGAGCGCTTCTGAATAGTAATCTTGAAGGGGTAATACATCAAGTGCACATACATGTACATGTCTGCTATACAAACAGCAAATTGATTAGTACTAGTAACGATGATTAATTATTATGCGACAGTTGAGCACTTGAATTCCCATTGCCTTTTACATGCAGAACTTTGAGACTCTGGGCAACCTCTAAATGTTATCCGATTTTAATAACTTTTTGAAGAATTTCAGTTCCATTAACCTAACAATTTCGAAGTGTGAGAAGAAGAGAAATGAAAAATATTTTTTCACATTATCCTAAGAGACACCCGAATATGCACATGTAATACCTCTAATGTTACCGATTCAGGTGTGCATAATTCATTTCTGATATTGTTTTTGTCATCCGAGGTCATTTGAAAGCCATAGGCCAAATGACTTTCCTGCCAAGGCTATTGAGTTTCTTCTATTTCATTTATAACAGCATAATGCATGTGTAATACCTCTAATGTTACTGAGTCAGGTATGCAGAATTCATTTATGATATTGCTTTGTGTCATCCGGAGTCATCTGAAGGTTATAAGGTCATGGTCATAGTCATTTTGCTGCATCAATGATGTCGATTATAACTTAAATGAATGCAGCAACGACTAAATGCAAACAAGACCCAATACATATGGCTCGGTGTCACGACAACTCGTCTACCGACAACTCATCTACCGAAAAGTGGTCTCCGGACAATTCGTCTACGACAACTGGTCTACAGACAACTGATCCAGCGCTTGAGAAATGGAAGCTGGCTGAAAGTTTTTACAGACGAAATGGAGGTTGATTGATGAAAAAACGCAAGAGAAATGGAATCTAGATGGTGGTTCTTTTACAAGTGAAATATTAGCTGGATTGACGAAAATAACGGGTGAGAAATAGAAGCTGGATGAAGGTATTTTTAGATCTCTGAAGTGGAAGCTGGATGCATGTCGAAATACATGAATAAAATCATTAATCCAGCTTCCATTTAAGCAAAAAAAAACATTTTCATAAATCCAGCTTCTATTTCATCAATACTATTCGTCTGTAGACCAGTTCTCGTTAGACCAATGGCGCCGTAACAAAACGGCGCAGGACAAAATGGCGCAATTCAAAGTACCCCGACAAAACGGCGCCGACAATACGGCGCAGTACAAAGATTATGATACCCGTATAGTGATTGTTTGCTTATTCAAGAGCAAACTCACTACGAATTCAAGATTATGAGATATCGTTCCGGATTCCGGCAACTAGGGGCACACCCAAGTCAGAATACATCTACGCGTTTAACATAGAAGTCGATTTGTTACAAAATCATTTTTTCGTTATGTGGAATCTTGATTGATGAAAAAAATTCGCTTAAATTGAAGCTGGATTTAAAAAAATAATCTTGCTTAAATGGAAGCTGGATGAATGGAAACAATCTTGCTTAAACGGAAGCTGGATTGAATAAAATATTCTTGCTTGAATGGAAGCTGGATTGAAGAAAATAGTCTTGCTTAACTGGAAGCTGGATTGAAGAAAACATTCTTACTTAAATGGAAGCTGGATTGAATAAAATATTCTTGCTTAAATGGAAGCTGGATTGAAGAAAATAGTCTTGCTTAACGGGGAGCTGGATTGAAGAAAATATTCTGGCTTAAATTGGAGCTGGATTGATGAAAAATAATGATAATTTAAATGGAAGTTGGGTTCTTATGGGTTAATTCACCTGATTTATTTATAAATTTGATGAAAAATATTTTCTCACGAAATAGAAGCGGGATTTAGCGCGTGAGGGTCGGTTAGGGCTCAGGTTAGGCGTCGTGATGGTCGGTTAGGGTTAGTTTTAGGGTTGGTGTAGTCATTCTGTTGAAATTGAAGCTGGATTGATGAACAATAATTTTCAATGAAAAATTGATGAAAAATATTTGCTGACGAAATAGAAGTGGGATTTATCTAACAAATTCTTGCCTAAAGAGAAGCTGGATCGATTAAAAAAATTCTCGGCAAACTAGAAGTTGGATTTATTAAAGATAACAACGCTGCACTTGTCTGAAAAAAATAAATCAGGTGAATTAACCCATAAGTACCGGAAGGTGGATTGATATTTATAATATATTTGCTGCTTCTGCTATTAAACCCAAAAAAATTTCAGTTTGCGCCGTTATGTCGGCGCCGTTTTGTTACCGCGCCGTTTTGTTACCGCGCCGTTTTGTCGGCTCCGTTATGTCGGCGCCGTTTTGTCCTGCGCCGTTTTGTCAGCGTCGGTAGACGAGTTGTCGGTAGACCAGTTGTCGTGGAACCATATGGCTCGGCACTCACCAACAACTTGCAAAAATTAACTTAGAAGCTTTAACTCTTGAGTTTCCTGGGATCACATTTGCCTCCATTGTTCGGAACCTTGGTTTCACATTAGACATTGTTTTGTTATAGTTTACATTAGTTGTAATAATCGATCAGTTTGTGTTGGACTATGACTCCTCTTGTGTGTGCTCATCAAGTCTAGTGCCTCCTGATATAGGGGTCCAATGTGCGCTTTGCCTTATGAATTTCCACTTGGGTTGTTCTAATATAAATGCTACGATCACATTGACTACTGCCCCGACATGTACTAACTGTTTACGTGAAAGAACTTCCCATATTGAAGTTAAATCTGATATTCTGTGTGACATGAACTCCACAAATGAATTTCCCTATCCAATTCATTCTATTTCTCAAGACAATGATACATCCACACCCACTAGATTCGAACTCATAAAGAAGGAAAGCAGAAATAAACCTCTAGCTACTAATAAAGATCTAGATCCTGATAGTAGGCCTAACTATTACTCGGAAATTGCAACTGACTCCAAATACTATGCACCTTCCCAGGTTTCTCACAGATTCACCAATAGCCCTTCATTTTCTATCCTCCACTTAAACTGCAGAAGTATAGCTGCAAAGATTAGTGAAATTCAACTCCTGCTTTACCAACTTCCAGTTAATATTCTAGCTGTTACTGAAACCTGGCTCACTGACATCTCTGCTCAATCCACCTTTATCCCTGGATACAAATTCGTCCACAAAAGTAGAGTTGATAAAGGGGGTGGTGGTGTTGGCTTCTTCATCCAGGATAATACAGAGTTTCACTTAGTTGACCTACTACCTCCTAGCACTTCATCTTCCTATGAGAGTTTGTTCATTGATATCCCATGTAACAAGGGTGCTGATATGGTGATTGGTGTAATCTACAGGCCCCCAGGCTCAAAAATAGAAAGTTTTAATACTGAAATTGAAGCTCTTGCAACTATCCTAACCTCAAAAAGTTTATAAATAAGAAGCTATTTCTCACAAGTGACTTCAATATTGAACTCTTGGCCTCTCATTCTCATCCACCCACTGGTGCCTTTATTGATTGTATGTTTATGTATCACCTCCTGCCACTTATATTGCAACCTACAAGAATCACTGTTACGACTGCAACATTAATTAACAATATATGTACCAATTTTCATATTATTGAATCTGCTATACTCACATCTGACATCTCTGACCACCTCCCAATCATTACATGGGTAGATACATCACCTGTAAGCTCAAGTAACCATAGCAACCTGAAAATGATCCGTTCATTTTCTAGTGATGACATTCTGAGATTCAAATGCTTATTGGATAATACTGATTGGCAACCTGTCTTTAATCTTTGTGAAGACAATGAACCTGATTTGTCTTACGAAGTCTTTGTAAAAACATTTAACTCTGCATATAATGAGGCTTTCCTCTTGCGCCCTCAAAAAACAAAAACAAAATACTCTTTTCATCAACCATGGATGACGAAAGGTCTGCTGAAGTCAACCAAAACCAAGCAAAAATTGTATAACAAATTTATCAAGAATCCTACAGTGGAGAACAAGCATATATTTACCAGGTATCGGAATAAATATAAATTAACTAGGATCAAAACTGAGCAACTTTACTATGCCAATGAATTTGCAAAACACTGTAGTGATGCCAAGAAAACTTGGCAAATCATTAGAAAAATAGTCAAAACGAATAATAGAGATACAACGATTACAGAAATAAGCATTGATGGATTCCTGATAAATGATCCGGTATGTATGGCCAAACGGTTTAATGTATACTTCACTGGACTGGCACAAGCTCTATCTGATAAGATTCCTCCCTCTGAGAAAACTTTTCAAGCATTTATGCCTCCCTCCTCCATGGATTCTTTAGTCCTTCTTCCAACTAATCCATATGAAGTGATTAGCATAAATAAAACCCTTAAAACTACTCACAGCTCAGGCTTTGATTATATTGATCCCTTCATAACCACGCAAGTCATTGACCTGCTGGCTGACCCACTTTCTGCAGTAATAAATTGCTCCCTAAGGAAAGGCATAGTACCATTAGCAATCAAAAGGGCCAGGGTGCTGCCAATATATAAGCAAGGCACCAAATCGGAACTATCTAATTATAGACCCATCTCCATACTACCCTTCTTTTCAAAATTTTATGAAAGAGTATTGTATGACCGTTTATTCTCTTATTTTAAACAGAACAACGTCTTGTACCCCCTGCAACATGGGCTCCAACCGGCTCACTCAACTTCTATGTCCCTACTTGATATCCAAGACAAAGTTTCTGCAGCCTTTGATAGTAACCAATACCCATTAGGCATCTTCCTAGACTTAGCAAAGGCCTCTGACACGGTTGACCATAGGATACTATTAGCCAAACTTAATCATTACGGAATCAGGAGTCTTGCTCTGAATTGGTTGACAAGTTACTTAACATCTCGCCAGCAACAAGTATTATGTAACAATTCATTATCTGACTTCTTGCCCATTCGATTTGGAGTTCCCCAGGGCTCCATTCTTGGTCCCCTTCTTTTCATAATATACATGAATGACCTAACCAACTCTTCTTCTCTATTACATTATACCTTGTTTGCTGATGACACAAACGTCTTTTTAACACATGCCTCTTATGATTAATTGTTTGAGTTAGCTAATGAAGAGTTAAAGGCCACTAGTAGCCTACCTGGTTCAAAGCAAATAAGCTGTCACTTAATCTCTCCAAGACCAATTTTATATTATTTAGAACTAACAAAAAGCAAATACCCCCACTTACAAAAGATATAGTCATTGATGGCACAACTATTCCTCAAGTTACCACATCTAAATTTCTAGGCGTGTACATGGACCAACACCTAAAATGGAACACACATATAGAAGAAGTCAATAAGAAAATCTCCAAAAGTATTGTCATCATTACTCGAATATCTTACTTACTACCTTCCCACACTCTAACCAACTTATACTATACTCTTGTTTATCCCTATCTTACTTATTGTAACATCATTTGGACTTCCACCTATGCCACACACTTAAGAAAACTGCAACTTGCACAAAAAAGGGCCATACGGATTATAACTAAATCTCCCTTTAACTCCCATACTCAACCTTTATTCTCAACACTTAAACTATTAACTATCACACAGACCAACTTCACTCAAACTTGTGAATTTATGTACAAATATCACAACAAACTCCTACCATCTGCTTTCCTTTCTTATTTTCCCACTACCCAATTCAAAGCTGGTATAAGAAACAAACCTGACTATAAATTAATCTTCACAAGAACTAATATTCGTAAACTATCTATTAAATTTCAGGGCCCACTACTATGGAACAACCTACCTCTCAACATCCGTACCTCTAATAATATCACTTGCTTTAAGCGTACTTTAAGAGCACACACACTTGAGCACGTATCATAGTTGTTAGTTAAGGTAGTTAAGTTTGTTATAAATTTTACTTATGTGCATTCTATAATAGTTATTGTTACACTAAAGTTTGTGATCCCTGGGTCTTTTTGTTCTGTAAGCCTATGTCATCTTTAACTTTTTAATGCTACCTAGCTAAATAGGCCCCCTCTTAGCGGGACTTTTTTCCTTTGGTGGGCCTGTTGTTCCCCAATCCTTTGCTATGATTGCTATTTATTTGATTAATTTGCAGGCTAACTTAATTTAATTTTCTAGCTAATTTTCTCACTGCACCACTATGTAAGCCATGTATGTTATTTTACTAACTGTGATCATGATTTTGTTGATGTACGCTTAAGTTGATGGGATCAATAAACTTTATTTGACTAGACCGGAAGCTGACGTTCTAGAAACACATAAATTTACTTAGTCGAAATTTCTACTACCAACTACGTCAGCTTAGGCCCGTAGGGTGACCATACGTCCCGGTTTTCCGGGACATGTCCCGGTTTTTCGTGGTGCGTCCCTGTGTCCCGAAGACTTAGGGAAAAGGGCCAAATTGTCCCGGTTTTTGGCAAGAAGGAAATCTGAATCTTGAAAACGTCAGTTTTATGTAAATCACAGAGCAAAGTGTAGATTTTAGCCTAATCTTAACCCTCAGGCTCCCAAGCTTTTTTTGTAACACTGACTACCAAGGGGGGTGGTTACCACCCCCCCTGGATTTTGGTTTGGTTTGAGATATCATAACTTGTAATACACCATTTGATTCAGCATTCCTTTGTGCACAAAATGGTATATTTAGGTTTAGAAAATATGAAGGCACCTCGAAGTTATGAATTTTTTACCATGGGTATTCGTCAATTCCACAAAATCTATCTTTACGCATAGGAAATATATTAGATTCTGTGTGTTTTATACATGATTTATATATAAAAAGTAGTTTACATATAATAAAGTCCAATATTCAACTATAAAAACTAGTAATAAGTCTGTTTTATGTTGAATCAAAACAAACAAAAAACATGTTTTAGCCGCTGAAAAACGTTTACGCACACATATCGGTTCGCGTTGCAAAAAAACCCAACATTTTTATACATTTTAATTTATTTTGAGCACTTCCGGTCATCAACTTTTAAATTATTTAGTATTAATAAATAGCCCTAAATGCCCTCTACAGAATGGCATAATTTATTTATATTAAAAAATAAATTATGGATAAGTTATGATAGACAAAACATGACAATTTTATGAAAATAAAACACCTTTATATATATTTTAATTTATTTTGAGCACTTCCGGTTGTCAAAAGACAACTCAATGAGCATGGAAATGTAGCCCCACATTCCCTCTATAGAATGGTATAATTTGTGTCTCTTAATATTAAGGGGCGGAAAAGTTACAGACGATATTCTAGGGGGGGTGGTATCCACCCCCCTGGTACCTTGGGTATATCGGATGTAACTTTTGAACGGTAGGGGGCATCATCAAAACCTTTAGATCAAAATGTGTCCCAATGAACCCTCTACAGCTACCAATTTTTTCAAAATTTTATTCCAGACGGAACGCGTTTGATTTGCGAAAAACCTAGGGGGGGTGGCGACCACCCCCTTGGTAGCCCGAGGGTTAAAAAGTCGTAATGAAAGAGAAGTTGTCAATTTATATGGAGTAGGCCTATTTATTATATTACATCTTTAGTAGGCTAATGAGTTCAGTTGATAAATTGAAAGAACTATGAAGGTGTAACGAGAAAGATTTTATGATAGGCTAGAGGCCTACAATTTAAATGGCGGTTCAAAAACTATATCGACTACGGCAGGTCACGCCTGTGACGTAATATTATTGTCGTTCGACCCACTCATGCCAGCACTGAAATAGACCAATTTCCTTCGACAACTTAAATTGCTGTCAGCGTAATGTGGAAATTCAGACAGAAATTTGGATGATCAAGGACACATTCCCTACCCAAACCCAGCATCACTGCTCGGCGCTGAACGCCTCGATCGGCGATCTCCACCGGACGCTCCAGAGACACCAAATCGTCCTCTGGACTAGATTGTACCCACTGGGCACCGATTAAGAGATGGTTCTCTAGTACAAGAGAGCAGGGGCGGATTCAGAGGGGCAAATTCAGTCATGCCCCCCATTTGACCAGCTATTCTTGCTCGGAAAGTTGACATGCCCCACTCCCATGAGTAGTTTCGCAGACCCCTCTCCACGTCCCGCGAGGTCCGTAAAGGGTTTAAGAACACTGCATGTAGGCTACGACAAAAAAGTCATCAGTTATTTTTGCGGGGAAATGGTATCTTTTCTTGGAAATTCGACAAATGACTAAAAAAGGTCATCAGATTTTTGTTCGGTGAGCAAGACGAAATTTTCCTCTGTCTATGACCGAAAATTTTGCCCCCGCTCGAAAATTTCTGTAGGCTATCCGCCTCTGTAAAAGAGTAAGCTTACTACACTAAGTGCACTGACGACAAGAGCAGGTTGTAGATATTTACCGATCAATTCTTCGATGAGTTTTCAGCTGTGCTGGAGTCCCTGATTACACGCAATAGCCAGCTCATCATCCTCGGCGACTTCAATATCCACCTTGAAGATCCATCGCTTTCTTCATCTTCTCGTTTCCTCTCCCTCCTCTCTCAGTTTGGCCTCCATCAGCACGTCGGCGAGGCCACACACAACCTGGGAGGATTTCTTGACCTCATCATTACTTCAGACGATCATCGGGTCGATGATCTACAGATCCTTCCACCTACAATCTCGGATCACTCGTTTCTTCAATTCACGCCCCCTTCCATCCATTTTCAACCTATCCACGCCGTTCGAAAGTTGCGGGGGTGGAAATAGTTTGATTCGAAGGCTTTCAGCGCTGCCATCCGCAACTCAATCCTCTCGTCGCCTCAAGAAACGCTTGATGCTTTTACAGTTGATCAATTATTGTTCGACCTCTACACATCCACTACGACAAACCTGCTTGACAAGATGCTTCCTAGTCGCACCGTTAAGACTCGTGTTCGACCGCTGGCTGTCTGGTGCGACGGAAAATGCCATCAGTCACGCCGCCGCGCCCGTTGCGCTGAGAGACAGTATCGCCGTTCCAAAGATCCAAGCCACCATCTTGCCTGGATCAGAAAGCTGCGTGCCCTTCATCATCTCTACCACGACAAAGAGGCCGCCTACTGGGAACAGCTTGTCTCTCGAAATGCGAAGAATCCAAAGCGCCTTTGGAACTCCATCTCAGGACTTCTCGGTCGACCATCGAGGCCAGCGGAGACACCTGCTTTTTCCGCCAATGACTTCCTCGACGTGTTTGCAGCCAAGACTGACCGTCTCCGTGCGTCTACTGCCAACGCTCCTCCTCCTACGTTCTCATCAACGACGTCAGTCTTCGACGGCTTCCGACCCATCGTGGATTCGGATCTTCGCTCAGTTTTTGCATCTGTTAATTTGAAATCATGTGAATTAGACCCTCTACCTCCTTTTATTATTAGTGACATTCTTGATGACATTGCTGCTTTCTTTGTGTATCTTTTCAACAGGTCACTTGCTGAGGGCTGCATTCCTGCCTCTCAAAAACGGGCCTTAGTCTTTCCTGCACTCAAGAAGCCCAATCTTGACCCTAGTCTCAGTCAAAACTATCGACCAATTTCAAACCTATCTATTCTGTCTAAGACTCTTGAAAGACTTGTGTCGATGCAACTTCTCCCCTATCTCGAGCAATCGGGACTCCTTCCATCCCACCAGTCTGGCTATAGGGCTAACCACTCCACGGAAACACCCCTCCTCTCCATGCTTTCTGATATATACTCTGCTGTTGACAAGTCTCAAGTCACTCTTTTGGCTCTCTTCGACGTCTCTGCAGCTTTTGACATGGTCGATCATGAGATTCTGCTACAACGACTTGAAACCTCCTGTGGACTTAAGGGTTCTCCTCTTCTTTGGTTTCGGTCCTACTTGTCTGATCGCACCCAAATGATCATCTCTGGCGACTCTAGGACTCAGTGGGTCCCTGTTGTCTTGGGTGTTCCTCAGAGTTCTGTCCTTGGCCCACTCCTATTCATCCTTTACACGGCTGGTATTACCTCTCTTTTCCCTAGTCACTCTGCAACTGGCCATCTTTTCGCTGATGATGTCCAAGCCTATGTCCATGGACCCCCTTCTGCTCAACTCCTTCTTGCAAGTCGAATTGACGCTCTATCTCAAGATCTTCATCTGTGATGTCGTCCAACCGTCTTTCTTTGAACTCTTCCAAAATCCAGTTGATTTGGTTTGGCACTCCTAAGCAGCTTCAAAAACTCGACTACACACTGCTCTCTCAAACTTTTCCTCACTTTAACTTCTCATCCAGTGTTCGAGACCTAGGCGTCACCCTTGATAGTTCTCTTACCTTCACTGAGCACATTGCCAATCTTACTCGCTCTTCCTACTTCCAGCTAAGGCGTCTCAGGGCTATTCGCAAATCTGTCTCATCATCGATCTTTACCTCAATTGTGCATGCTTTTGTATGTTCTCGGATCGACTATTGCAATTCTGTCCTAATTGGCCTGCCTAAGGTTCGCTTAGCTCCTCTGCAATCTGTACTCAATGCCGCTGCTAGGCTCATTGCCCGTCTTCCTCGATTCTCCCACATTTCTACATTCATGACTGAACAACTTCACTGGCTTCCACTCTCGGCCCGTATTCAATTTAAAGTCCTGATTTTGGTCGTTAAGTCTCAAATGGGTCTTGCTTCGAAGTATCTGTGCGATCAGATACATCGCCCTCTTTCTGCCACTTCACTGCGTCCTCTTAGGTCCTCTGATCGGCTTGACCTCTTTGACCCCCGGGTGAGGACTGCCATGGCTCAATCCAGATCATTTGTCTGCATTGGTCCCTCCTTATGGAATGGGCTCCCCCATCAGTTCGCTCTGCCATCCTCTCTGGTAGTGTATCCTCGTCTTTCTCTCGTCTAAAAACTTGCCTTTTTTCTCGGAGTTAAACGCACTGGGAGCGCTTCTGAAAGGCTCTTGCTACGAGAAGCGCTTTATAAATGGTCAGATAAGATAAGATAAGATAAGATCTACACTTAAATCTATGTTCTGCATTAGATTTAATTGAGCCTGTAAAACTAAGACTTCGATCGTAAACCTGTGGTCCTGTAGTTAAGGAATTAGACATCCATTGATATTTTTCAAAAGTGTCCCGGTTTTTGGTGGCCAGAAAATGGTCCCCCTAGCTTAGGGTGGCATCTCGATCTCTTACCCCTACGGCGGCTGCCACTCTTATCCATGCCTTTGTGATCTCTCGCCCCGACTATTGTAGTGCCCTCTATGTCGGGCTCCCGGCGATCCGGATTTAGTGTCTTGTCTTGACCGAGTTCTGCGCACAGCTGCACGTCTTATTGTTCGCATTCCTAAATTCGATCAAGTCTCAGAGTACATGCGGAATGTCCTCCACTGGTTTCCAATTCCACTGCGGAACACTTGTAGGGTTTCTGCATTAGTATGGCGCTGCATGGAAGGTATAGCTCCCATGTATCTACTGGAACTCTGCTGACCAACCTCTGGCGTCCAGCGGCGATCTGAACTCCGATCAGATGATCAAGCTGAACTCTTGACCTCTCGTTCTGGAATTGCTATAATGCAGCGGCGCTCTTTCTCAGTGGTTGGCCCTATAACCTGGAATTACCTCTCTGTTGCACTCCGCCTTGTGCCTAGAGGTCACACTACTATGTTTCCTTCGCACTAAAAAACTGCCTTATTTAGCCATTGTTGAACTGGGAGTGCTTCTGCGTGTCAATAATGTTGCTGTCTACTCGTGAAATACGTTTATAGCTGTGTGGTTTTTTTCAGACATGCTTGCAATAGTAAGTTTGCACACTGAATACAATTTGCTTTCTGACATTGCAGTTCACTTTACTATAATAGTTGGACTATCTTAGATATTGCTCGAATTGAAAAAATCAGGTGAGTAATAATTTAAGAATAATTTCCCAAGTGATATTCTTTTATATAATGAGATAGTATTTTTTAAATTTTAGCTACAAATGGACAAATTCGGATGCTGTTTATCTTACTCCTAGTACCAGAGTTTGCTGCTATTGGTGTGATTACGTATTGCTGGAGAGAAAAACGTAGAGGTAAGTGGTGTAAAAGTGGCGTGGTAGGGTAAGAGTATCTGCTTATTTTCTAAAACCTTTGCCTTCTGCGAACATTGACTATCATTGAGGTTTTTTCCATAGGTCAAGACTCAAGAGTTTCCAAGGGTTGCATGGTTAAAAATTTATATCATTTTTCGCGTTATTTCCAACTCTCGTGAGTATCTCATTTAACCCTTATGGGGTCACGATTTTTCTCAACCGAATTTGGTCACCGGGTGGTAAATAATACCCCCACTATGATGCGTATGATTCCTATGATAAAATCCGATTTTCAAGTATAAAACTAAAAGAAGTTATTTACAGAAGGTTCGCCGAATGCACTGGAACCAAAGTAACATATGTAACACTGCAGGAAAATCAAAATGGCGGACAAAATGGTGGCAAGAATCTTAAATGGCTATAAGTGAAGTTATGTATGCAATGGAAACATGATTTCAGAGTCTAAATCAACATTTTCGAGGTCTAGGAATGCAATGCAACCAATGTCACATATGTGCACTGCATGAAAATCAAAATGGCGGGAAAAAAATTGGCGCACAGAATATTAAAATGGTTATTAGTGAAGTCATATGTGCAATGGAAACATGATCTCAAGGTCTAAATCAGCATTTTCGAGGCCAAGGAATGCGATGGAACCAATTTCACTTATATGGCACTGCAAGGAAACAAAAATTGGGATAAAATGGTGATCATATTCTTGAATTGGCTATCAGTAAAGTTCTGTATCTAATATGAGGATGTAGGACCTTTCCCCCTGGACATTTCCCCCGTAAATATTCTTGTTTAAATTGGAGCTGGATTGATGAAAATATTCTGGTTAATTTGGAGCTGGATTGATGAAAATATTCTGGTAAAAAAAAATTTTTTTTTGAAGACGATAAAACAAATGGCTTCCGCATACGGAGGGGAAGTGTCCTAGGGTAGGAGGGAAACGTCCAGGGGGAAATGTCCGGGGGGAAATGTCCGGGGGGAAATGTCAAGGGAGGGAAATGTCCGTTCCCCCTAATATCATCATTAGTCAATATCAGGTACTTTTTCGGGTAGTTGCGCGCTCTGTCAAACGCACTTTTGTCAGCGCCATTTTGTGGGTGTAGGACATTCCCCCCTGGACATTTCCCCCGGACATTTCCCCCGGACATTTCCCCTCTGGACGTTTCCCCCTTGATTTCGACTAGGACATTTCCCCCGGACATTTTCCCCCCCCTTAGATCAAAACATCGGACCGCTGAATGTGGCTAAGTACACAAGTTAAATTATTGATTAAAAGAATTCTCGCTAAATAGAAGCCGGATTGATGCACAATAAATTTTACTTAAATGGAAGCTGGATTGATGAAATTGTTCTTGCTTAAATTGGAGTTGGAATCATGAAAATATTCATGTTTAAATTGGAGCTGGATTGATGAAAATATTCTTGCTTAAATTGGAGCTGATTGATGAAAATGTTATTGCTTAAATTGGAGCTGGATTGATGAAAATGTTCTTGCTTAAATGGAAGCTAGATTGATGAAAATATTCTTGCTTAAATGGAAGCTGGATTGATGAAAACATTCATATTTAAATTGGAGCTGGATTGATGAAAATATTCTTGCTTAAATTGGAGCTGATTGATGAAAATATTCATGTTTAAATTGGAGCTGGATTGATGAAAATATTCTTGCTTAAATTGGAGCTGATTGATGAAAATGTTCTTGCTTAAATTGGAGCTGGATTGATGAAAATATTCTTGCTTAAATGGAAGCTGGATTGATGAAAATATTCTGGTTTTTTTTGGTTGAAGACGATAAAAGCAATGGTTTCCGCATACGGGGGGGGGAAATGTCCTAGGGTAGGGGAAACGTCCAGGGGGAAATGTCCGAGGGGTGAAATGTCCGGGGGGAAAATGTCCAGGGGGAAATGTCCGTTTTCCAAATTATGTCCGTTCCCCCATTTTGTCGGGGGTGGCTTCTGTTGCGCGCTATTTTGTGCGCGCATTTGCGTGCGCGCTTTTGTCCTGCGCTGTTTTGTTACAACGCCAAACCACAGTATTGACAGTAAAAGTGCTCCAATTCTACCCAGCATCGTATCAACTGGACATGTACACCGTGAGGCATAAAAAACAAAGCCCCTAGAAAATTTGTTATAATTTTAACAATATTCAAGCAATGTCAATGAAATTCAGGAAAATTATAGCTAAATAGCAGGCAATGTAAAAAGATAATCAGTTTGTACTCAAACTGTCCGCCTTTAGCTTCTACGCATGCGCGAAGTCGCTTGCGCCATTGACGCACCGCCGAGTCAATAATTCGCTGGTCAAGATCGTTCCAAGCTTACACGATTCGCTTGCGAAGATCTTCAACATCACGGACCTTTACAAGTTTTGTACACCATTTCCTGCGTTCCCCGTATTTGATAATCGACGGGATTCTCATGGGTTGTTATGGGCCATAGTGTAGTAATTATGAAGTCAGGAGTTTCATTCGTCAGAAGTGCAACCGTTTCTCGAGCTCTGTGCGCTAGAGTAACACCTTGCTGGAAAATGCAAAATTCAGAGTTCTCGAATTTCAGGCAGAAGGCCTTCCATGAGTAAAACATCTCTGTAGTGTTGGTCGTTGATTTTTACCCCCGGTTTAACAAAGTGAATTGACGTGCGCCCCAGAGAAGAAACACCGTCTGGCTCCGTCAGGGATTTGCTAAACGTCGGACGTGTGCGTAAAAGGCGGTCGGCTGCAATATCTCTGTTTCCAACAACATGGCCCCTAACAGCCCAGATCTGAATCCCGTCGATTATAAAATATGGGGATGCACGCAGGAAATGGTGTACAAAACAAAGGTCCGTGATGATGAAGATCTTCATGAGCGAATCGTGCAAGCTTGGAACGATCTTGACCAGCAAATTGACTCGGCGATGCGTGTATGGCGCAAGCGACTTCGCGCATGCGTAGAGGCTAAAGGCGGACAGTTTGAGTACAAACTGATTACCTTTTTACATTGTCTGCTATCTAGCTATAATTTTCCTGAATTTCATTGACATTGCTTGAATTTTGTTAAAATTATAACAAATTTTCTAGGGGCTTTGTTTTTTATGCCTCACGGTGTATAATGGTTATGTGCCCGCTCGTTACAGCAAAGGGTTCCACGACAACTGGTCTACCGACAACTCGTCTACCGACAACTCGTCTACCGACAACTCGTCTTCGGACAATTGGTCTAACGACAACTGGTCTACAGACGAATAGTATTGATGAAATTGAAGCTGGATTTGTGAAAAAGGTTTCTTAGCCTAAATGGAAGCTGGATTGATTATTTTATTCGTGTATTTCGACATGCATCCAGCTTCTACTTCAGATCTAAAAATACCTTCATCCAGCTTCTATTTCTCACCAGTTATTTGCATCAATCCAGCTTCCATTTCAGATATATAAAATACTCTCATCCAGCTTCTATTACTTAAGGCGTTTTTCCATCAATCCAGCTTCTATTTCAGATCAAGAAATACTTTCATCCAGCTTTTATTTCTCATACGCTATTTTCGTCAATCAAGCTTCTTTTTCACCTGTAAAAGAGCCATCATCCAGATTCCATTTCTCTTGCGTTTTTTCATCAATCCAACCTCCATTTGACCTGTAAAAACTTTCATCCAGCTTCCATTTCTCAAGCGCTGGATCAGTTATCTGTAGACCAGTTGTCGTAGACGAATTGTCCGGGGACCTCTTGTCGTTAGACGAGTTGTCGGTAGACGAGATGTCGTGACACCACAGCAAAGGACTACGACGTGCGCCGCCTTCCCGAGTATAACCTTACTTTGCTGTCATCTTGACTGTCAAGGTTCCGGTGTATATCAGATGATTTGCTTGCCATATCTGTCGGGCACATCTCTTGATTTGTGGACAGGGTATAAAACCAATTCAGAAGAATGTGCATGGATGAAGTAGAACGAGGGAGGAAGGAGCATCTAATTTTTTATTCTTTCTATCCTTTTTTACTTCCTCGTCCAATCCCGCTTTATGAAGTGAACACAGGAACTTTTTACATTGAGAATTCAAATGTTTTCCCAATGTGTTTATATCTAGAGCCAACACGATGATTTACCATTAACAGTGAACACATTATTTTACATAATTTGATTATCAAGTTTTAAGTAATGTGATTTTTTTCTATTTACAATTTTGATACGGTAGGCCTAATTCGATTATTAAATGATATAGCCGGTGTAAAGGTTTCAAATTACCCCCTCCTAAACATTACCCCCCCGGTAACTTGAAACCGGTTTCAGATTACCCCCGGTAATCTGAAACCGGTTTCAAATTACCCTCGGGGGTAATCTCAAACCGGTTTCATCCTACCCCCTACGGTTTCAGGTTACCCCCATGTGATACATTCAGTCAGCTTCTATTTCACTTCTAGAGAGCCTTTATCTAGCTTCCATTTCACCTCTAGAGAACCTTCATCCAGCTTCCATTTCTCAACCAGAGAACCTTAATCCAGCTTCCATTTCTCAAGCGTTGTCTTCGTCAATCCAGCTTCTATTTCACCTGCTGAAAACCTTCATCCAGCTTCTATTTCACCTGCAGAAAACCTTCATCCAGCTTCTTTTTCACCTACAGAAGACATTCATCCAGCTTCTATTTAACCTTCAGAGAAACTTCATCCAGCTTCCATTTCTCAAGCGTCGTTTTCGTCAATCCAGCCTCTATTTCACCTACAGTGAACCTTCATTCAGCTTCCATTTCTTCTACGGAGAATCTTCATCCAGCTGCCATTTCACAAAAGTTGTTTTCGTCAATCCAGCTTCTGAGTTTTATATGTCTAGCATAACACTTCGTTACATGGATTGACGAAAACAGCTTTTGTGAAATGGCAGCTGGATGATTTGTCTCTGCAGATGAAATAGAAGCTGGATTGACGAAAACGACGCTTGAGAAACGGAAGCTGGATGAAGGTTCTCTGTATGTGAAAAAGAAGCTGGATGAATGTTCTCTGTAGGTGAAATGGAAGCTGGATGAAGCTTGTCTGTAGGTAAAATGGAAGCTGGATGAAGGTTCTCTGTATGTGAAATACAAGCTGGATTGACGAAAAACGACGCTTGAGAAATGGAAGCTGGATGAAGGTTCTCTGTATGTGAAATAGAAGCTGGATGAATGTTCTCTGTAGGTGAAATGGAAGCTGGATGAAGCTTGTCTGTAGGTAAAATGGAAGCTGGATGAAGGTTCTCTGTATGTGAAATACAAGCTGGATTGACGAAAAACGACGCTTGAGAAATGGAAGCTGGATGAGGTTCCCTGTAGGTGCAATGGAAGCTAGAGGAAGGTTCTCTGTAGGTGAAATAGCAGCTGGATTGACGAAAACGACGCTTGAGAAATGGAAGCTGGAAGGTTCTTTTTATGTGAAATAGAAGCTGGATTGACAAAAACGACGCTTGAGAAATGGAAGCTGGAAGGTTCTTTTTATGTGAAATAGAAGCTGGATTGACAAAAACGACGCTTGAGAAATGGAAGCTGGACGAAGGTTCTCCGTAGGTGAAATGGAAGCTGGATATACGGAATTCAATCGGAATTGAGAGGGGGTAACCTGAAACCGAGGGGTAGGATGAAACCGGTTTCAGATTACCCCTAGGGGGTAATCTGAAACCGGTTTCAAGTTACCGGAGGGTAATGTTTAGGAGGGGGTAATTTGAAACCTTTACACCGGTATTACGGCAGTAACACGCCCCTTGTCAACTTTCCTGGTGGATATTTACGTGGAGTGGAATTACATAATTTTTGATTGAAGGCGTGGAAGCAAATAATCCAGAGAGGTCATCTGAGTATAATTGAGTGGGGACTACTCTCTGTCGTTGTGATAGTGAATTCCCTGCTAAACATTGCACAACATCATAGCCTATTCAATCACAGTAGTTTCCAATTTGTTCATATAATTTTTTTGATGTTCAGAAATTTACGGATCAAGAACACATTGAACTAACACTGAATGGAGTGACTTGTGGCAATTGCTATCTGCAGTTCTTGCAGCTTTACCTATGTGTTGCTTGGAGTATTTAACCCTTCTTCGTGGACTGATTCGCATGTTTTTATCTTACAGAGATAGAAAAAAACCGAAATGTTCAAAGGAAAAGAGAACCACTGATAAGTTGGGCGCTCGTGTTTATGTTTCGGCGCTACACTTTTGGTTATTTGTATGAGTTAAAATGAGTAAATTCACGTGTAACTGTGTTTTCCTACAACTCTACGTCGTCGGGATTTCTTTACCAGAAAGTTTTTCTTTACTGTCTGCACCGCATGTTCACTTTTTATGAAAACAGATCAACTCGTTAAATGGGCCTTATTATCGCCCAACGTTTCTGATCTTGAACTTAACTATGGAAGCTAAAAAAAGACAACGCGTTGGGAAATATTTGTTCTCAGACCTTTTACTACTCCGGCCCAGTGCATCTAAACTTCGACGTCCTACCCGGAAGATTATTTTCTCGCTCAAAATTTGGAATCCTAACCACCCGAAAGCCGTTACGAAACCCTCCCTAAGGGTGAAACACACATCGACGATTGCTGATAAACGATCACGCGTCTCAACTGGCTGTAAAATAGGTTCTTGGAATGCCTGTTCAATAGGAAACAAATCTTCTACAATTCAGGAACATATCATCAGTGAAAAACTTGACATTTTGGCTATCGTTGAGACATCTCATGAATCTGTCAACTCCCCAGGCCTCATTGCCTCGATACCAAATTCCTATACCTGTCTGGAAAAAGCAAGACCTCCTCCACCAGTGGTAAACCAACGAGGACCAAGAGGTGGTGGAATATGTATCATTTACAAAGAACACCTAACAGCTTCGATGAGAGACCTTGGAAGTTTCTCTACTTTTGAATATCTTGCTGCTTATTTTAGATTCAGAGATCTACACTCACTCATTATTGTTATTTATCGTCCAGGCTCGAAGAGTACAAATGTGGATTTCTTCAACGAACTCTCAAACCTTCTCGCTGCTATCACAAAATTCTCCTGCCATATCATCATCCTTGGAGACCTGAATATTCACTCGGATGAAGTAAACAACTGTGACTCCAAACGTTTCAACAAACTTATGGCTACTCATGACCTCAATCAGCTTGTTACATTACCAACACAAATTCATGGACATACTCTAGACGTTATCGTGATCCGTGCTGATGACAACCTGATACTGAGTAACATTAACATCACTCCGCCATCAATATCTGATCACTCCATCATTCACTTCAACATTACACATCAACTCCCGCCAATAATCCGCCAGTCAGTTGAACGTCGCTCCTTCGCAAAATTCGACCAAATAGCTTTCGGTTCCGATCTTGAATCTACTGACCTCTTCAAACAAGCATTACAGATGGAAAACTCAAATATTAATGTTGTTGAACTTTTCGAGCTTTATGACTCAACTATGGAAGATCTTTTGGATAAACATGCACCTCGAAAAAAATAATTATACGAAAAGTACCTGACTGCCCATGGTTCGATGGAAGCTGTGCCGCTTCAAAAAAGTCAACTCGTCGCCTGGAACGTCAGTTTCGAAACTCACCTTCGTCTCTGGCGAACCCAGGTTAAAGTTCAACGCAAATTGGTTCAACAGAAACGTTCAAATTATCTTCGACACAGCATTGAGAGTGCTCAAGGTGATGGTCGAACACTTTGAAAATCCTTGAACACTCTACTAACACCGCCTCAAGACACCTCTCCACACATTTCTCCAGATACACTCCTTGACTACTTTGAAAATAAAATAGACATGATCCGTGAATCAACTAAAGACGCGCTGACCCCGGATTTCTCAAATCTACCTTCGACTCCGCATTCGTTATGCAAATTTGACGAAATTACAGTTGGTGAAACCGAAAAACTTATATCTGATTCTTCAACAAAGCAGTGCGAATTGGATTCTGCGCCTGTTTGGTTAATCAAATCTTTATGCATCATTTTCGCTCCGATCCTTGCACTCCTCATCAATATTTCCATAACTCAGGCTTGTCTACCAGCAAAGCTAAAATTGACCTGGAGGTTCTTGCCCGAGAGTTCCCTCACTTTACCTTCTCTTCCTCTGTCCGGGATCTTGGAGTCACACTGGACCAAGAACTTACTTTTACGCGGCATATCAACCTGCTATGCCGCAGTTGCTACTACCAATTGCGTCAGCTTAGAGTGGTGCTCCGCTCCTTAACCTTCAATGCTGCCTTAACGCTAGTCCATTCTTTTGTCGTCTCTCGTCTGGACTACTGCAGCGCCCTCTATGTGGGTCTTCCGGTGACTCGGGTTGGGTGCTTGGATCGGGTCTTGCGCTCTGCGGCACGCCTTGTTGGTCGCATCCCAAGATTCGGTCATGTTACTGACTATATGCGGGATGTCTTGCATTGGCTCCCTTTTTCACAAAGGATCACTTACCGGATATCTTCCTTGGTTTGGCGCTGTCTCGCGGGTGTGGCCCCTGTCTATTTGCAGGAGCTCTGTTGCTCCACCCTGAACGTCCAGCGCCGTGGCTCTCTCCGCTCTTCTAAACAGGCTCAGCTTCTTGTCCCCCGATCACGCACTTCTATTACACAGAACCGTGCCTTTTCTGTCGTTGGCCCTGCAACCTGGAATGGGCTCCCTGTGGAACTACGTCTTGTGCCTAGAGCCTTTGAGACTACGTTCTACTCTGCTCTTAAAACTATTCTTTTTAACCGTGGTTGGGTCGGGAGCGCTTCTGAGTAGATACTCTTGAAGAAGCGCTATATAAGTGTTTGAAATGAATGAATGAATGAATGAAAGCACAAACGCGCCATCATTCGACCTCGTGTAAAGAAACCAGGACTCGACCCGACAGACCCGGCCAGCTATCGTCCCATTTCTAATCTATCCTTCATCTCAAAACTCGTCGAACGTGTTATCCATAAACAGCTATCTCTCTACATTGAATCAAATCATCTACTTCCTCCAACTCAATCTGGATTTCGTCGCCATCACTCTACCGAAACTGCAATCATTAAAGTCTACAACGACATTGTTCTGGCCTTGGACTCAGGATTCATTGCAGCTCTACTACTTCTGGATTTCTCTGCGGCTTTCGACTGTGTGGATCATACCATTCTCCTCCAATTACTTCAAGCTCAATTTGGCGTGACTGCATCAGCTATTCAGTGGATTGCTTCATTTCCTTTCCTCAAGGTCTCACAGTGTTAAACTTGGTGGATGCTCATCAAAAATGTTTTTTGTCCTCTTTGGTGTTCCCCAAGGTTCCATTCTCGGCCCACTCCTGTTTATCCTATACAACTCCAACATCATTGACATCGCCTCACATCATGGTCTCATGATCCACTTATATGCTGATGACACCCAGCTCTACATAAAGCTATCTGGACAAAACATTGGAAACATCAAAGTCAAAATTGCAGCATGCGTTCATGATATCCAGTCCTGGTGCGCATCCATGCGTCTGAAATTAAATGCCACGAAAACAGAGCTCATTTGGTTTGACCGCCAAAGTGGACGAAATGACAATAAATTAATGAAATCTCTCGACCTTGACCCAGACTGCTCCATTCCACCATCTGATGTGATCCGTGACCTCGGTGTGCTACTTGACAGCAGTTTAAAGATGAACCAACATAATATCTTCTGTAGCCAGAGCATGCTTCTTCCACCTACGTCGGATCCGACAAGTCAAACGTTCACTGAATGAAACCTGCCTTCGTATTCTCACTCAAGCCCTCGTCATCTCTCGTCTCGACTACTGCAACTCTGTCCTATCTGGTCTTCCATCATCAACACTTCAACCTCTGTCTTCAGTTCTACACACGGCCGCTCGCCTGATAAAAGGAATTGGTCCCAGAGACCACATTACATCTACACTGAAACAACTACACTGGCTTCCCATCCGTGCACGTATTTCCTTCAAAATCTCCCTCCTGGTGTACCATATCTACTCCGGAACCTCTCCTTCATACATGGCATCCATGGTCACGTTATGCTCCGCCTCCAATGCTAGAAGACTTCGATCATCGTCGCGAAGTGACTTTGCTACACTTCGCACAAACCGAAAGTTTGGAGATCGCGCTTTCGGAGTATCAAGACCAAAAGAATAGAATGGTCTCCCAATTTCCATTCGTCAGTGCACATCTGTTGTGGAGTTTAAATCTAGATTAAAAACTCATTTATTCTCATTATATTATGACTAAATCTGTAGTGAAGCGCGCTCTTGTGCAAGACTTTGTTTTGTTAAAGCGCGGTATAAATGTTTAATTGTATTGTATTGTATAAGTTTTTTCGGTAACTATTAAATTGGCAAATATCTCATAAAGTGTATTCAACTTTGTCTTATGCTGCGTTCATATTTATTTTAGCAATTGATAATTGCTTAGTATATTCAAAATGTTGATTTTCCTGCAAAGCATTTCTCTCCCTTCTATTCAGTACTCACAGCTTTATATTTGTTCATTAAATTTTATGGTTAATTTGCAGACATATTTAATTAGAGACTGCCCCCGAAGGTAAGGAGTTTATTGCTGGTTTGCAATGCAGCTTCACCTTTGTGTTGTTTTAAGATTTTTTGTACTTTCCTTTTAGTGCAAATTAATTTCTTGGAATTTTTCACAGTTGTTATCTTTTAGAAGACGCAACACGAAAAACTGATGAGATTGCCATGCAACCAGTTAAACAGCAAGACTCAGACGGTAATGATTAAATCATCAATGATTTCTTGAAATAATTCCTGAAGTAGGCCTACACTTTCTTCGTAAAGCTCATAGGTGTTAACGATGGTAAAAACAGAAAAATCCGTTGTTTTTTAAATATGAACACGGGAGAAAGCGGGAAACATGGGGAGACAACAATGTGACTTTATTATATTTTTACAGCATTTTAAAACTAAAAACCTTGTTTACTCAATTGAATTGAATTTTAATCATGTAAATTACTCAACTTTATTAGTGCGCAACTTTTTTGTTCAACATTGTTTTATAATTTTATTAGTAAACACCTTTATTAGAAAGCACTAAGTAAGTTCAGTACTTGGTCCTCTCCTATACATTATCTGTACCACTGGTCTTGACCTGCTTCTTGCAGAACATGGTGCCTTTAGCCAACTCTACGCTGATGACACACAGGCATGCATGCACTGCCTCTCATCTAACGCTTCCTCTACAGTTAGGGCTATGAGTCAGGTGCTCATTGCCCTGAGAGCATGGATGGCATCAAACCGTCTTAGACTAAACCCTGCTAAAACCAAATTCATTTGGCTGGGCTCCAGGCAGCAGCTGTCTAAGCTTAATCTGATTCGCCTCTCTGCTGAGTTTCCCGATTATACTTTCTCCACCTCGGTCCGTGACCTTGGCGTCGTGCTAGACCAGGAACTTACTTTTGTACCTCACATTAATCGTCTCAGTCGCTCCTGTTTCTATCAGCTGCGCCAGCTTCGCACTGTCGCTCGCTCTCACTCAACTGGCGCTGCAACTACGCTTGTACATTCCTTTGTCTCAGCTCGTATTGACTATTGCCTATCCTTTTATGTTGGTTTACCATCTGGTCGGTTATCTTCTCTTGACCGTATTCTGCGCGCCGCAGCACGCCTCATTGGTCATCTGCCCAAATTTGGTAATGTTACAAATTACATTTACATATTGGAGGTTCTGCATTTGTGCAATAAGTGCCACCTTGTGGAATGGAAGAATTGAAGAATTGAAGATTTGAGAAATAAGTGCATGAGTGCAGGATTTACTGAAGTGAGAATAAAGAGTGCAAACCTGAAGAATTGTAGGATTTGTGTAATAAATGATGCCTTGTGGAATCGAAGAATTGAAACTTTGAGAAATAGGCCTAGTGTATGAGTGTAGGAGTGAGGTGGGAATAAGGAATGCTAAACTGAAATATTGTGGGAATTGTGTAATAATTGATGACTTGTGGAATCAAAACCTTGAAGATTTGATATAAAAAAGTGTAACCCTCAGGCTACCAAGTGGGGGGTTGGTTGCCACCCCTTAGGTTTTTTCCAAATAATTCTTGTTTCGTTTTGAACAAAATTTTGACATTTTATGTGGCTGTAGATGGTTCATTTGCACGCATTTTGAGCTACAATTTGTGATGAGACTCCATACCGTTCAAAAGTTATACCCGATATACCCGAAGTACCAGGGAGGTGGATACCACCCACCCCTAGATTATCGGCTATATTTTATCCGTCGTTTAATATGAAGAGACACAATTTATACCATTCTATAGAGAGAATGTGGGGCTACATTTCCATGTTCATTGAGTTGTCTTTTGACAACCGGAAGTGCTCAAAATAAATTAAAATATATAAAAATAGGTATTATTTTCGTAAAAATTGATGTTTTTTTCTATTATAGCGTATACATAATTTATTTTTGAGGAGAACTAAATTATGCCATCCCATAGAGGGCATGAAGTGCTCTTTTTTCATACCAATTAATTTGACTTTTGATGACCGGAAGTGTTCAAAATAAATTAAAATGTATGAAACTGTTGGGTTTTTACAACGCAAATCGATATTTCTGTGTAAACTTTATCACCAGCTAATGAACTTATATTAGCTGAAACAGATATTAAATATGAATACATACATACATCCATGCATACATACATGCATACATGCACACATACATGTATGATACATACATGCATAGTACCATTTCTTACCTATGATTACACGTCCCACTAGAATAACTGCACTCACTTCAACCTTAATCGACAACATTTTTACCAACGTCCCAACCCGAGTAGTTGACACTGTTATTCGTGCAGCTGATATATCTGACCACCTACCCGTCCTGATCTATCTGGACCTTACTCCTCTGCCGAAAAATGAAAACGCCGTTTTCCTCTCGCGTAATATAAGCGATAATAATATGGAGCAATTTAAATTACTTCTCGAGGAAATTGACTGGTCATTGGTACTAAATTTATGTAGTCAAGACAGCCCCGCTGCTGCCTACGACACGTTTGTTGACCTGTTCAGTAGTACAGATTGTAGCAACCGAGCTCAGAACCAGGACATAGGTTCGAATCCTCATCCCTATTGGTTGAAAAACCATAAATAACCTATAGCCCTGGTTAGAAAATCACCGCCATGCACGAAACCTATAGCCCTGGTTGAAAATCTCGATCCTCATGCACGAACCTATAGTCTTGGTTAAAATCTGACCCTCTAGGTTGAATTTTACGACATAGCGTGCATGAACCAATAAGCAAGGCCACATTAAAAGTAGCGTTTAACACAGACACTGTAAGAGCCACACCACATTGAAGATACGTTATAATCACACTAGCTGGGGAACCCGGCGTTGCCCGGGAAATTTAGGATTCGATCCGCTCCGGCCACAACCCCACCACACAATACCCCACCAAACTGCGACCTCTATACCAGTACGCCACCGGAGAAATTTGGGTTTGACGAAAATTTCCACCCCACCCCACCCCATCCCCTCCACCCCCAACTCCCTCCCACCCCCTCCACCCCCAACTCCCTCCCACCCCCACTCCACCCACCCTACCTCCCACTCCATCCCCCTCCACCCCACCCCCACCACCCCACCTCAACCCACTCCCTCACTCCACCCCCACCCCAACCCCCACCCCATCCCCAACCCCACCCCTCGACCCCTACGCCACCCCACCACCTCCACCCCTCACCTCCATCCCACCCCTCCACTCCACTTTAGACACCTCTAAAACGGTTAATATTACTGCTTTTATACGTGTCAAGCGAACGAAAAATTTTAGCGAAAATCAGTGTTTATGACCCCCGCACCCTGGCCCCCCCCTGGTGTTGGAAATTTGCCAACCACTGATCCGGGGGGTTCTGATAGACCTCTATCTAGAAAAAAAATCAAAAAAAGCTGGGTTTTTTGGAAAAAAAACTGGGGTTTCGCTCCCCACCCTGGCCCCCATGGTGGTAGAGAATCGCCAACCCCTCGCCTTTGCGTCTCGTGCCGAGACCTACACAGTAGTGAAGGTTTGGAGTGAAAAGCTCAAAAACTGTGAGCGTGCATTCTGGACAAAGTCACATACAAACATACATACATACAAACATACATACATAGTCACATCCTTCCTTATAGATATAGATGAGCACTAGCACATAAATTTATTTTTTCCTATGTATATAAAATGACTGAAAATATTTTCTTACAACAGCTTAAAGGCACGCCGCCCCAATACAAAATGGAATACACGAAGAAAACTGTTATTGAATTGAGAAAAATCGCCAAGCAAAGCGGCCTGGCTGGATACTCGAGATTGCGAAAAGCAGAGTTGATTGCTAAAATTGAAGCTCACGAGGCGCAAACACAAGCGCCTATACCAACCTCGGTAGTACAAAACGTATTCGACAAAACTAAATTAGCGATTAATACATGCGCCAAGGCGATTGAAAGGAACATACCCAAGCAGCCAATGAAAATCGTAAAGAAGAAGCTGGGGGAACTTTTTGGAAAACGTCGTACCGAATCGACGCGTAACCACACTCACGTCCTATTAGCCTCACCGTTTGGGAAAATGGACTTTAGTTCCAATCTCGTCGAGTTCTGGCTCGCTTACCAAAAATGTGCTTACTCTGGCGTTCAATTGCATGTGGCCGAGACGCCTGGTTTAGAGTCGCCGATAAGAGTCGATGTAGACTTGCGGGCTAGGAAAGACGTGGTTGGTGATAGCCCATTGTACACGATCAAAGAAGTGCGCCACATAATTTCCGCGTACCAATTGGCTCTGCAAGATTTTCTGATTGACTCCTCTGCCGAAAAACGAAAACGCCGTTTTCCTCTCGCGTAATATCTATATCTATAAGAAAGGACTTGGCTATGTTTGTATGGGTCGCGGACATTTCCCCCCAGACAATTCCCCCCCGGACAAAACCCCCCCGGACAAAACCCTCTCGGACAATTCCCCCCAGGGTAGGACAATTCCCCTCCCCGGTAGAACATATTATTGCGTATAAGTGGTTGTACTTTAAAACGCCGGTGCTAAGTACGCAAGTTAAATTGATGAAAAGAATTCTCGCTAAAAAGAAGCCGGATTGGTACAAAATAAATTTTACTTAAATGGAAAATGGATTGATGAAAATATTCTTTCTTAAATTGGAGCTGGATTGATGAAAATATTCTTGCTTAAATTGGAGCTGGATTGATGAAAATATTCTTGCTTAAATTGGAGCTGGATTCATGAAAATATTCTTGCTTAAATAGGAGCTGGATTGGTGAAAATATTCTTGCTTAAATTAGAGCTGGATTGATGAAAATGATCTTGCTTAAATTGGAGCTGGATTGATGAAAATATTCTTGCTTAAATTGGAGCTGGATTGATGAAAATATTCTTACTTAAATAGGAGCTGGTTTGATGAAAATATTCTTGCTTAAAATGGTGCTGGATTGATGAAAATATTCTTGCTTAAATAGGAGCTGGATTGATGAAAATATTCTTGCTTAAATTGGAGCTGGATTGATGAAAATATTCTTGCTTAAATTGGAGCTGGATTGATGAAAATATTCTTGCTTAAATTGGAGCTGGATTGATGAAAATATTCTTGCTTAAATAGGAGCTGGATTGATGAAAATATTCTTGCTTAAATTGGAGCTGGATTGATGAAAATATTCTTGCTTAAATTGGAGCTGGATTGATGAAAATATTCTTGCTTAAATAGGAGCTGGATTGATGAAAATAGTCTTGCTTAAATTGGAGCTGGATTGATGAAAATATTCTTGCTTAAAAAGGAGCTGGATTGATGAAAATATTCTTGCTTAAATTGGAGTGTGATTGATTAAAAAATTGTTATTTAAATAGAAGTTGGATGAAACGAATTTATACCTACAGAAATAGGCTATTTTCGCAGCAAGAAGGGAATTGTCCGGGGGGTAATGTCCTAGGCAAAATCGGTGGGTGAATTGTCCGGGAGGGTTTTGTCCGAGGGGGGGTTGTCCGGGGGAATTGTCCAGGGGGGAAATGTCATACACTCGTTTGTATGTATATTTGTCCAGAATGCACGCTCACAGTTTTTGAGCTTTTCACTCCAAACCTGCACCAATGTATAGGTCTCGACACGACACGCAAAGGCGAGGGGTTGGCGATTCTGGTATCCATCTAAAATGTCGCGAAGAAAATGTCGCGGTCAAAATGTCGCGGACAAAATGTCGCGGATAAAAATGTCGTTGATATATAATGTCGCCTTACAAAATGTCTCGACATTTTCCCCGCGACATTTTGACCGTATGACCGTATAACACTAACAAGCTTCTATTTCTATTTCTCGCTCGTTATTTTTGTCAATCCAGCTTCTATTTCAGACATAGAAATACCTTCATCCAGGTCTTATTTCTCATGCTTTATTTTCGTCATTTGAGCTTCAGTTTCACCTGTAAAAAACCATCATCCAGATTCCATTTCTCTTGCGTTCTTTCATCAATCCAACCTCCATTCAACCTGTAAAAAAACTTTCGTCCAGCTTCCATTTCTCAATGCGTCACGATCGGATTGACGAAAATAAGACATGAGAAATAAAAGCTGGATGAAGGTATTTATAGGTCTGAAATAGAAGCTGAATTGACGAAAATAAAGCATGAGAAATGGAAGCTGGGCGAGAGTATTTTTATATATAAAATAGAAGCTGGATTGACGAGAATAACGAGCGAGAAATAGAAGCTTGATGATCCGAACATGAGCACCCTCGTACGATAAAATACGGAAATTGAACAAATTCGCAAACAAACGCGGTAACGGTCGTGCGCGGTAACGATCGTGCGCGGTATTGAAAATCGCGGTATTGTGCGCGCGACATTATAATTCGCGGCATTATGCATCAGCGACATTTTTATCCGCGACATTTTATCCGCGACATTTTGACCGCGACATTTTCTTCGCGACATTTTCGATGGGAACCGGCGATTCTCTACCACCATGGGAGCCAGGGTGGGGGGCGAAACCCCCAAATTTTTTTCAACAAAACGCAGCTATTGGTTTGAATTTTTTTCCTAGATAGAGGTCCATCAGAACCCCGGGATCAGTGGTTGGAAAATCTCCACCACCAGGGGGGCCGGAGTGCGGGGGGTCAAAAACACTGATTTTCGCTAAAAAATTTCTTTCGCTTGCCACGTATAAAGGCAGTAATTTTAACCGTTTAGAGGTGTCTATAGTGGGGTGGAGGGGTGGGATGGAGGTGAGGGGTGGAGGTGGTGGGGTGGGGTGGCGTAGGGGTCGAAGGGTGGGGTTGGGGATTGGGTGGGAGGTTGGGGTGGGGTGGAGTGAGGAAGTGGGGTTGGGGTGGAGTGGAGGGGTGGGTGTTGGGGTGGAGGGGGATGGTGTGGGAGGTGGGGTGGGGTGGGGGTGGTGGGGGTGGGAGGGGGTTGGGGGTGGAATGGGGTGGAAATTTTCGTCAAACCCAAATTTCTCCGGTGGCGTACTGGTATAGAGGTCGCAGTGTGGTGGGGTGTTTTGTGGTGGGGTTGTGGCCGGAGCGGATCGAATCCTAAATTTCCCGGGCAACGCCGGGTACCCCAGCTAGTAAGCGATAATAATATGGAGCAATTTAAATTACTTCTCGAGGAAATTGACTGGTCATTGGTACTAAATTTATGTAGTCAAGACAGCCCCGCTGCTGCCTACGACACGTTTGTTGACCTGTTCAAAGCAGCTTATGACAAAGCATTTCCCTTACTCCCACGCACTAGACATAAGCGTAACTCTTGTAAACAACCATGGATGATCAGTGGCCTGCTAAAGTCATGTAAAACCAAATCAAAACTGTATCTTAAATCGATTAAGTACCCTACTGCCAGCAATAAAGCGAAATTTACTAAATATATAAATAAATTCAAGTCGCTTAGAATTAAGGCCGAAACAAATGATTATGCCTCTGAATTTCAAAAATACAATGGCGACTTAAAACATACATGGAAGGTCATAAGATCCATTCTTAACACATCCAATAGCAATACAAAAATTGATGAATTGTGTATTAATGGTGTTAAAATAACGGATGCAGAAATAATGGCTGAAAGATTCAACTTATACTTTTCGAATATTGCCAAAACTCTATCTGACAAAATTCCGGCCTCTCAGAACACCTTTCAATCCTACATGATGCCGTCGCTTCCTGAATCGTTTGCTTTGACCTCTACCACCCCCGAGGAGCTAATCTCTATCAACCAGTCTCTTAAACTTACTCACAGCTCTGGTGCGGATGATATTAATCCATTTACTACTAGTGCAGTATTGAATCTCCTCGCCACTCCTCTATCGGAAATCATAAACTCCTCCTTTGCCACTGGAATTGTCCCACCTGCATTAAAGGTAGTCAAAGTCACACCGATTTTTAAGCAGGGTGACAAATCTGAACTAGGCAATTATAGACCCATATCTGTTTTAACTTATTTTTCCAAGCTAATTGAAAGAGCAATGTATAATAGACTGTATGAGTACGTTCTTAAAAGGAAAATTCTATACTTAAATCAACATGAATTTCAGACTGGACATTCGACTGCCATGTCTCTCCTGAATATCCGGGATAAAATATCACAAGCCATAGAAACTAACGAGTATTCTGTAGGAATATTCCTCGATCTTTCCAAAGCATTCGATTCGGTGAATCATGCAATTCTCATTAAAAAGTTGGAAAATTACGGCATTCGAGGGTTGCCACTTCTTTGGTTTAAAAGTTACCTAGAAAATAGACAGCAGCTGGTCCAATGTAATACTAAAGCATCGAAACTTCGCCCAATTGAATTTGGTGTTCCACAGGGCTCCATCCTGGGGCCACTATTATTTTTACTCTACATTAATGATCTGCCTCATGTTTCCTCATTACTGCATTTTGAGCTGTTTGCTGACGATTCAAATGTTTTTATATCGAACCAAGTCGCGTGAAAATCTATTTCAGATTGTAAATCTTGAACTACCCCCCGTGGGTGACTGGTTTAAAGCAAACAGACTCTCCCTAAATTTAAGTAAAACATCCTATATCCTCTTTAATTCTCACAGGAAAATCCCCCATACGCAAGCACCCCCATTACTTATTGATGATGTACCCATCTCCCAAACTAACAAACTAAACTTTCTTGGCGTAGTCATCGATCAGAATCTGACATGGAAGGAACATATTTCTGAAATATCTATTAAACTGGCCAAAAATATAGGCATCTTGTCTCGTATCTCATAAAAGCTGCCAACTAACATACTAACCAACCTATATTACTCATTAGTCTACCCATATTTAGCTTAGGCCTATTGTAATTTTGTCTGGGCCTCGAACTATACCTCTTGTCTTACACGTTTGATTATTCTGCAAAAAGGGCCATTAGAATAATTACTAAATCTTCTTACAAATGCCATACTGCCCAACTTTTTTCCCTCAACGGTATTTTAAAACTAGATCAAATAAGAATATTTCAAACTGGTGAATTCATGTTTCGCTATAAGCATGGCCTGTTACCTCAAACGTTTGACAACTACTTCAACACCGGTTTTGCCATTCACTCTTACATCACTAGAACTGCATCTAACTATAGACCGGCATTTGCTCACACCAACACCCGCAAGTTTTCAATTAAGACTGTTTGGAACAATCTTCCTGTCAATATTCATGGTGCACCTAATCTTCTCCTCTTTAAAAAACATTTGCGTGCCTACCTACTCACTTTAAATGTATAGCTATTCGCTATATTATGTTTGTTTGCCTAAAATATCTTTGCACTATAGACAATACTAATACGTATTATTTGTGTATTATTTCATTTTGAACTCAGATGACTCCCGCTGATTATGTTACCATTTTCCGCCCATATTTATACTGGTACATAGGTGGCCCTGCTAGCGGGACTTTGGTCCATTTAGGTCTTACCTTTGTGTCCCTACCTCGTACTGATTTGAAAATTGTATCATGTTATGTTTGGTTTTTTTCGGGAGCAATAAAAAACCTATGTTATGTTATGTTATGCTATGTTACTGTAGGCCAGGGGTGTCAATCCTTTTCTATTGGCGGGCCAGAGTGAACGTCTTCCAACAAGTGGCGGGCCAGGGTGTCGAAGATCCTGGGCAAAATTTGGTAGCGACATAGGCGTAAAAGGTCAGATCCAGATGGAGCAAATGCCTCCGAATTTCGGGGAAATGTATTTTTCGGGCAAAAGAGGCTCGGACGAGAAAAAAAATTCGGAATTTTTTTTGGGCAAACAGGTACAGGCAGATATTTTTTCGGGCACACAGAGGTAAAAAAGCTAAATTTTCAGAAGATTTAAAGGAAATGACTAAAAAAGGTCATCAGATTTTTCGGACAAAAAAACTAAGATTTTGGGTGGATGACTAAAAAAAGGTTGTCAGATTTTTCGGGCAAAAATACAACTTTTGCCCCCCCCCTGCTCAGATGCAATCGCCTGTAATCGCCTGTTTCGAAGCTTTCAGAATTTTCTAATCTACTTCAAAGTTCTCTCCTTAACCTACAACTCTTTACAACGCTCCGAGCCCAGATATCTTCGCGAACTATTCAGTGTTCACCATCCAGCGTACTCGTTCTGCCCGATCATCCGCCTGCCTTACACTCTCTCGACCGCGGGTCACAAGTCATCTCAAGTTCTCCAACCGAACCATATCCAACTCAGCACCACGCCTTTGGAATGATCTGCCTCCTGAATTCCGATCCTTTTCAGTCCCTCCATCACCATTACTAATCACACACCACAACCTTCCTCAGGCTCCTTTATCCATCACACCTCGGGCTTTTTATTCGAAACTTAAGACACTCCTTTTCACGAACTCTTACCCTGTCTCATCTTATCCTCCACCCTCCAATTCCCGGCCCGACACCCGCCTTAGTAGCTGTTCCGCCCCTTTGATCCTATGGTAACTCGACCCGGACCAACACGGAGTGGCACGGACTACTCTCACGGACAACTCTTCTAATTCAACGCAGCGCTCATGAATATGCTAGTGCCCCGCACTTGGCTTTCGAGTGGCGCTTTAGAAATTTAGAGTTTACGATTACGATTTTGTTAACAGACAATCAACCTGAAACCACAGATACACAGTCTACACAGAGCTGTGCGTCTGAGCAAAAGTGACGTCAGTAAGAAAAAACCTCCATGTATTTGGCGCTAACTGTAAAATATAAAAATTTGAACTTTTAGCCTTTAATTTTGTAATCTTTAGGGAAGGCTCCGCGGGCCAGAAAAAAATCGTCGGCGGGCCAGAAATGGCCCGCGGGCCAGCTCTTTGACACCCCTGCTGTAGGCTTACCATTTTTCTGGCCATGAAAAACCGGGACACTTTTTTGGGAAAACTGCCATATTGTAAGTTCTTAACTACAGGACTATGAACCTATACGAATGCCCATATCATAGCCTACTCCAGTCAACAGTAACTATATAATAGGTTATGCTGTTATAGTATAGGCCTACTCTATAGTAGGGGAGAGTTGCCGTAAACGGACCGTTGCCTTGATTGGACCACAGCAATTTCACACCCTAGATGTCAATTTAACTACGGTTTCAACTGCTGTATTCTTGAGCAATTGATTATTAGTCGTATCGTTGTAGGAGGTTTTGCAGAATGCTGAATATTTAATAAATTGCAGTTTAAAATCAATTTCGTGTAGTTTTGATGTTATTCTAGCCGTTCCTAACAACGAGGGTAGACATTTGAGTTAAGGTTTAAAAATGCAATTAACTTTCCATTAATTAGAAAAAGGTTTCATGTTTGAGCGACAATAAGTAATTTTACTTTAGAACTGACGCTTGCTGAACTATCGCAGTCCAAATAGAAGTAGTCCGTGTTGCCTGAAATGGACCACCAAAAGTTTCCTGATTTGGACCAATAATTGTGGATGGTCCATTTAAGGGGCACCGGCAATTGCGGTGTTGTATGGTACGTCGGTGAATAATAATCTGTCCTATTAGGCCTATGCAGCACATCCTATTAGCCTACTAACTGTATGTGATTCATATAACTATTAAGTGTTAAGTGGTTTTGAACTGAATCAATATTTAATAGGCATAGTCCTGGGCTTAACTATTTAAATAGTAATTAGTTTGTTAATATTTAACTAGCGATTCTGACAAATGTTTAACTGGCAATGGCCTGGTTTGCTATGTGGTTAAGTTGATTTCTACTACTTTGTTGTATTTTGACAGTTTTAAACGCGTTTAATTGCGTGGTTTCAGACAATAAGTGGTCCTGAACGTTTCCAGTGGTTTCTAAATAGCAGAATCACCTTTTAAAAGTCTTTGAAATACGGTGTTCCATTCAGGGCAACTGGTCCAGTCAAGGACACCATGTGGTCCATTCATGGAAACAGGTTGCCTTGACTGGTCGACTGGACCGTTTCGAGCTCCAGTTTTGTTTAGTTATTTCTCATAAATCCATCGGTATTCTTTGCCGATTGCGAGCGTACTTGACATATTAGGCCATCATATGGCATCATTTCCTTTTATTAATTTGGTAGCATTTGTTCCGGACACTTGAGTTTGTCCAATTTGGTCCAATCATAGCAACTCTACCCTACACACATTGACAAAGTTCAAAGTTACTGATATTTCAGAGTGAATTTGTTTAGTTCTGCGAACGTTTTTGAACATATTGATGCAGGTTTGATCACAGTTAAATTTGGCGATGAGCATATACTTCAGTGTAGAAATCTACGACCCGCGCCAGTCGTCAGTGCACTGAGTGCAGCTCTCATTCTCAATCGGCGCGCAGTGTGCAATCAAATCCAGAGGAAGATTTAAGGTTTATGGAGGCATATGAGAAAGAAAACGTTTTGGGGAGGGCATGTGACCTGCAACCTCTTATTATCAGATTTTTAAAATTTTCGAAATCACAAGGCTGCATTTAAAATTCTCTTCTGAAAGAAATTGCTCTACTATTCATGCAGTGCTGTCATGAATCCTATAACTCCCACTACTACCATGGCGCGACCTGCCGAGATCTGGTCCCGCAACTGAAAACAATCTGTAAGCCTAATATGAAAACTTTCTCGTCACGCTTTGATGATTCTTAAAATCTGTTAAATAAGCTGGCTACTATAGGCCTACGAATGTAATAATAGGGTAGGTCCCTACTCCATACAAATTGACTTCTCATTCGTTACGACCGTTTTTTTTGTATTACAAACTAGACTTTGTACTGTCATTTACATTATAACTGATGTTTTCAATATTGAAGTTTCCTTCTTGTCAAAAACCAGGACAATTTCGCCCTTTTGCCTAAGTCGTCGCGACACCGGGACGCACCGCAAAAAAACCGGGACATGTCCCGGAAAACCTGGACGCATGGTCACCCTAATATAAAGGCATGGCCTATTACCTCAAACCTTTGCCAAGTGCCAACTATTTTAACACCGGTGTAAAGGTTTCAAATTACCCCTCCTAAACATTACCTCCCTGCAAACTGTATTTTGGATCAATCATCGCATTTATTGCACTAAAAATATCAGAAAAATCATCCCGCTTCTTGTTTTAAAAAAAGATTTTCATCTGTCATCCCACTTCGTGGTTTGTAATCAATATTTTCATCTGTAACTAAAATACTAAACGCCGCTGAAGTAACAATGGATAAATGTCTTCGAAGCTATTATTTATTTTCGATGAAAAAATTGATGACATACCATGAAGTGGGATGACGGATGAAATTCTTCAGACTAAAACAAGAAGCGGTATAATTTTTCTTATTTTTTTAGTGCAATAAATGCGATGATTGATGCAAATCTAGTTTCCGGGGTAATCTGAATCCGGTTTCAAGTTACCGGAGGGTAATGTCTAGGAGGAGGTAATTTGAAACCTTTACACCAGTTCAACCATTTACCCTTACAGTACTAGAACAGCCTCCAACTATAGACCAAAATTTGCCCACACCAACACTCGCAAGTTCTCAATTAAGACAGCTGGTCCAACTGTTTGGAATAATCTTCCTACAGATATTCGTGGTGCGCATAATCTCCTCCTCTTTAAAAAACGTTCGCGTGCCCCACTTACTCACTCTAAATGCATAACTGTTCCTTATATTCTGCTTGTTTATCTAAAATATCCTTATACTAGACAATACTAATTATTTCATCTTGAACTCAGATGACTCCCGCTGCTTATGTTGCCAACTTCCATTTAACCCTCAGGCTACCAAGCCTATTTTGTAACACTGATTAACAAGGGGGTGGTGGTTACCACCCCCTGGATTTTGGGTTTGGTTTGAGATATTATAATTTGCAATACACCAATGGATAGAGCATTCATTTCTGCACAAAATAATATATTTAGGTTTTAAAATATGCGAATCTACCTCGAAATTATACAATTTTTACATTGGGACCCCTTTGTCATATGTATAGATATGCATGCACTGATAGGAGTGTATCATTGACTATATATATGCTTGATTAGCTTATATACATTATTATATATAATAATAGCATGACATTATATATATCATGTCATAGACTAGGTAATGATTGGACACCAGAACATTAGCAATAACTAGCAATAGCCAATCAAATTGTATAATAGGAGGAGCTTATATTATTTGTCTATATATATATGTCTGAGTGTAAATAATAAATTAGTCAGACTCGAAACTTTGTTGGAGGGTTGACTCGTGGAGTGGTAAGCAGTCACAGTGGTGGCTGGGGCTTACATTTGGCGCAGCAGACAGGGTCTTGCCAGGGCAAACGACAGTGCGTCTACGTCGGCAGACAGAGGAATAGAGAGCCGTGTTGTGTCAGCCACGTTGGTTGCATAACAGGAAAACGGCAACAGCAGGAGACGTCGGCGAGTTCTGACGGGAAAGAGAGACAGCTAAAAGTTAATAAGTTGTCTAGTCTGAGTGGTCGGGTGGGACGATCCACAGAGCCGAACTCAGATAGTGGTGGTCAATCAGTTGTTGTTTGACGGGTGTTAGGAAGGCTGATCATATATAGGTCTGACTAACACCTTGTCTAGACTTCTGTTGACGTGGGTTTGATCTTGGAGGCCAAGCTGATTCAAGAGGAAACAGACGAAGCCGAGCAGACGGATCGTTCCAGGTCAACCGTGACAGCGGAGCCAAGGATACTGACGATTCTGGAGTGCAGCAGAGGACCAGTTCAACGACGATCCTACTCTTAGGACAAGTCAAGTCGATTATCGGACGAGACGGAGTCACGGATCAACGACAAGGGTCAAGGTCAACCGTTCCTGTTGGTCGTTAAAGACAAGAAGAGAAGACTTTGGTTGAAAAGATAAGTTTAAACTTTCACATTTCTTGGTGTAACTTACTTACGAAACTGTGGTTTTGTTGATGTAAAGTTTATTTTGTTGTTGGTGTAATTGTCAAAACCGATTGATACAATGGATCATTTGTCGAGTGCAAAGTGTGTTTTGTTGAAGAAAATGTCTACTGAGAGAGTGAGACAGAAGTTGGTAGATTGCGGAAGGTTGGAGGAAGAAGTGTTAATGTTGAACAGAGAAGCAATGCTGGAGGAGTTAGCAAATGAGTGGCTAAGAGAGGAAGGTGAAGGAGTTGAGACAAGATTTGAAGATCTGACAAGTCAGTTGGAAGAATACGGAAGCGCGCAGAGGAGCGAAGACAGAGAAGAGAATTGGATGAGAGAGGAGATGGCGTGGAGACGGGAGAAGGATGAGAAAGAAATGGAATTGAAAAGACAGGAAATGGAGCTGAGAAGACAAGAATTAGACTTTCAGAGATTACAATTGAAGCAGATAGAGGCAGACAGGTTGGAGAGACAGAGAAAGGAGGAGAAGATGGAGGCAGAATCGTCTGCAGCGAAGAAGAAGAAAGAGAAGGAGGAAGAGTCTCCGGTGAGTAAGATCAAGAAGTTGGGTGACGCGATGAAACATGTTTTACCTCGCATGCCCACAGATTTGACTGAAATTCCAATGTACTTTGAAAGCGTAGAAAATGCTTTTAAAAGTTTTGAGGTTGAGAAAGCCTATTGGGTTAAATTGTTACTACCTTTGATGTCTTACAAAGCAAGGGCTGTACTGAATAGACTATCTTACCAGGATTATGATGATTATGATCGCGTGAAGGATTATATTCTCAAGGAATTTAAACTGACTCCTATGGAGTACAGATCCAAATTTATCGAGGCTAAAAAATCGCCTGATGAAACGTTTGTTTTGTTTAACACGAAGTTAAAAAACCTGTTTAATTATTATTCACGCAGCAGAGATGTTAAGCAGAATTTTGAAAAACTGTTTGATTTGATGGTTGCTGATAGGCTAAAGGAGGCTTTGGCTGCTGGTCCGTTACAATTTGTGTTGATGAAGGAAGGAACAGATTGTTTAACATCTGATGCGATAGCAGATTTAGCAGACCTTTATGTCAATAACAAGATTGGTTATGTGGGTGCATCAAAACCATTTTACAATCAATCAAAAACACCAGAGAATAATTCTTACCAGAGTAAGGATCAAGGTAACAGAGAATGGAAAGAAAGAGGCTTTGAGAAGGAAAATGTATTTTCAAGTAAGTATGTAAGACCTGAAGTGAAGAAAGGTTTCACGGAAAAGAATGAGAGAAAATGTTGGAACTGCGGTGATAAATCGCACACAATAAAGAATTGTTGGAAAAAGCAACAGAAAGAAGTCTCAGCCAGGGCGTGTGCACTAGATGAAATGGAGATGCCGATGATACAGGTGATCAACAGACCTGATAGTGACATTGAAGATGTGAGAGAGATAGAAACTGAACCGAAGGTTGTAATGAAATGTGTTCTGGAGAAAGAGGATAAAGTAGAACAGGAAGTAAGTAAGATGAAAGGAGAAAAGGGTGTGAATTGTTATCAGACTAAAGTGGTGCTAAAAAGGGCAACCTTAGAACATTTAGACATTGAACTGAAGATAAATAATAGTCAGAATGTAAAAGTGAAAGCGTTGAAAGATTCAGGTACAGAGATTCCTGTGATAAGTAAGAAAATAATCAAAGACATGCCAGTGGAAGAGATGGGTAATGTAAGTTTGCAATGTGTTGCTGGAAAAGCTATTACCGCAAAGCTGGTTAAACTGGAATTGAGATTGGTGAACGAAGAGATGGATAAGACTGACAAATGTGTAAATATTGGACCTTTTATGCCAATAATTTGTGCAGTGGTTGACGACATGACAGGGAAAGAAACTTGTCTGTTGCATCCTGAGATCATTGCAGAATTAAAATCATTGTCACAAATTCCTATTCTGAACACCAGCATTCAGTTAAATATGATGACGAGATCACAAAGTAAAAATGATGAACAGATGAGAAAGCAAGTAAGTTTGGTTGAAGTGCCAAACAATTTAGATAAAACTGAAATGACAGAGTTGCACTTGGACCGTTTGTTTGACTTGGAAAAACAGGAAAGTATGGCAGATAACTTGGCAGTGCCACAACAAGCGCCGAATCAGTTATCAGCGCTACATCAGTTACAGCGGATTATAGGTGTATCCGATTCTATGATGTTTGTCAAACAGCAACAAGCAGACGAGTCGTTTCATTTGGCAAAAGCAGGGAATTCTGAGTTGTGTTTGTGTAATGGCCAGCTGGCTGTGCCTAAGCAGAGGCGACAGAAGATTAAAGAATTGGCTCACGAAGCGGTTTCGGCGGTCATTTCACCGAAGATAAAACTCGGGAAAGGATATCTTTGTCATTTATTTGGCTCGGAATGAGAAATGAGATTAAAGAATGGTGTGCATCCTGTACTGATTGTCAACTAAAAGCCAGAAAAGTTGTGTTAGACAGAGTGCCAATTACGGTCACACCTAGAAATCAAATAGCTTTCAGAACTTTCCAAATGGATATAACTGAGGCAACGTCCTCACAGGAACATTGTTATTGTTTATGCATAGTTGACATCTGGGCTAGATCGTCTACTGTAACAGTGTTCTTACTGAAGAGTTTAATTGCAACAGTTGTTTGTAATGCACTTTTGAAATTGTTGACTTTTGCACAACAAACACACTTGGTGAATGTTTTAAATAAATACGATGAATGTTTTTCTGACAAATTTGATTTTTGTACTGTCGTAGACGTTAATCTGCGGCCTGATTTGATACCAAAAGAGTGTTCTGCATATCGCATACCTCTGACATATCAGCCAGAAGTCGAGAGACAGATTTCTGAAGTATCTGAACTCATCACTCTGAGCATCATGAAGCAATCAAGCAGTCCATTCGATGACATGGGATGACCAATGACCATCTCAAGCATATTGAGTTGTTTTTAGTGTAGAGGAAAAAATGTAATCTGACTCTCAAATTAAATAAGAGTGAATTTGATAAACATAAAATCAAATTTATTGGTCATGTGATTGGTTCAGGTCAAAAGAAAATGAACCATGACAAAATCAAGGCAATGTTAGACATAGCTAGACTGTTAAAGAAAACTCAACTGAAGCATTGTGCGTGTAACGATGTAGTTATTAAAATATTGGTTTGGGTGAACCAGTGAATCTGTATTGTGACAGAGTCATGCAACCGTTGTTGCAGTAATGACCCAATTACATCATGAAGGAAAAGAAAGGCCAGTTTCTTTTATTAGCCAAAAATTGACTGCCACTCTACAAAACTGGGCCACAATAGAGAAAGAAGCATATGCCATTGTTTGGGCTTTATCTAAATTGAAGGATATTATTTTGGGCTCACACATTGTTATTTTTACTGATCACAATCCCTTGACTTATTTAAGCACGACCATGTCAAAATCAGCCAAGCTGGTTCACTGGGTATTAGTGTTGCAAAATTTTGATGTAGAGATTAAGTATAAGAAGAAAAAGTTAAATGTTGTGGCTGATTGCTTATCTAGGTTGTGAGTAAGTTTGTAAGGTCCTATATGTATGCAGTAAGTACGTATGTGAAGTATATATACATGTAGAAGCAGTTGTTTTGATTTGTATAATTTTATGTTGGGTTTAAAATAGCAAGTTTACAAATAATTTAATTTATTGTTTGTAAACTTAAAGAGAATATAAGAGGTAATGTCATATGTATAGATATGCATGCACTGATAGGAGTGTATCATTGACTATATATATGCTTGATTAGCTTATATACATTATTATATATAATAATAGCATGACATTATATATATCATGTCATAGACTAGGTAATGATTGGACACCAGAACATTAGCAATAACTAGCAATAGCCAATCAAATTGTATAATAGGAGGAGCTTATATTATTTGTCTATATATATATGTCTGAGTGTAAATAATAAATTAGTCAGACTCGAAACTTTGTTGGAGGGTTGACTCGTGGAGTGGTAAGCAGTCACAGTGGTGGCTGGGGCTTACACCCTTTGATTGCACAAACGTGTGCTTATGCATGAACAGAATGTTAGATTCTTTGTGTTTTGAACATGTGTATTAATAATGATATATGTATATATGTATGTGTGTATATGTATGTAGTGTATGCATGTATGTATGTATGTATGTATGTATGTATGTATGCATGTATGTATGTATGTATGTATGTATGTTTGTATGTATGTATGTATGTATGTATGTATGTATGTATGTAAATATATATGTATGTATATATGAATGTATGTACGAAGGCATGTGTGCGTGCATCGATATATGTAATTATGCAAGTATGTATATTTGTATGCATGTATGTATGCATGTAGGCATGTATGTATTCATTATTCATTCATTATTAGCATTTATATAGCGCCCCTTCAAGAAACTACTCAGAGGCGCTCCCAGCCCAGCCACGGCAAAAGAAAAAAGATTTAAGGGACTTAAGGAATAAGGATTGACTGGTCAGGTGGAGGAGATGGAGGTTAGGGGGGAGGTCATTCCAGATTGACGGCCCCACAACCGAGAAGGCTCGACACTGTCTGGTAGCCAAGCGAGCCCGTGGAACAAGCAGTTGTCCCTTCGCAGCAGAGCGAAGGGCCCGACGCGCTTCAATATCAGAGACTGGGCGACAAAGAATGCGCAGGTAGGATGGAGCGCAACCAAGGATACAACGTGAGACCAGGGCAGCAATTCGATAATGGATGCGTTGGGCTATTGGCAACCAATGCAGCACATCACGCATGTAGGTAGAAACAGATGAAAATTTAGGGATTCGTCCAATGAGCCGGGCAGCAGAGCGCAGAACCCGATCTAACCGACCCAGAACCCCAAGGGGGAGGCCAACAAGGATTGAGCAACAATGGTCGATTCGACTAGTTACGAAGGCATGAACAAGAACTACCAACGCATCATGAGAGAGAGAGCGTGCAATCACTCGAAGTTGACGAAGCTGGTAGTAACAGCTTCGAGCAACAAGATTGACATGCTGGCTGAGACTGAGTTCACAGTCAAGGGTAACACCCAGGTCACGAACCATATGTTTATATGTATGCATGTATGTATGCATCTATGCATGTATACATGTATGTATGCATATATGCATGCATGCATACATGTTTGTATGTATGAATGTATGTTCGAAAGCCTGCATGTGAGCATGCACATATGTTATTTTGTATGTATGTATGTATATTTGTATGTATGTATGTATGTAGCTATGTATGTATGTATGTATGTATGTATGTATGTATGTATGTATGTATGTATGTATGTATGTATGTATGCATGCATGCATGCATTTATGTATGTATGTATTCATCATCAATATCTGCCTCAGAAATAATAATATATGTTCATTAGCTGATGACAAACGCTTACACAGAAATATCGATTCGCGTTGTAAAACCCAACTTTTCCACACATTTTAATTTATTTTGAGCACTTCCCGTCATAAAAATTCAAATTAATTGGTGTGAAAAAATAGCCCTACATGCCCTCTACAGATTATCATAATTTATTTATCTTCAAAAATAAATTATGAATATGTTATAATAGAAAAAACATGAGATTTTTTCGAAAATAACATCTATTTTTATATATTTTAATTTATTTTGAGCACTTCCGGTTGTCACAAGACAACTCAATGAGCATGGAAATGTAGCCCCACATTCCCTCTATAGAATGGTATAATTTGCGTCTCTTCATATTAAACGACAGATAATATATAGCCTATAATCTAGGGGAGGCCTGGTACCTCGGGTATATCGGGTATAACTTTTGAACGGTATGGGTTATCATCACAGATTGTAGCTCAAAATGTTTGCAAATGAACCTCTACAGCTACCTAGTTTGTCAAAATTTTATTCCAAACGAAACAAATAATATTTGGAAAAAACTTATGGGGGTGGCAACCACCCCCACCCTTCTTGGTAGCCCAAGGGTTAATATACTGGTACATAGGTGGCCCTGCTGGCGTCCCTTTAGGTCCTCGCCTTGTAGCCCTATTTAGCACTGATCTGAAATTGTATAATGTTATGTGTTTTTGGGAGCAATAAAAAAACCTATGTTATGTTATATTATACGTACATACATACACTCATCCAGTGTCTATTTCAGATCTATGAAAGCATTAATCCAGCTTCTATTTAAGATCCATAAAACCTTCATCCCGCTTCCATTTCTTAAGCGTGTTATCACTCATCCAGCCAGGGCCGTAGCAACAAAGAACGTGGCCCCCTCCGAACATACGTCCGGGCGGCGGGGACCCTTTCAGAGCAGAAACTCGTATACGCGGTATACGTAATTCTGCAACATGCTTTTTCTAAGTAATTTCATGTCATACTTATTATTAAGCTCTAAATCTGATATTATGAAATTTTCCAGAATTGGCATCAAATTGCCTTGATCCAGCATAGGCCTACTGCATATCTGAAAATTCGTTGCATTTTCAGTGGTCAAAAGTTGGCTCTTAGGGTCCCTACACTGCAGAAATTGGAATGCGGTATTTATATTTATACAATAAAATTATAATGGGGTTCATATTATGTATATATCCTACACGGGTCTACATTGCACATGTATTCCGTACTTACGGCTGCTGAAGTCTTTCTAATAGTGCTTTTCAACATGGATTGTGCAACAGCTTCAATAAATGTTATTGTATATCTATAGCTACACCTTACATTTTTTGCCACTTTCAGGGGCCCCCTTCTTGCGGGGGCCCCCTTCGGTCGGAAGGTACGGAGGGCGGTCGCTACGCCTCTGCTTCTACTTCAGATACAAAACCTTCCAGTTTTTATTTCTTAAGCGTTTATCATTCATTCAGCTTCTATTTAAGATGTAAAATACCTTGATCTATTCATCCAGCTTCAATTTTTTAAGCGTTTATCATTCATCCAGCTTCTATTTAGGATATAAAATACCTTGATCCCGCTTCGATTTATCGAGCGTTTTATCACTCATCCAGTCTCTATTTCGGATCTATGAAAGCATTAATCCAGCTTCTACTTAACCCGTTGGAGGTGAGGTGGGGTGTGACACACCCCAGAGGCATTCTACTTTAAATTTTTAGCGGAAAACATGGAGCCAGTTCTAGTTATTTTTTTCTACCTTCGTGAATATGAAATACGGACACTTTACCAAAATTTCAGGTAATTTTAATGAACATTTTTTTTATTTTGTTGCATATTTAAAGAAAATTGCATTTTTCGTATACAAACAGTTATACATGTTGATTTTATCAGCCATGATTTGGCATGCGAGTGTACCTTGAACACGTCAATTCTGTGCTGGCATTGAGAAGGCTGACGACAATGATGGCTAAAACATTTTATGTTGTATTAAAAATATATATTATGGTTATTCGTGCATTTGATAATGTTGCACATAAGGACCCAAACTTGCATGGGTTGATCATAGAAGAATAGTTTAACTCAACTTAGTATTTTCCATTTGATATCGCGGCTTGAAAATAAAAATATGTATTGGGGTTTGTCAGACCCCACCTCACCTCTGGCGTTACAACTCGTCACCTTACCTCCAAAGAGTTAAGATCTATAAAACCTTCATCCCGCTTCCAATTCTTAAGCGTCTTATCACTCATCCAGGTACATATTTTTTTCTTTGTGACGTTGATTGCACTTCAAAGAATTCTTATTTTGGCGGTTGCTTATATTTCGCATTAGAGTTTGTTTGGTTCGAAATGCCCGGTGACAAAAAATCACAACCTGGATGGATGATAAATGCTTGAGAAATCGAAGCTGGATGAAGGTATTTTATATGTCTTAAATGTAAGCTGGATGAATGATAAAACTCTTAAGAATGGGAAGCTGGATGATGGTTTTATAAATCTTAAATAGAAGCTAGATTAATGTTTTTATAGATCTGAAATAGAAGCTGGATGAATGACAAAATGCCTAAGAAATGGAAGATGGATGAATGTTTTTATATGTCTGAAATAGAAGTTCTGGAACCGAGTTGTCGGTGGCGTCTTTGACTGGACTATTTTCACGGAACTGTTTACCCGGCTGTTTTGACGGGACTATTTCGACGGGGCTATTCTGTCGGAACTATTTTTTTGAGGCTGTTGTGTCGGTGGGCGATTATGACGGGGCTGTTTTGACGAGGCTATAGAATACCTTCATTCCGCTTCCATTTCTTAAGCATTTTATCATTCATCCGACTTCTATTTGATATATAAAAGACCTTCATCCCGCTTCCATTTCTTAAGCGTTTTATCATTCATCCGGCTTCCATTTGATATATAAAATACCTTCATCCCGCTTCCATTTCTTAAGCGTTTTATCATTCATCCGGCTTCTATTTGATATATAAAATACCTTCATCCCGCTTCCATTTCTTAAGCGTTTTATCATTCATCCGGCTTCCATTTGATATATAAAATACCTTCATCCCGCTTCCATTTCTTAAGCGTTTTATCATTCATCCGGCTTCTATTTGATATATAAAATACCTTCATCCCGCTTCCATTTCTTAAGCGTTTTATTATTCATCCAGCTTCCATTCCCGCAAAACACGCAACGGAAAATTTTCGATACGATATTTCTTGATATTGTGGCGTTTTGGCCACCACTATAGATATTTCTGTGGGGTCGTCAAACCCACAAGTACCTAAAATAATATGTGTTAAATTGATATCTTCTCTGTACTACACTTGTGGAATTTCAAGGGTTGAAACAGAGCAAAAATTTCAATAAATGAAGTGCTGCTTAAACCCCTTAAATCCTGTGTAGTTAAAATTATAAGACTGAACTGTGTTAATGATATTATTTCCACGCCTAAGTGCTGCTAATTAATCTTCGTTTAATTAGACTAACCATGGTCACACACCGCACCCAGTTACAATCATGTCAATACACTTTAAAAGTAAGCAGCAAAATAATGTGAAGTCAGTAATGGGTGTCAAAGAGAACCCTCGGAATAAAGTTTCTAACATCTTTAACTGGTAGAACAAAAGGATGTGGTCTAGGTCGCAAGTTATAAGTGGTTTTTGCAAGAGGTGGGAAAAGGTTCATCAGGACCTGATTGACATTTAGCATTATATTACGAAGCAGCCCAGCATCAGCTCCGGCAACTAGTTTCTCAATGTTCGGGAACATCGTGGAAAGGAATCCCAGTCGTCGCATCCGATTCAACATTCGCTGCGGACGACGACAACCTATCGTCATGACTGTATTTGCGATAGAATAACGCTGCGCGTGCTGGTAAACAGTGTCAACGCGTAATGCAATGATAAAAATCAGTGCATTATATGACTGAAAGTAATATTTCTGTCACTAGATGGCGGAATTATCTTTTCATTATGGGTTATGGATTTGTTGATGTGACCGCATGTAGCCTATACTACGTCAATGTGTATGTTACATCATGCAATCTATACACAGTATATAGTATCTATGAAGAAGAATGTGTATGAGACCCTGGATATGTTACCACAGAATGCTAACCAAAGCCACCCAATGGAGATATTGGCCAATCCACCTCGCCAAGGGGGAGGGGTACGGGGATGACGAAGTCCCCATGTTGGACTAGTAAAAACCGAAATTTACCGTGCAGCGCAGGGAACAGCATGCAAATAACCGAAATTTACCCAAGAATGGTTTGGACGAAGTGGGTCGGATTGATGATGGGGTGGGGGTCAGGTAATGGAACGGTGTAGGGGAGCGGGGTGGGGTGGGCAAGGTGGGGCAAGAAAAAAATTTACCGTGCAAAGTATGGTACCACAGGCGAATGACCGAAATTTGCACTATGTATGTATGTATGTATGTATGCGCACTTGTTATAGCGCCCCTTCAAGCTATCTACTTAGAGGCGCTCCTGACTACAGAGCAGACACTGCATCGGAGTTTCACGCCGAAGCGCTGATCAATTGCGAGTGAAGGTCTTGCCCAAGGTCCTTTCGCGGCGGCTTGAGGTGGATTCGAACCTCGAATCTTCCGGCTTCAAGGCAACGACGCCACCACTACACCACCGCGCCCCACAAGAGGGGTGGTGATGGTTGGGGGTTGGTTCGGGGGGATTGGTGGCGGAGTGAGGCAGGTTATGGGGATGGGGCGAGGTGGGGGTGGGAAATTGAGAGAAATAATCGATATTTACCGTACAACGCAGGTTACCGCCGGCGAATAACTGAAATTTACCCTAACGTTGAGAAGGATAGATGGGGCTGGTTTGGGTGAATTGGTTGTGGGTGAGGTAGGTTTTGGGGTAGGGCGAGTTGAGGTGTAAAGTGGTGGAGGGTTAGAAACCGAGAAGCGAAACGAAATTTACCATGCAACGAAGGGTACGTTCCAGAGCAACCGTATTGATGCAACCGTGTATTGCGCACGTTAGATGTAATCGTTATCGCACAACAAAAAGAAATAATTAGACGTCGTATCAGGCCAAGCTCAAGGTCATTATTAGTCCCGGTTCAAGGTCGATCCATGTCTAAATACTTCCACGTGCTTGCCAAAAAAACATTTGTAGGTGTGGATATAGGCCTAACAGTAAACGTATATAATATTATATATACACATAATAGGCACAATGCACATAATTATATATGACGCGTACGGGCCAAAAACGCTGCATACTTGAGCATCTGTAATATAGATTAATTCTTGGTACCGGAGTAGACTCTTATAGCAAAGACGTAATGCTATCATTCGCAGGTAACGCTTTTAAAAATAAAACATTGCAGCTTAATTTTAGAAAAGTAAAGACTAGTATAATATATAAACAGACACATGAGTAACTGGTTTGACTGATTTGATGCGTGCATAGATATGTGACCGTGCATGAGAAAACCCTCCCAAAGTTGGTAATTTCATAAAATGAGTTTAAGTTTGTTCTAAATAGTACAGATATAGTTGATCAAATTGGTGAAAACCGTATATTTGCATCTTTTGAAATGAAATTTTTATGATTTTTTAGCATCTTGAGAAATCGTTTTAGGGAGAAATCGCCAGTTGAAAATTACATCCATTACATGAACCACACAAAAGTCAATAGATTTTTCATCAGAATTTAGTAATATGTTCTAAACTTAGAATTTTCTGTTCTTTCCAATGGTGTAAACGGCTTTTCTTGGAAAATTAAATTGAAGGAATGGCACAGATTTAAATAGGAGTCTCCGCACAGTAGCGTGCATTTCGTTGAGAACTGGGTGTAGACCTTTCCGCTAGATTTACTCGGTTTCAATATTCGCGACTTTGGCCGGGTTTTCTCATGCACGGTCACATATGGCTAATTATGTAGTAGTAGGCTATAAGAATTTACGAGCTGTATCGAGTGGACAATATTTAACGCGACAGTCATAAATAATTTATTCATGCATAATATGTTTCCTATTGTTTCATTCAATGACAAACTTAATTTTAAAAAGGCCTTTCAATGTTCTTTATGAATCACATTAAGGTTATGAACAACCGTCATTTTGTTGCCGCAATTCTATAGTGATATTGCGTCAAGAGTGTGAAAGTGACGGTAACGGAGCGGACATTTTGAAATTAAAATGCAGCAGATATAATAAAATGAATTAATGAAAACACGTGTCAAAAATAACCTCGAAAACAATAATTTGTTCAATAGCAAATTCATAGAAACAGTAGCGTAGGCCAATTTCAATTTAAAATTCGTCGTGACAATAGAAAATGTCAAATTAATCTAATAGCAGAAAATTTAAAATTTCTGAAAATTCACATGAAACTTCGTACTTTACTAATGATTTGGAAATAAATAATTAGGCGCATGATTTGAATTGAATTTTCTATCTGAAGTTCAAAGTGTTTTGCTAACTGTAACTCTGCAAGCCGTTTCATAGCCTTTCAATGTTCTTTATGAATCACATTAAGGTTATGAACAACCGTCATTTTGTTGCCGCAATTCTATAGTGATATTGCGTCAAGAGTGTGAAAGTGACGGTAACGGAGCGGACATTTTGAAATTAAAATGCAGCAGATATAATAAAATGAATTAATGAAAACATGTGTCAAAAATAGTAGCGAATAGTTTGCGTATTAAAGGTTCCCAACCCGTGGCCCGCAGGCCAAAAAATGGCCCTCGTCTCTCAAAGTATTACCAAAAGATATGAAAAACTGATAATTTTGACAGGATAGAGTACATAATTATTTTCCATTTCAAATTATTTTATTTTTACGTTTATTAATAATATTCAAATATTCTACTTTGATTCAGTTATATCAATTTTATATGCTTTTAGTTAATTACATTTCAGCCTTGTGCCTCCCCCCTAGGCCTATGTCCTTCAACTAATCAAAAGTAGCCCTCGTGTCCTCCAATTTAGAAAAAGTGGCCCATAAGTCAAAAAAGGCTGGGAACCACTGGTTCAACATCAAATGGCTTACAAGGTTTGATGTTCACCGAATCTGTCCTTCTTCTTGTTCTTCTTCTTGTTCTTCTTCTTGTTCTTCTTCTTGTTCTTCCTGTTCTTCTTGTTCTTGTTCTTCTTGCTCTTGTTCTTGTTCTTGTTCTTCTTGTTCTTCCTCTTCCTCTTCCTCTTCTTCTTCTTCTTCTTCTTATTTATATATAATATATATGTACATATATATATACACGTAAACATATTATATATATATATATAATTATATATATATATATTGGGTTGGCCATAAAAATGTAATACCCTATACGGTTTTTTGCCAATATCTTGTCCAAAAATAAGAATTTTAAAATCATATTTTGCGGACTTAAAGGTGATTCATATAGTTAGCCCACCCGCTGTCAATTCCAAAGAGAACGCAAGTTATATCATTTTTAGTCAGCCAACCGACTGTTTTTTGACGATCCTAAAACGCAACGCAAAAATTAGCAATCTTTTTATTACATCTCAAATAATTGTTATCGAATAAACTGTATAGTGCCAGACAATCATTAGTGGTACTATTTGCAAAAAAACATGCACCAGTGTAGCTGCAGATCATTGTGAAGTCACATAGCAAGATCTCGATCATGACGATCAAGTTGGTCAATACTGAATCAGTCAGATGAACCGTTTTGTCATTAAAGCAACAAACTTCTAATTTCTAAAGAATAAAAAGGGCCAAGGTCACATGCCATGACCGGCAAAATGTGTATTCCGACACCTTATGCGCAGGGTCTGGAGCTTAAGCTACAATTATCAAATACTCTGATAAACAATGAAAGCGGAGAAATTGAGGAGAACATTTAAAAAACTCACTCAGTCCACCGAGACTTAATGTAGAGAAAATCGAGAAAAACATTTGTCATAGTTTTTGGTCTTTATTAAGTCATTATAATAATTATATTATGTCTGTTTTACTTATGTAATACGTGTTAAATACACTTACAAACCACCCTTAAAATACAGAAAACTCATCCTTACATTTTATTTATTTGTTATTTAGGCCACTATAACGTTAAATTGAGCACATTATTTGGCAAAAAATGTGTCTAATTTTTCATGTTTTTCAAAAAAATCTTTTGAGTGTCCCTTGGCTGTGTTTCATAATGTTTCCTATAGATTTACATTTAAGGAATTACATGGCAGTGAAAACTAAAAAAAAAAATGGACTGAGTGAGATTTGAAAATGTCCTCCTCAATTGCGAGTTCAAATATTATTGAGAGTTAAGAAATATGTCTTTGATTAAAGGAGATCGGCTCAACGCTAATATTACAGTACAAGTTTCATTGAGAAGGACCAATAGCCCAAATCTCCAGATTTTTACTCGATAGATTATCAAGTATGGAAAGCTATGTCGCAGAAATAACACAATCTGCCCCAAAAATCAAGAGTGACAACAGAATTCATGGTGGCAATGGAGTCGCTATGAGAAAATTTACCTATGAAACACACTATAGCAGGGCCATCAAGAACTTTGCAGAGAGACTGTGAACAAGTGTGAGGATTGGTTGTGGACACTGGACATAAGTTGTGAAGCATTGTCAAGTTCATTTGATAACAATTTTTGGGGATGTGATGTAATCAAATGGTTTTTGCCACATTTTTGCGTTACGTTTTTGGATTGTCAAAAAGTGATATAACTTTTGTTCAGTTTGAAATTTCTTAGTAAAATTTAGCTATTGCACGTAGATATGAATATCACCTAAAGTTAAGTCCGTAAAACTTGATTTAAAACATTCTTATGTTTGGCCAAGATATTGGCAATAAACAGTAAGAATACTTTTTATGGTGCACCCTGTATATACGTATATTTGTTTATTTATTTATAACCTATGTCTAATTTATAGCATATCTATGTCGACCGCCGGTCACAGGTCATCTCAAGTTCTCAATGTAGCCTAGAGCACAGCACCACGCCATTGGCATGATCGACCTAGCCCTGAATTGTCTTGAGTCCGCCATAATTTTATTATTAGGCTACTACCCACTCAACATCACCTTCCTATTCGTAACGCTCCTCTGTATATCGCGCCTCGGGTTTTCCATTCGAGATGAAAGTCATACAACTTCAAGTACTCTTACCCTGTCTCATCTGATTCTCGACGCTTCTTATTCCCGACCCAGACGACACTCGCCTTAGTAGCTGTTTCTGTGCTCTGATCCTCTGGCAACCGGACTCGAAACTGTTTTGGAAACCCTTATCGACAACCATTTTTTTATTCATCGCAGCGCTCGTGAAGAAGAGGGTGCTCCGCTGTTGGCATTTGAGTTCAGTGGTATTTTATAAGTCTGGAGAATACGAATAATATTACGAATATTCACTGCCTAATGACTTAAACTGGTATCTTTCTTTACAGAAAAGTCAATGGCTTCGGAGGCAATCAAAAAAGTAAGACTGAAACATCATAATGTATTGGGCTAATCTAAAAACAGAAAAAATAGGCATACAAAGCCTCGATTCAGGAAAGCAATTTCTAGCATGATGGTGGATTTAGTCTGAATGACAATAAACCACAATATAGATAATCCCAAATTGATGTGCAATTGTGCATGTATTGATGTATTTGTATAGCTAAGTGTTTATTCAGGTATAAAATTTACTTCTCCACGTTCTCTGCCCTCAGGCAGGTTCGTATGTCTAATGACGCCATTTAAAAATAATACTGTCACCAGAAAATACAGGTACCGGTGTAAAGGTTTCAAATTACCCCCTCCTAAACATTACCCCCCGGTAACTTGAAACCGGTTTCAGATTACCCCCGGAAACTAGATTTGCATCAATCATCGCATTTATTGCACTTAAAATAATCAGAAAACTCATCCCGCTTCTTGTTTTGGTCTGAAGATTTTCGTCCGTCATCCCACTTCGTGGTTTGCCATCAATATTTTTATCCGAAAAAATATTTGCCTCGAAGCCATTTTCTCCATGTAAACTTCAGCGGCGAATAGTATTTTAGTTACAGATGAAAATCTTGATAACAAACCACGAAGTGGGATGACGGATGAAAATCTTCAGACCAAAACAAAAAGCGGAATGAATTTTTTGATATTTTAGTGCAATAAATGCGATGATTGATGCAATTTACAGTTTGCAGGGAGGTAATGTTTAGGAAGGGGTAATCTGAAACCTTTACACCGGTTGTGACAAGGATGCTATTCAAGGCAAGGTCGAGTAGTGATTCAGGCAAGCTACTCCAGACAGGACCAGAACATCTTTCATTTATTTTCGTTTCATTCACTTCGTAGTTTATTTGGAGCGTGCATATAGTGGCACTTCAAGAAACTACTCAGAGACGCTCTAAAGTGATTTACTAGCACCTTGCGACATATCTTCAGTTACTATAACGAGTGCTAGAATGGCCATAGGTTCACTTATGTCGGCCTGAGATCTTGAGTAACGAGATCGAGTATCAGAGAAATATATTAAAGAAAGTGCAAATTACGATTTTGAGAAGCGTTTTTGTTGGCGAGGCGATACTCAAATTAGTAGATTTGCAATTATTTGATTTGGCCATCGAATGTTCACTATTGTGACGGAAGCTTTCGAAACCCGTCGTATGACGATTTTGACTTTTTTATTCAGCCATATTCTACAGTTAATCTGCTTCAAAATACTTTTTACAGAATAAAAATATCTTTTTTCTAACTGAAGTTATATGCTTTTGAATCTGCAATTTGCTAAATTCTTACAATTGAGAAAATCGGCTTCAAAGTTTTGGGACATTTGTGTCATGAAATTCCTTAGTAACCATTAATTGATTCATATGAAATTTGGCTTGTCAATAAATGGCTATATCCTGTATCCTATACATCAAACGGCATGAAAATCAAGCGATTACTTTCTAGGTTGTGATTTAATTACAGACAACTGCTGAATTGAAAGATACGAAGAAATGCAGTAATATCAAGCGCAAACAAACGCACCCATGCATGTCGTGGCGACCATGGCAAACACTTGATCGTAGACAAGGCATATACGCTGAATGAGGTGTAATACTTCTAACAAAATAATTGACCAGTCTTTAAGACACGCTTGAATAGGAATATTGTGTTCCAATTTATGATTTAAATAAACAGAATCAGGCCATGTACGATTGATGCCAACGGCGGCGTTTTGCTCATGGAGTATTACCCTCGGTATACTGTATGGGGTACCTCAAAGAAATGTTTACACAGCAGCTTACGGCCATCGAACCCGATAGGCCCAATAATACGAATTAATTATGTCCAATTTCAATGTTGACTCTTTCTCTCTCTGAGAAATAAAGCGAGCCTCTTCTATTCCAATAAAGAACTTTAATTATCTAGACCTAGCCTATGCACGTAGACAATTATTGTTCCTACTTAGGTCTATATCTCGCACGTTGCGCTTTGAGGTGGGACAATAATGTTAAGCTATCAAAGCCAGTACTAATTAAACTTCCTGTAGAGCTATAACTATGATGGGTGGATGGGTAGATGGATGATGGGTGGGGGGATTGCCAGTTCAGCCCTATTATAATTGATAACGCCGTCAATGTTTACCCGCGTTACACCCCTATCGTATTACATTCTTAGATAAATTTTATCGAAGAATGCCTGCGGCTTGTCTTTATCGCCATTTGAGCAGTTAATCAACTTTGCAGTTTTACTTTCCATGATGTAAAACAAAGTTTATACGAATTGTTTCCCATGCTAACGCAAACAGAACGAAAGAAAATGAGCACCAAAAATAAAATATCTGCGGGTCTCAATATAGATGCGAGTAGCAGCGCATGCGCAACATGAAGGTCAGGGTCGCAAGATGTCCCGTAAACCAATGAGACTTTCCGAAAACTGGGTCGGAGGCGTGGTTTGACCTCGTAGTTAGGCGAATATCTCAAACACAATGATAATTTGGATAAAAATGCCTCTCATTTAAATAAATGATACAGTTTATCCGGACCATCGAGTAGTATTTTGAATGTATAATTCATTAAGTGTTACACAGGGTTACAAGAAATAGTCTGGTCGGCGTGTGAAAAGTCGGTCGGTCATGGCGAATTTTAACTTTGAAAACGTGCTCATCGAGCAATTTTTCAGAGCAAATCTTGACACTACATGCGTTAACAGTCATTTTTTTACCACCAAATATTTGAATTTAAATTTTCTAATTGCAGATAATTAAAGTAGACATATTTTTCAATACAAATACACCATAAAACGATATTTCATATTTCTGACCCCTCTCGCCTATTTTAGCATATAGCTCAGAATCTAGTTAGCGACAAGTGACGGGAAAAGAAGGCTTGCATCACCTATTGTCTACTTGCAGTGTAATAAATAAACCTTCTTTGAGAAACAATACGTGCATCTTCTCTTTGCAATAGCTTACAGACTATTCAGTATTCACTCATTCATTGTGGGGCGCGGGGGTGTAGAGGGTGTAAGCTTAGTGGTGTATTGGGTGTAATGGGTAGGTTATGTTCGTCGCCTTGCAGCCGAAGGGCTGCATGTTTGAATCCACCTCAAGTCGCCGCGGAAGGAACTTGGTGCCCAAGTCCTTCATTCGCAATTGCTCAGCGCTTCGGCATGAAACTCCGACGCATTGTCCGCTCTGCAGTCTGGAGCGCCTCTGAGTAGGGAGCTTGAAGGGGCGCTATAACAAGTGCACATACAAACATACAAAAAGCACTCAATTTAGTGATGCAGGTATGTACGCATATAATGCATGCATAAATGCAGGAATGAATGAAAGAATGCATATGCACTTGTTATAGTGCCCGTTCAAAATGCTGTTGCGAGTTGTCTAAGGAGAAGTAAGAAATGGTCTCGAGTTGCACAAAAATATCAATTTTAATGACAAAACAGCTATTTACGAGCGAAACTGATGCATAATATCTTCTCCGCAAGACGAGCAACACGTGCAGTAACGAGCAACCAGCACATCGCTCATTAGGGTGGAGTGAATTTTTTCCCCGAATTTCCAATTCTAATAGTGATCAAAAGTTGCCTATGGTATCACAGAATTGCTACCAAATATTTGATCTTTATATGTTGACATCTTCTGCCCTCTACCGGACGATTTAAGGACGCTATATTGATTTTCATGGGGAACGGACATTTCCCCCCCAGACATTTCACCCCCCCGAAAATTTTCGAGGTCAAAGAATATGATGTCACTCATGTAACACTGCACGAAAACCAATGGCGGCCAGAATTCTAGAATCGCTACAAGCGAAGTCATTTATGCAATCGGAATTTAATTTCAGTTCTTTTACCAGGTCTTTGCAAGACGGCATCTGTGGCCTGTGCTGTGGAACTTGTCTAGAGTGTTCCCTTAATTTGCCAGATATGATCATTCAAATAATCACAGTTTCCTCAGCAAGTCTTAAACCAAGGAGCGTGCTGCAAAAGAACACCGACGAAGTTATCATGCAGCACCTTATCACAGCGTATCAAACTGACTATCCCATGGAACTGGCATCAATATGGTGCCATGAGCTTCCCTAAAAATCTGTGGCATTGGATGCTTTGTGAAAAGTAACTTGTCCAGTCAGCAACTTTTTAACTGAGGCTAGCATTTATTTTTATAGAATATTATATGTAGGGCCTTTTCAAAGTAGGCTACTCGATATCACTACCGACCTAACCACAACTGAATAGGACAGTTTTTAGATTCTTAAGGAACGTGGTGTTAAAAAGTTACTGACTGGACAAGTTACATCATCCAGCAGAAAGTTACTCGTAGAACTGAACCTCTCCAAAACGATGTCTATCGATAACCACGCACAGCTCGTATTTATACGGCACACTAAGTAGGCTAAGGTTCACGAGCGCATGACACTCCTTTAAATGCACTTCAAACGCACAGCTGCTCTAGTCATGTCTGATAAATTCAGCAAAGAGTGTTATACACACAAGCTACTTAACATGCCTCCTCATAAAGCACGGGTCGACCCATAGGTTCGACGAAGTATTGCACCCGAAAGTCAGAACTACTTAACTACATAAATTGTTCGGTAAACGTGTATTTTAGCGTCGAAAATTATTTTCACGCATATAACGGCACAAAAAATGCCGTAACTTATTTCTGATAACGTACATTTCACCAACAGATGCAACAGTACACTTAAAATGTGGTAAGAAGAAGAATATTGACAGAAAATAGGTTTTTTAAATGTCACATTTCCCATGCGAAATAGCCGTTCGGATCGCCATTGAACCACAACATTTGCCCGGAAGTTGCGTACGCGCACAAACCATCGACGTATATTGGCGACTATAAATAACGTGTACATCAAGACTTCGGCCTAAGTTCAAAATGAGAAATGGAAGCTGAATGAATGTATTTCTGGATCTGAAATAGAAGTCGGATTGATGAAACAACGCTTAAGTAATGGAGGCTGGATTATGGTATTCTTATATCTGAAATAGAAGCTGGGTTGACGAAAATAACGTGCGAGAAATAGAAGCTGGGTTAATAAAAAATATTCTAGCTTAAAATGGAGCTGGATTGATGAAAAATAATCATAATTGAAACAGAAGTTGGATTCATAAAACAGCTGATGCAATAAAAAGCTGGACTTTTATGGAAATGGAAGTTGGATGAAGGTTCTCTATAGATGCAGTAGAAGCTGGGTGATGGTTCTCTATAGGTGAAATGGAAGCTGGATGAAGGTTAGAGAAATAGAAGCTGGATGAAGGTTAGAGAAATAGAAGCTGGACGAAGGTTAGAGAAATATAAGCTGGATGAATGTTACTTACTTATTTATTTTTGACTGCTGTCTTATTGCACGCATGCGCACGCAACTTCCGGAAAGGGTCATAATTGAATAACAACTTCGATCGGCGGTTTGTTATGACAAAATATTACAATTTTTCAATCGATTTTATTCTTTTTAAGAAATTCTAAGTATAATAATACATCAGTTAGGCGATAGCACGTTGGCATAAATATTTTAAATCGCTTTTTGTGCCAAAATTAGCGTGAAAATAATTTACGACGCTAAAATACACGTTTACCAATAGGGTACTTCGTTACACCAGTTCTTGAAACAAAGTCCTAAGCCAAAGTCCTTGACGCAATTTAGCAACGAAGTCTTAGACCGATGGGAGACTCAGATTATTCGGTATGACATTCATTTTGCCTGGTCGGTGTCGAATATCGAGATTGAATTGCTGAAGCTCCAAACTCCCGAGAGACAATTTCATATTCTTGCTCGCCATCTGGTGTATGAACTGAAGAGGTTGGTGATCCGTGAACGCCAAGACTGTGGCAGATCCAACGTATACACTGAAAGCCAGGAGAGCGGCCATCAACGCCAGTGCCTCCTTTTCGATCGTGGAATACCGTACCTCGTTCGGCAACAGTTTCCTGCTCATGTAACAGATAGGATGTTCCAAGTCGTCCACCACCTGAAACTAACAAGTTCCCACACAAAACTGAGAAGCATCAACAGTAACACAAGACTGTTTCTCAAAATCAGGCGGAATAAAAATAGGTCTAGACCCCAGTCTAGATTTCAATTCAATAGGGCCTAAATGCTTTCTCAGCCTCCATCGACCATTTGAAAGGTATGCCCTTTTTTGTTAACTTAGTAAGTGGTAAAGTAATCTCTGAATAATGGGGTAGATAACGTCGATAATACCCAACCAACCCCAGAAATGACTGCACTTGCTTTTTATTCACAGGTTGCGGAAAACGCAACAACGCCTCAACTTTCTTCATACGTGGCTGAACGCCATTGATTCCAGTATGATGACCCAAAATATCAATATCCGCATTCGCACAAACACACTTAGATAATTTCAAAGTCAAAAGCGCATCAGCAACACGGTGTAACGCTGTCCGTATATGCACCAAGTGATCACACCATTCCTAACTGAAAATCATGATATCATCCAAAATATGCATCACAAAAATCATGTAAACCCTTCAACACTTTCGTAATTAAAAGAGAAAATGACGCAGGCGAATTCTTCAAGCCAAAACTCATGGATTTCCATCGATAATGCCCATGTGGAGTGATAAATGCAGTCAAAGAAATTGAATCCTTATGCCAATAACCCTTTTTCATATCTAACTTCGTCATATATCTTACCTTCCCCACTCGATAAATCAAAACCTCCACCCGGTGTAAAGGTTTCAAATTACTCCCTCCTAAACATTACCCCCTGCAAACAGTAATTTGCATCAATAATCGCCTTTTCTTGCACTAAAAATATCAGAAAAATCATTCCGCTTCTTAAAATTAAATAATTTCAAGGTCGATGAGGCAGAACCAAACATTATCCGATTTCATTCAAATTTTGGGGGGCATATTTTATTACCAAAAGGAACATAAAAAGTCGAGAGCACCAAAAAATTCGATTTTTTAAAATCACCCTAGTGTACAGCCCTGCTTAATTAAACTTATAGTAGCTTAACTAAAACAACTGGAGTTCTGGACATCGAACAAGAAACCCGTCGGCAACAGGCCGACACGGAAAAATGCCCAAACTCACCAACGCCCCCTGAACACACTCCTATATACAAAGAACACTAACCACTGCTTCCTTCACACCCAGTCAAGCTTGACGCTAACGATCCATTAGATGGTTCTTCGTTATAGACTATCCCATAATCCCACGTCATGTAACAGGAGTAAAATTATTCGGGCGCCCTTTCTAATAAAGTCTGTTTGTTTTTCTTTCTGCTTTTTTATTTTCCTGTAGAGCTAGTTTAGTCACTCGGCTACATTTAGTTGTTAATAATTATAGGCTATCAATCAATCAACCCCAAAAATGGATGCTATTTCCTCGTGTTATTGTTTAACTAATTCGTTTTCTTGTGAACAGCACAAAAGTTTCTTGGAGGTCCGTGTGGATCCAGATTTTAAACTTCTGGACAAATTATATTCCTGCGGAATTATCGATCAAACAGAAAGAGCGACAATTCTGGGAAAAAACACTTTTTTTGAAAGAAACGCTCAAGCGATACATTATATATTGACCAAGGATCAAGGTGGTGGCTTGATTACGGCTCTACGAGATGTTGATCAGAAACACATCGCAAACTTTATAGCAGCAAATGGAGGTAAAGACTGTTTCTATTGCAAAACGTATTGTCGGTCAGCTACATTAAACAAATACATTAGTTGATTATTCGCACTGTTATTCTCGCTATCAAAAGCATTCCATTAGTAAGTTTGTCCACACACCTTCTGAATCACTTTCTGTCCAAAAGCTTTATATTTCAATCTCCCGACCTCACAATAATTTGTCCAAAAGTCAATTATTGTCTTGTCTTCATCGCCTCAAGTGGAGAATGAACATAGCCTAATCAATTAAGAGGATGATTTGAGGGTATGCGGAATTTTCATCCCCGGACGATTCATCCCCGGACGATTCATCCAGGACGATTCATCCAGTGAACCGTTCATCCCGGACGTTTATAGTCCAGGAAATCTAGCGCAAATATGTGGTCAACCAGGGCAAAATTGCTTCAGAAGGCAATACATTTTTTAACGGTTTCCTGCTCAGAATCGCTTGCTAAATAGCATATCTAAAATCGGACAAAATTGGTCCATGGGATCACCCCTAAAAATGGGGAGGGGAAGAATTTATGAAAATGTAGCATCTGTTGAATGAATGGTTGAACACTACGAGTATTTTTATTAATCTATATCTATAAGAAAGATGTGCCTATATTTATTTAGGCCCGATGCACGCTCACAGTTTTACAGCTACTGACCTGAAACATTGCATATAGATAAACGTTCACCAAAACCATCCAAGTACGCTATTTTCAGCTTTTTATTCACTTTAGATTTCGAAAAACAGACATTTTAAATTTCGCCGTGTTAATGTATGCCCTAGCAGCTAGCATATCGCTGCAATTTTCAGTAACGGCCTGTTGCCGCTGACGTCATATTTTGACGTCATTTTTCGTCAGGCTTAGCAGGAAAATCATACGCTGTCGTATGCCCTGTGAAAAGATACATGCCTTCGGCCGCACACCTCGGCCCGCAGGGCCGATGTGTATGGAGGGCGTGGGGGGTGGCGTGTGGGAAGGAAATTTTTCCGAAAACTCAAATTTCACGGGTGGCGTACAAGTGGAGGTCAAAGCGTACAAGTGGAGGTCGGAGTGTTGTGGAGTGCATTGGGTGGTTGTGGAGTGGTGGGGTCGTGGTCGGGAGCGGGTCGAATCCTAAATTTCCCGGTCAACGGCGGGTACCCCAGCTAGTAAATTTATAATATGCGAAAATGTACCGCCTGTTGATTGAAAGGTTGAGCACTATAATACGTGTTTTAGGCAATAAAAGATCAAAATTTTAGAAAAGGTACGACCTGCTGAATGAACGGTTGAGAAAATTCATGTATTTTTGCTAATAAAAGTTTAAAACATTAGAAACGGTGCCACATGCGGAATAATTTTTTTGAGAAATGTGTGTATTTTTCAACAATAATATTGATTAATTAGACCAATCTATATAAATAAAAATGTAAAAGTTAGGTCCTAATGGGTTATCTCGGAAACTTCATCACCGATTCTTTTGAAATTTTTCGCAAAACGCTCCGTTCGAACACGATCGTGTTTGCAAAAGGATTTCCTGGAAAGAAACAAATCTCTTAGACCAAAAAAACACAACTTTGTCCTCGAGTTGACATGTTTATACATTTTCACCATCACGCAGTCGTCCGCAATTTCGCGCATGCGCTGTCGATAGCGCTGTAGATATAATATAGATTCGACACACTTTCATTTCAACCGTTTTAACTGGGTCACCAATCACAAACCTGGGTCACAGGTCGCAACATTCGCGCGCTGTTGACAGAATCTTTTTATAGCGCATATATTTAACTGTCGATATATATTAACTGTCGATGTATATGTATTCCGATCATTTTAACTGGGTCACCAATGACAAACCTTTGAAAGATGGCTTTCAAATTTTCACACAACTTTCTAGCGCACGTGTTTTAGCTGTCGGGAAGGGAGGAGTGAGGGAGAAAGAGAGGGGGAGGGAGCGGGAGGAAGGAGGGGAGGGAGCGGACAGATGGAAGCAGGGAGGAGATGGATGGAGAAAGGGGAGGGACAGAGGGGAGGGAGGGATGGGGAGCGACGGGGAGGGGGAAGGGAGGGGAGGGGGAAAGGGAGGGGAGCGGGAGGGAATGGGGAGGGGAAGAGATGAGGAGAGGAGGGGTAGGGAGGGCGAGGGAGCGGAAGGGGAGGGAGGGGAAGGAGGGAGGGGAGGGAGGGGAAGAAAGGAGGGTTAGGGGAAGGGAGGGACGGGAGGGGGAAGGAGAGAGTGGGAGGAAATGGCGGTAGGGAGGGACAGAGGGAGGGAGTGAGGCAGGGAAGGGAGGTATGGAGGGAGAGTTGCACGGTCGTTTCAGCCACAGCAACGCGTGGCGGGTACAGCTAGTAATTAATAAAATGTTCCATCTGTCGAATTAATGCAACACCAAGGAATGTGAAAGTTTCAAAATATTGCCAAGTACTCTATCTGTCTTTCATTCTTGATCTATGATTGACCAGTCGCTAAAGATTCTCGCTTCCTGATAAGTCATATTTTAGGACTATAGGCTAAAGACTATCATTTTCCAATGGCTATGTGTGCATGTGGGGCGGTATGTGTGTCTATTTGTGCATATGTCTGCCTATTCGAATCGATCTTGTGGATATTCAAAATGGTCGCTGATGAAAAACGGCCTTCTTGCACCTGATACCGTATTATTAACACACCCTTAACGGGGAACGGACATTAGCCCCCCGGACAAAAGCCCCCGGACATTAGCCCCCGGACATTAGCCCCCCCCGGACAAAAGCCCCCCAAGGTAGGACATTATCCCCCCAGTCTATTATACCATTACCTAAAAATGATGCACAAAATGTAACAATAGGCCTAAGTTAAGCAAATAAGCCTACATTGCACATTAGTTCAACATTGTAAGAATATGCAAAGTTAATAGAAGGTCTATTATGCATAGGCCTATTATAAGACATTTAAAGGCATTAATTGTAGAATGATGCGAGCAACTCATTGTGTAAAGTCTCTCATAAATGTAAAAAAATTTAAGTCCAGAGTTTGTGAAATCTAGATAAAAGCTTAATGCCTAACTGACTTTAACAAACCTTCATTGTAGTCAAAACTGACACTAACAAGTAGGCCTACTTACTGTATACGATTCCCATTGAAACGACGACGCTAATAAGTATATACGAAGCTAATAAGTCTACGAGGCTGAGACTTAGCCTAACTGACGTCAACAAGCCTTTGTTGTCACAGTAGGACACTAAACAAATATTCCCATTCATTCATTTCAAATCTAAGTTTATAAGCTTAGGCCTACTGAGTCCTGACACAATTAGGACCTAAATGACACTAAGAACTTTCGTTTGCATGTGAATGCCAGTGACAAGTAATCAGTTACTGCACTATTCTATAATTTGCACAAAGGGGGCTTTTGTCCGGGGGGCTAATGTCCTAGGTAAAATCGGGGGGCTTTTGTCCGGGGGCTAATGTCCGGGGGCTAATGTCCGGGGGGCTTTTGTCCGGGGGGCTAATGTCCTACACCCATTATTAACAATATTAACCTACGCGTTTCTACAACTTTATACCAATGGGATATGACTCGTGTTTCGTACACGGCCGGTCAATTGTCTGGTATTTGGTCGTTGGAATTGCGTCCAACTCGCTCGCTTCGCAAGTTACTTTTCGGTGCTCGAATCTGGAGGCCGTTGGGCGATCGTCTACTACGTTGCCCCTACAACAGTTCATCTACAGGTATCACTAATGCTGATGTTACTCTATCGCCAGGAACTGCGATTAACATATCGACATGTTCAAGGTCGTCTTCGCTTCTTTCCTCTTCCTCGTCGTCGTCTTCTCCTCCTTCACCTTCGCATGATGCACTACCTGAAGAACCTTCTTCACCTACTCAATTTACAGCCCATCAAAGTGTTAATACGTCAGGTCTGCGTGTGGCTCTGTGGAATGCCCACTCGCTTACGGACAAACATGCCTACGTCTACCAAAAGCTTTTGGAAGATAAACTGGATATTCTTGCTGTCACAGAAAGTTGGCATCAGTGCTCTGAAGACACTTCGATCCTCCGAGCTACTCTGCCTGGCTACTCTTCGCGCGACTGCCCGCGACCGCCTCTTCCTGATGGACTTCCAGCTCGAGGGGGTGGCATAGTCGTCTACTTTCGAACATCTCTTCGAATATCGTCTGTCGTCCTAGATATTCAATCAACAACATTCGAGACACTCTGTCTGAGCATTGCCACATCCCGTGGTTCTGTCACCATCCTTACGATCTACAGACCAGGCTCTGCACCTCCGCCTGAACTGTTCTTTGAAGAATTTGTCTCAACACTGGAAAACCTAATCACTCGAAACAGTCAGTTACTGATCATTGGAGATCTTAATGTTCACGTTGAGAACCTATCAGCCCCTTCTACAGTACGTTATCTCGACATCCTCGCCCAATTTGGTCTTCGTCAGCATATTGGCGAGCCTACTCATCGGCTAGGTGGATACATTGATCATGTTATCACATTAGACGATCAACTAGTTGAAGAACTTCAAGTCTTTCCTCCGTCTCTCTCTGACCATTCACTGATTCAGTTCTTTCTTCCATCCCTTTATCTTCAACCAATTCACACAATTCGCCAGCTACGTGGATGGAAGTCTCTCGATGCTCAGGCCTTCTGTTCTGCTCTTCGTACCACGAAACTCTTCGCTTCGGCTGAAATGCTGGATGAGCTAACAGTCTCTCAGCTCTTTGACCTCTTCTCTTCAATTACAACAGATCTTCTTGACAAGATGCTACCTTCACGCAAAGTCAAGACCCGTTACCGTCCACTAGCGGTATGGTTCGACAAAGAATGCCATCAGTTTCGCCGCCGTGCTCGCTGTGCTGAGCGACGGTACCGTAAGACCAAAGATCCCAGTGATCGGTTGATATGTATAAAGCAACTTCGTTTCCTTCACAAGCTATACCATCACAAAGAGGCTGCCTACTGGGAGAACCTTGTCTCGCGTAATGAAAAGAACCCACGACGTCTCTGGTCTTCCATTTCTGGACTTCTTGGTCGTCCGTCTCGTCCCCTTGAGACTCCAACCTTCTCTGCTGATGATTTCATCGACATGCTCAACACAAAGACAAACTCTCTTCGTGCTGCTACAGCTGATGCAACACCATCTGAGTTCTCAACTACGTCTTCAGTTTTTGATGGCTTTAAGCCCATTACAGATGCTGAGGTACGAACGGTTTTTTCAGGTGTTAATCTTAGGTCATGTGAACTTGACCCCCTTCCACCATTTATTATTATTGACATGCTTGATGATCTTGCTACTTTTTTTCTCTATCTCTTCAATAGATCACTTGCTGAGGGCTCTATTCCTGCTTCTCAAAAACGTGCTTTGGTTTTTCCTTCACTTAAGAAAACTAATCTTGACCCTAGCCACTGTCAAAATTATCGGCCTATTTCCAACCTGTCTTTTCTTTCTAAAACCCTTGAGCGTCTGGTTTCCATTCAGATTCTTCCTTACCTTGAATCATCAGGTCTTCTCCCCTCTCGCCAATCTGGTTTTCGGGCTTTCCATTCAACTGAAACAGCCCTACTCTCCATGCTAGATGACATCTATGCAGCTATTGGTTTCCCTTCTTGCACTCTTTGATGTATCAGCAGCCTTTGACATGGTCGATCACAAAATTTTGCTCCAGCGCCTTGAATCCTCCTATGGTATTAAAGGTGTCCCTCTCCTATGGCTTCAATCTTACTTGTCTGGTCGTACCCAAATGGTTATAGCTGGTAATTCCAGATCTAACTGGGTGCCGGTATTTTTAGGAGTTCCCCAGGGTTCAGTCCTTGGACCCCTACTCTTCATTCTTTACACGGCTGATATTACTTCTCTGTTTCCAAGTCACTCTGCTACTGGTCACCTCTTTGCTGACGATGTTCAGGCCTATGTTCATGGTTCTCCCTCTACTCAACTCATACTAGTTCGCCGTATTGAGGCACTTTCCCATGATTTGCACCTGTGGATGACTTCAAATCGCCTTTCACTCAATTCTAACAAAACTCAACTCATCTGGCTTGGCACTCCCCAGCAAATTAAAAAAATTGATTTTTTGCTTCTATCTCAGACCTTTCCTGAATTTAAATTTTCAACTTCTGTTCGTGACCTAGGTGTCACTCTTGACTGCTCGCTGACATTCTCAACACATGTAACCAACCTTACGCGCTCCTCTTACTTTCACCTCCGTCGTCTCAGGTCCATTCGCAGATCTGTCTCCCTTTCAACTATGACATCAATAGTCCATGCATTTGTCTGTTCCAGAATTGATTACTGTAATTCCCTTCTTATTGGTCTTCCAAAGGTTCGACTATCTCCCATTCAGTCTGTCCTTAATGCTGCTGCTCGATTAATTGCGCGCCTTCCTAAGTACTCTCATATATCATCGTCTGTGATTAACCAACTACACTGGCTTCCTCTCTCTGCCCGCATACAATATAAAGTCCTTTCTCTGGTACTCAAATCCAAACTGGGTCTTGCACCGATGTATCTCAGTGATCTCATTCGTTCTCCCTTATCAGCATCTTCTCATCGACCTCTCCGTTCTCTGGACAGGGCTGACTTGTTTGTTCCACGAGCTAGGACCACTATTGCTCAAATTCGATCCTTCACCATCATTGGGCCCTCCTTGTGGAATTCTCTTCCATCCACTCTGCGTGTGACTCTACTTTCAGGATCGTTATCTAGAGTTCTTTTCTTAAGACCTATTTTTTCTGTAGAGGTTATCGCACTGGGAGCGCTACTGAATGGCCTTGGTTGTGAGCGGCGCTATAGAAATTCCTAATTACATTATATGTGTGCGTGTGTGTATGCAATGTTATGCATGTATATATATATATATATATATATATAAACCTATACACTATCCACTCATTGTTCTTAAGTACTCATAATTGCTGAGTAGCTAACGTTTGACGTCCTGAAAAAATATTTAAAGAAGTTTGGTGACGGAAATTGACTTGGAAGCAGACTAATAACATAGTCTTGTACCAGCCTTCAAGTAGAGTAGTCAAGATTTCAAGTTGATTCATAGGTAATTTTAGACTTGAAATTTGACCGCCTATATCAGGGTATAATTATATGTAAAAACGTCACATAGCTACTCACAGCATATATTTTATATAACTAAAAAACTAGGTGGCTTATTTTCAAAACAAATTACCCAGCATACTTTATCACAAATATTGACAGGCTTTGACGTTTTAGTTGCATTTTGAGCTCTCTTGCGTTTTTTATCAACGAAAATTAAAAAGTGTGCCCTGTTTTTTCGCGAATGTGATCTATAAATAACCTCAGCATTATTTTCCGCTAAGTATGACATATATTTTGTGGGGCGCGGTGGTGTAGTGGTGGCGTCGTCGCCTTGCAAACGGAAGGTTGTAGGTTCGAATCCACCTCGCCGCGTAGGGAGTCTAGGGACCTTGGGCAAGTCCTTCACTCGCAATTGCTCAGCGTTTCGGCGTGAAATTCCGATGCAGTGTCCGCTCTGCATTCGGGAGCGCCTCTGAGTAGTAGAGAGCTTGAAGGGGCGCTATAACAAGTACGCATACAAAAAACAATATTTTAACCCTATCTACTCATCACTATATGTTCCATAAGGTGTAGTATTTGCAGCAATATATATCATATAATATATATATATATATATATATATATATATATATATATATATGATTACATTCTTCACCTTAGCTACTCAAATGCAGTAATAAGACTACCCAAGGTACACAGCATATATGTTCTTCAGGGTATGTATTTTAACACTGGTATATTATACATGATAATATTCCGTACCTTAGCTCTTCAATACCAGCAAAATAATACCGTTGATTAAGACCACCGTAGAATACTAGGTCGTCATTGCTCTTAGCGTCATTTTGCTTGAAGTCATTTTTGACGTCTTTTTTTGCCTAAGGCACGGCTAAACACTCATCTATGCCTAGTCTCGCTGATAATAATAATGTTAATAACAATAATAATAATATTTTTTAAAATAATAATAATTGCCAAAAATGCTCTATATTGTGAAAGTACCATTGTCTACTTGTTTTTGTATATGAGACCAATAAACACATTAAATTGAGAAATTTGAATATAAAAATTTCTTCACCACTTCTTCTCTCAGCGTTAAAGCTACCTAAGATACTCAGAGTTATGTTTCCGTAATGAATGATAAATATAATTTAATTTTATACCTTAGCCACTCAATCGCAGTATTAAGACAACCCTATTTACTCAGCACTATATGTTCCACAAGGTGTAGTATTTGCAGCAATATATATCATATATGATTACATTCTTCACCTTAGCTACTCACATGCAGTAATAAGACTACCCAAGGTACTTAGCATATATCGCAGTATTAAGACAACCCTATCTATTCAGCACTATATGCTCCATAAGGTTTAGTTTTTGCAGCAATATATCATATATGATTACATTCTTCACCTTAGCTACTCAATTGCAGCATTAAGACTACCCAAGTTACTCCAGCACGTATCCTCAAGATATATATTTTAACCTATATCTACTCATCACTATATGTTCCATAAGGTGTAGTATTTGCAGCAATATATATCATATATGATTACATTCTTCACCTTAGCTACTCACATGCAGTAATAAGACTACCCAAGGTACTCAGCATATATGTTCCATAAGGTATGTATTTTAACACCAGTATATTATGCATGATGATATTCCGCACCTTTGCTCTTCAATACCAGTATAATAATACCGTTGATTAAGACCACCGTAGATTACTACGACGTCATTGCTCACCCCTCTACGTTGTTTTTTGTAAAGTTTCTGCAGCAGCTAAACTATTTGAGGCGGGAATCCCATCTCTAACATAGTCAGCCAGAGTTTGTCGTGTTGTAGCATGTCGAACGCTTTTGTGAAGTCAATAATGCAGAAATATAGTGGTCGGTTTTTTCCCTTGCTTTTTCCAGGATTATTCGGAGGTTTGCGATTTGGTCACGTGTTCCTCTTCTAGGTCTGAAGCCAGCTTGTTCCTGGGCGATCTCGCTTTCAAGTTTGGATTGTATCCGTTCTAGTATCACTCGTAATAGGATCTTGCTAGCATGAGAGACCAGTGCTATAGTACGGTAGTTTCCGCAATAAAGCGGGTCACCTTTCTTGAAAAGTGGGATGAAAGTTGACTGTGTCCACTCATCTGGCCACTCTCCGCTCCTCCACACCTCCGTGCATATGTCATGTAGTTTGGTCAGCGTCATTTCTCCTCCGTACTTAAGCATTTCAGCGGCTATTGCATCTGGGCCTGGTACCTTTCTCGTAGCTGATTTTAACAAAGCTCGCCAGATTACTTCCTTCAAAGGTGGTAGTTCCCTTTCCTGAACATCTATATCTGTCAGATCGTTCACATCGTCATACAACTCCTCGCAGTATTCTTGCCATCTTCCATTCACCTTCTTCGGATCCACAATTTTTTTCCCTGCGATGTCCTTTATGGCTGTGGTGCGCGGAGTGAATGATTTGGTGAGTATCTTTACGGTCTGGAAGACGGATCTGCTGTTGCCTCTTTTTGCGTTTTCCTCCAACTCACTGCATAACGTCTCTAGCTCTCTTTGTTTGTCCCTACGCAGCATCCTTTGCACCTCACTTCGTAATTTTGTGTACTCGTCTGGAGACTTTGCTTTTGCTTCACGCTTCTTTTTTTATGACTTCAAAGGTGTCGTCTGCGATCCAGTTTTTGTGTATGATCTTGTCTTTTTTGCAATGTCACACTAGCAGCACCTAGTGTGATGTCTTTCAGTTGCTGCCATAGTTCGTCAGGTGTGCGTGGTTCGGTGACTCTTTCCAACTCTTCGAATCTATTGGTCACTTCAAGTTGGTACTGCCGTCTGATCTCTTGGTTACCAAGTTTTTCAATATCAATCAGAACTGGTCTGTTATTCCGTTTCTTTTTAAACCTTAGCTGTAGTGTCAACACCACGAGATTGTGGTCAGAGTCACGTCCGCGCCCAAACACGTTCGTGCATTATTTACTGATTGTTTCCATTGTTTGTTGATCAATATGTAGTCGATCTGCGATCTGGTGACTTTGTCTGGACTCCTCCAAGTATTATCTGTGTCTGTTATGTAGTCGGAAGAGTGTATTGGCGATCACCAATTTGTGTTCCTCACAAAAGTCTACTAGTGTCTGACCCCTCTCATTTCTCATGCCGTGACCATATCTCCCAAGGACATCTGTCTCCAATGAGTCCTCCCTTACTCGTGCATTGAAGTCGCCTGTAACCACAACTATGTTCCGTTTAGGTGTTGCTTCCAGCACTTCTCTCATCGCTCTATAAAATTCCTGCACTTCTTCATCTGGCTTGTCCGCTGTTGGTGCGTAGCACTGCAACATAGTTATGTTTCTAGGCTTTGAGGCGAACGTGGCTGCTATTATTCTGCTGCTCACTGGGTTGTACGATGTTAAACATGTGGCGACCTTCTTATTAATCCAAATGGCAACCCCATGATGCTCACGGCTCTCTTTTCCAGAGAATAGTATAGTGTGTCCATCTTGTGTTTTAAAGTGTCCAGTGCCAGACCATTTAGTTTCCGATAACCCGCACATGTTGATGTCAAGTCTTGTTACCAGGTAACTCGCTGCTGAGTATCGACAACTTTCCTAATGAGTTTAAGCCTCTCACATTCCATTGTCCCATTCTTGCGCGACATCTCCCGTTCAAGAAGTGCGTGTCCGTTTTTTTAATTTCCGATCGTTTGTCTGATGGTGCTGCCGACAACGGCAGCGCCGGAATCAAGGAGACAGTAGCACACTTGTCGACACCCACCCTATCTGCAATGCGTGCCGCGGACCTTTTTATCCTGGGCGACGTCCGAGCCAGTATTGATTGCTTTTTTGTACGATCCATTCATGCTCTGTGGGGAGTTGAAAGACTAACTGAGCACCCCAGTCTCTTGTTAGCCTGACAGTTGATTCACCGTTGTACCAGGTTAGACCCGGCGTGCGCCTCATCATAGTTCGATGACCACCGTTTCAGCGTATCAAGCGCTTCCTCCGCCAATCATCAAAAAGAGCCATGCTGCCACCCATGGTCCTGATGGTTTAAGGTTGACCAACAACCGGCTGTAGTTTCGCGTCGTACCCAGGAACGCATGACTCCATAATTGAGTAACAGCTGAATATCCATATTCTCTTGCTGATTTCGCAGTTGATTAACCGTGGCACTAGGTTGGACCTAGTATGCGCCTAATCATACGCCCGACGGCTGCCGTTGGGTGCCTTGACGCTCCTCATCCGTCAGCTACCGATAAGAGCCGTGCTGCTGCCCGCGGCTCTAGGTTTTGAGGGAAACCCATACCCGGTTGTAGTTTAACGTCATACCCAGGAGTGAGAGGAATTTGACTGAACGATAAAGATGTTTGAAATGTAAATAAGCGAGCAACTTTGCTGCGCTGCTAGGCAACGTATTGTGACGTCGTAGGATGCTTAACTGTTTACCGTTGTAGATTATGAAATCCGTTCTAGTTTCCAGATGCACAATAATCCACGCATTTCGACTGAAAAACTTTCAAAATTCCGAATACGACGTTAGACAAATTATAGATATTCCTGATCCTGAGAACGGTAGAAGTACAACGATAAAGAAAACGTGTTCTGACGAGCTCGCGTTACGTGCTAAGACAGTAAAATACTACGAGAGATAAACTCCATCGACTGACTGTTGTTACGTCATATTCTATTTGTCTGTCTAGCTGTAACGTATCAGGTAAATAAGTGTAAAAATATGCATGGCAACGGTTAAAAAAAGTAGCGACAATTAGAGGTTTTGCTTCCCACTCTGCCCACCATGGTGGCAGAGATTCGCATACCCCTCCACTGGGTGTCCTATGCCGAGACGGACAATGTCGTGAATGGTTGGAGTGAAAAAGCCAAAAACTCTGTTGAAATGCACCCCGACAAACATACAGACGGAATCTTCTCTTTAATTACATGGATTTTTAACTTAGCTGCATTTTGGCGCATAATACACAAGCCTTGTCTTTGTTGTTGCGAACATACTGTTTTAGAACGTTCAGGTGAATTTGGGGAAGACTGGCCGTTAGAGAGCGCGGAAATTTCAATATTAGAATCCAATCACGAATCGTTAGTTGATCTTCTGGATTTGACCGATCTGCTTGGTCTTCTGTACTCCTCGGACGTCATTAACAACGGGCAAAAGGAAACAATTGCTTCAAAGCCAACTTCGCACGAGAAGAATGAAGCGCTGTTGGAAATTCTGCGAAGACGCAGTATACGGGATTACCGACAGACAATCATCTGCCTTCGTCAGTCAAACCAAAATCACATTGCAGAAATACTCGAGAAAAGCGGAGGTAGGATTCCTATTAGGCCTATCAATCATTAAATTATGCTTGGATTAATCTCTCAAGTTTTTTTCTTCTTGGAACTTGATTTTTTATTCTCAGCTGGACTTTATTTCGATGTTCACGTTTTCCCTTTTTGTTATCGAGATTTCTTTTGCGCGCGAACACATGTTATCAATTTTTTGATCGAAAAAATAGCCTCGAAGCCATTTCTCCATTGTAACTTCAGCGGCGATTAGTATTTTAGTTACACATGAGCATTTTGATAACAAACCACGAAGTAGGATGACGGATGAAAATCTTCAAAAAAAACAAGAAGCGGGATAATTTTTCTGATTTTTTAGTGCAATAAATGCGATGATTGATGCAAAATACAGTTTGCAGGAGGGCGTAATGTTTAGGAGGGGGTAATTTGAAACATTTACACCGGGACAACCAACTGAGTACGACCCGTCCCATAAAGCGTAATTTTGTCAGTCCAATGACGAATCAAAACTCCATCCACAATTTCAAAGCTCTTATGAGACGCATCAACATTTCCACCGCATTCAGCTAACGCAAACAAAGGCTATTATTCTACACAGTCACGCTGGTATTGAATAAATTCCGTTCGCGATACAGCCGAACCCACAGCAGCATTTGACCCAGATTCCTCCGTCGTCTCATACAACCTTTTAAATCACCCGCATCGAAATTCACATCAGACAATTCACCCGAAAAATCACTCAACGAATCACCATGCACAGGCAGACCACCGACACTCGGTGTACATTGACCCACATCAGACGCCTCTGTTCGCGACGCGTCACTGCACATCAATCCTTCTGTCTTTCTGTCTCATTTCGTTCAGCCTCGTATGTCTTAGCCTGCGCCCTAGTCGTCTCTGCGACGTCTAAAATCTCTCCTTGCATCGCTAAATCGTTTCCAATAATCACAACGACCCGACGTACAGGCAAACTATCTATCAGACAGCATAACCCCTCCCCGTGCACAAAATCACATTCCAAACGCATCTTAACTAACGGCCGTTCTAACACAACACCACTTATGCCTCGCAACAATCTGCAGTCATCCAACAGAACATAATCATTTGATTTCAACCACTCCTTACCAACGAGACTTTGAAGTGCACCAGAATCTCGTAAACAAATTAGGCCTACAGACCTTTGTTCATCACGATCATTTACAACACAGCCAGTCACTCAAAACGGAGCATACAGTTTATCGACCGTGCTAAGAGGCTCTACAAAACCAGTTTCAACGACAGGCGCCGATAATGTCTGGACAGATCCCACGGGTTTTGGGCCCCTCCAATTTTCTTCTTGCTCTTTTCTCCTCAATTTTTTGCATGACCCAGTGTCATGTCCAACTGCCCTACAATATGTGCACTATGCTGGAGCTTATTTTTTATTTGTGAAATATGATCTTCGTACCCCTTCAGTTTTTCCCTGTATGTGAAATAAAAATTCTGTCAAAATATCAGCACAATTGAATAATATTTAGGGGTAGCTCAATGATGGTGAAGTTTCTGATACCAGAGCTGTGGCAGCCTTATATTTCGGATACTACTAAAACTAGCGTTTTATTACTTAATTAATTCTCATGATAAATATTAAATAACCATAGACTGACAAGACTATTATTTTAAATGTTTTCAGCGTAAATATTAAATCAATATATAGACAGACAGACAGACAGACAGACAGACAGACAGACGACAGACAGACAGATAGAAACTTAAAAGTCATAACAAAAAACATTTATTATGCTATAGCCTTTAATCTCTGTTACTACTGCAGTGGAGTAGGCATAGTCCCTGCATGCATGATTGTACGTGATAAGCGTGATACTGAATAAAAATTCCTGGCGGTCCGTAACACTCAAATATTTGGGAAGCACTGATGTAACCAATGAAATTTTATAATATTTCTTTTAGATTAATTCCCGAAAGATAATGTAATATGTTGCAAAAGGAACAAGATCTCAAACACAGTTGTATAGAGTAGAACACCGAGCTCAGAGATCAGTAAATATAAAAACATAGTTTCAGGGTAACAATCCACTTGTTGCTCACTGGGACGGCAAGCTGATCCATGATCTTACTGAAACAGAGAATATCGATCGCCTACCAGAATTGATTTCAGGGAAAGGACTTTCTCAGCTACTCACAGTTGCCAAGCTTCCATCTAGAACAGGCGAGGTCAGGCTGCTGCTGTCTTTGGAGCCATTGAAGACTGGGGCATAGCCGACAGCATCCGAGCTATGTGTTTTGATACGACTGTGGAACTGTTATTGTGTCGCATTGACGAGCTCTATACGCAACTGGCAAAGTTAATTTCGATTCAATCGTCTTATACAACTGCATTCGTTCCATATCGGAAGGAATAACGTGGGGAATAAACCATGAAATTTTGTTTATCGCAACTTTTCCAGCAGCTGCAGCGTTATCTCGGAATATGGCATCATCATCAGCCTTACGAACTAAAGTCAGTGTCTGTTTAAAGCCGTAGATAATCTTGTCGTAGTCATCACAAAACCCGAAAATATGCTTCAACGGAACAATAAAGCTGAACATTCCTTTAGTGTCTGGCTTACGAATGAGAAAGTTTTGTCTAGTGGCAAAACCGGGGTTGTCTGCAATAACAGCTGTTGGCCCAGCGTCTTTATACCACAGCTGATTTAAGCCTTGCGTCCGCTGAAAATCGTTTGGATACGTCAGTAAACCGAGCATCGTTGTAGCTTGACCCGGATGAAATAGCGTTTCGATTTCTTGATTAGATAACGAATAGGATATTTGACTGAATAGATGCATCAACCCATTATTCGTATTAGCGACTGCATCGGCATTAACGTATGCGGTGTCATCGGCTTTAAGTAGTCTTCCTTCGAATTGCAGATATGACTCTGCTGGGTGACTGTATAGGTCCTGTAATTCAATATTTATTCTTACCTCACCAGAACTGTTAAGATTAGTTCTCGCTACAGGTTCGTACTCATGCCATTCGTATCGTTCGATACCCTCATCGATTAATGGTTGCTCTGTGAATCTTAGAATACCGGATTGCATTTTATATACATATATTTTTAAATAAGAATTAAGCAATTTTCAAACCACCTCCGTTTAAGCGTTTAACGAGATCTTGAATTCTAATAGCACCACCCGTCATTTCAGGATTCGAATGGAGTAATCTAGCTAGAATTACTTTAGTTTCCTCGGTTATCGGTTGTTGACGGACTGTGGTTGGAGTGAGTATCTTATTGAGTAATCGTTTTCCAACGTCGATCGCCTTATCTTTAGCAACACCCCCAATCTCTTGGACAGCCGGGCTCACAATTCGTTTGGCTGCATTCGAAGTGGTAACGGCCCGCTATTCCGAGGGTCCACTATTCCGAAGGTCCACTATTCCGAATATTCGCTATATTTTGTTCGTTATCCTTGGTGGTTAGGGTTACAGTGGGTTAGGGTTAGGGTTGGGGCAGGGTGGGTTAGGGTTGGGTGGGTTAGGATTAAGTTTAGGGTTGTGGTTAGGGTTGAGGATGGTTAGGATTATGGTTGGGGTGGGTTAGGGTTAGGGTTAGGATGGGTTAGGTTTAGGGTCATGGCTATGGTTGGGGTGAGATAGGGTTAGGGTTATAATTAAGTTTAGGTTTAAGGTTAGGGTTCGGAATAGTGGACCTTCGGAATAGTGGACCCTCGGAATAGTGGACCCAAACCTTCGAAGTTAGTAGTCTTTTCAGCAATCCTGTAATGGAATCAAATATTCCTGCTCCACCGACAACGTGTACTTTTTTATGACTTCTTTTCGCAACGACCAGCATTTCTATATATTAATAATTTAAATCATTAATTTTTTATATTCATCCTTGGTTATCACTCCTTGTCTCAGTAACTCATCCGCCATACCTATAATTTCATTTCTTACACCTGTATTTCCCGCATTGAAGCTATGCATTCGTAACTCGAGTTGTTTTACCAATTCATTAGGATCTGAAGGAATAGTAATTACTCCGCTTCCGGTTTTCCCTTTGTACTTCGTGTATACATCCCATATCGGTTTTATTATCTCTTTATACTTCACGCTTCTAGAGGATTTAGGTTTGTTTGGATTGTGTGGTTGACTCATGGCATTCGTTTTAGTTAGAATCTCGGCGTAATTTGCCTCATCATGATTATCAAAAATTGATTTGTCTGGATTAGCCAACGTTAACAATTCCCATAGTCCTGGAGTTCCTTGATAAGTCTTGCTACCAACAGTGATGTCATTTACTTGGATTGAGATTTCGCTGTCGCCGATGTAGAATTTTCCATCTTTGGATCTTATTCCGAATGTTGTGTCGACAAGTTTTTTATTGGAAGCATATTTTTGTAGGTATTCAACTGCGATATTTCCTAATTCTAAGGTTCTAATGTCTTCTACTGGGTCGTCGTTGTACGCCTCTATAGACGGATACTGAGGAAAAGATACTGGAAGTGATTTTAGAGCTAGTAATGTTGCTGCAGAGTTGTCTTTTATAGTCGACAGCAAAGCGTTTTGTTCTTTCGAAATTGCCGATTGAGAGTCGACTATTGGTTTGTAGATTTTCGTCAGCTCTCGTTGTAGTCCAAGATCGTCTATTCTCTCTGAGAGGAAGTTTTGTTTAATATTTTTCTTCGTTTTTAGAAACTCTTCGATAATAAAATCTCTTTTTGCAGGATCGCTAATTTTCAGTAGCGACATTTTTATAAGTATGATGTTTAAAACGTAAACGTAAACGTAAACGTAAACGTAAATTATGCATCGTAGAAATTAACGTAGCACATGGAGCCTTTCTCGTTTATATTAACCGCTGAATCGGAATTGTTTTGAATTGTAATTATTATATCGTCCGCGTCTTCAGCAATTGTGCCATCCTGTAGGCTACATCTCTTTTCTTTGATTTTCTGTCTAAGAGACACTAGACATATTCCTCTGGTCATTCGGACACCGAGTCCTAACTCTACCGTAATTGTTGTCTTTGGTTCAATCGTTATCGCTTGCTGAGCAAAAATCTCCCATCTTTCTCCAACTCCTTGTCTTACAGGAACATGAGTCACTAATTTAGGCATCCAAGTTATCGCACTCGGACGAGGTTTCCGTTTGGTAATAAATTTGTGTATTGGGTTACCGTATCCAGACATTTATATAAGTGATTTTTTAAAGTATCATACCGAGAATAGGAATATTTTTAAATGGGGAATTTGGTCCGAGTATAAGTCCTTCACCACTCACATATCCCGCCCCTCTTTTCATAAACAGACCGGATCCCGTTATCGAACTGCCCTTCTTCCACGGTGATAGAATAAGACTTTCCCCAGCAGGCATTACCTTACAGCATATTCCTCCTTTCTTAACGTAGAGCACGCCAGATCCACTTATTTTATCAACAATTTTGGAACCAGCTGCAAAACCTAAACCTGTTAAGGCTCCTGTGGCTAAACTCGGAAGAACATTAGACAGAAGAAATTTCCCCGCCGTAGCTAGAAACGGGAGAATGGCACCGATAAATCCGCCTTCCACTTTTGCATTGTCGTCTAATTGAGTTTTTCCCATTTTAATTGTCACACCAGTTCCATTCTGATAAGCTTTCGTCATCTTGTTAATTTGTCTCTGGTTTAGAGCCAATACATGCTCACCAGTTATATCCCCATGAGAAAGTCTTATACTCACTCCGGTTCCTGCTTGAGCAGCTCGTCTAATTTTATCCTTTTGTCCTTCAGAAATATTAACTTTAACATTCGAGTAAGGGTTCATTTTATATTAAATATTAAACTTTAAATTTAAATCACACTTCTCTTATATGAAATCGTATCGACAATTCCTCACCTCTTAAGTTAATTAATTTCCCATTTTGATCCGTTAGTTTTGTTTCCATCGATGAAATAGAATATAGCGTTATAGGAAGATATACCAGATTATGAGGAGATTCGAGTATCTTATAACCGGGTCCGACCGATGGAAAGAAAGAATAAATTATGTTATCCGTAGTTCCGTTAGCATACGAGGATCCTATTACATCACTGGTAACTCGTAAACTATTCACGCTGTTTATATCAACAATGTGCTCAGATTCATTGTATCCTTCGGAGTATACACGACTCTGAAATCCTAGTATGATACTAATTGAATTTTCTACTGTAAAATCAACTTTATAGTTGGGATTAATTTCCAAAACCGCCTTCAGAGTATTGTTATTTGCATGTAGTTTGATGCAGTCCGCATGACCTTCTTTCATAATTCTCTGTATGTAATCATTTAAGTCAACGATTTCATAGCAACCAGTGGGAATTTCTAAATTTTCCCATGTTACAGCGTTATCTGGCGAATATACGAATTTATTATTTGTTTCGTCTATATTAGGAAAACTGTAGTACGTTTCAAGATTAACCAGAGCCATTTCATACTTCTTATTTTTGTCTAGTTCGATTAGTGGATTAAATTTCGTTCGAATACGTGTGCTCCTTTCGCTCAACAAAATGCAGAATGATTCTTTAGCCTCTGTGTTACGCGCAATCTTTTCCAGAAGCGTTTCCATTTTACATAGTTATTTTTTAATATAAAATATAAAATCTCAAGCTTTACGAGTAGTGTTGTCATTTTTATATATCAGACTTTAAATTTATGTTTAGTAATATTATTCTATTCTTCTCACATTTACAAAAAATAAATTTAGAGGCCTCAAAGGTCCAAAATGGCGTATTTTGCCATATATCGATATTTTAGAAGAAAAAAAGAGAAAAAAGATATGGTATTATTCTCGTATTTTTGAGATTTTATTTTGGCAAAAAAAGGAAGGTAGGTACCTTGGGTGGGACATTCTTATAGAGAGAAAAATAACAACATATTTTACAATAGCAAATTATTCTATTCTTCACTTGCACAAAAAGCAAAACATACTTTATTATTCTATACTACTTCTTGCATATATAAAAATACCAAATAATTTTATGTTTAGCAACAGTGTGAGAAATATTTCAGATTTATTTAAACTCTATTGAATATAAAATTCATCTAAACCGCATCTGTACTTGCCATTATTTCGTTTACTAGTTAAATCAATGACTAAAAAACCATGCTGTTCATCCCAGGCAGTTTTACATAGTTTTCGAAATTCTTCTATAGTCATATCATCTACGCCTATATGATCGCTGTATATATGATTAATATTTTTGTGGTCTTGAGGAAATAAGCAAATAAAGTTTGCATTTTCTCTGATAGTCTGCCTAGGCAGTTTGAAATAGTTTTGTGCCAAGTAAAAACAGTCCACATTACTATGCCTCCCCCTAATGTAATACGATTCGCATTTATTCTGCTTCTCTAACTGTAAGTCGTCGAAAATCATTAGATTCTTTTTATCTCGATTTAAGTCCTTTGGATCTGGAACATCGTCAGAGGTTTCGAAGAACTTGCAGTCTATATCAGATTTCTTTTCTATGTTTTTAGACATCTCCTCGACAACGGCGGTCGGTGAAACATTTAATTTCACAATCTTATCCCGCTTATCAAAAAGTCTAATAATTGCTTCCTTTGGTAATTTCTCTTCGAAAGATTTTTTAAGAATCTTATATTCTGGTTGAAAGAGAGATTTTCCGAAAACTTGTAGATTATCGTAGTCTAACCAACCAGGCCTCAGTAATAAATTAAGTAGTAAAGTTGTCTTGCCACATTGGGACTTACCTACGAGTAAACCTCTGATGCTTCTTGGTAATAAGGGATTGTTAAAGCGCTTAGACGAATCTTCATTCCATGAGAGATCTTGAACTTCCATTTTAATTGTATTATATAAAATGCAATATTGTGTTAAGTGTAAACGAAAAACTGAATCCAGAGATATTCAACGATTCGTCAGTAAGAATGGTAGGCCTATGAGTAGAGGTGTGTGCGTTGAATGTGGTGCTACAAAAACTCAGTTTAATAAAGACATAGTACAAGGAGGTGATTTGGTCTCAGCTCTCAATTCTGCTACTTCTAATATTAAACTTCCTTGGGCAAAGTATCCCGGAGAAATGCATCTACCTGGGCATTCTTTCACAGGTCCAGGAACCCGACTAGATCTGAGATTAAATCCAGATGGAACACCGAAGGAATGGAGTAAACCAGTGGATAGGGTTGACCAGGCAGCATATAGACATGATTTAGCCTATGCTGAACATGCTGATACAGCAGGAAGAAACATAGCTGACAGAGCTATGATAGCTGAATTAAATAATATAGCTAATCCTTCGTTTCGCGAAAGAATTGAAAGAAGCATAGTAAAGCCAATATTATCAACGAAAACCCATTTTGGAATGGGATTGAAAAAAAGCTCTGAAGTGGACAGATCAACTCGCTGAGGAATTACATAAACCAATAATAAGACATTTTAGGAAAAGAAAAGTATACGTTAATGGAATTGATAAAATATGGGCAGCTGACTTGATTGATATGCAAGGTTTTACTAAATTTAACTCTGGTGTAAAATATTTGTTAAGCGTGATCGATATTTTCTCTAAGTATGCATGGGTTGTTCCGATAAAAGATAAAACTGGAAAATCTGTGGCTGATGCTTTCGTTAAAATATTTGCTAATAGCCAACGTAAACCTCAAAAACTTTGGGTGGATAAGGGAAAAGAGTTCTACAATAAAGATGTAAAATCTTTAGGAGTTGAGTTGTACTCGACTGAGAATGAGGAGAAGAGTTGCATCGTAGAAAGATTTAACAGAACAATTAAAGAGAAAATGTTTACATTTTTCACAGCAAATTCAACTCAGAGATATATCGACGTTTTAGATAATATGATTAGTTTATACAACAACACAAGACATTCTTTCATTAAAATGTCTCCTGTTAAAGCGAGTATCAAAGCAAACGAATGGGTCGTGTGGATGAATTTATACGGTGGCGTTGTCCCTGAATCTGCTAAACCTAAATTTTCAGTCGGAGATAAAGTAAGAATTTCCAAGAAGAAAAAGACATTTGAGAAAGGTTTCACTCCTCGTTGGACGCAAGAAATCTTTACTATTACACAAATCCAATACACAGATCCAATAACTTATAAAATATCTGATTATAATGGAGAAGAAATACAAGGAACATTTTATGAGCCTGAGCTTCAACTGACAACGCAAGATACATTTAAAATAGAGAAGATCATAAGAAAACGTGGAAACAAATCTTTAGTTAAATGGCTAGGATATGATGAGTCCTTCAATTCATGGGTTGATAATAAAGACTTGATTAGTCTAGACTCATCTTAGTAACATTAGCAAATTGTTTCTTCTACTTTTGTATCTTCCGCAATCATAAGGCCTACATGCTGTCATAAGAAGCCCAGCACGGTTGAGCAGCACGAAGTAATAACGAGACCAGCACGGTTGCAAGAAGCAGCGCGGTGTCATAAGAAGCCCAGCACGGTTGAATCGTCATCGATAACAAGTTCTACTGTACATTCGCAGCTCGGTATCATCCGTGATACCAAAAGTAGGTCACAAGCACGCTGTAATAACATTCACAGATCATGAAACACGCTGTAATAACATTCACAGATCATGAAACACGCTTTAATTCTACTATACATTCGCATCTCGGTATCATCCGTGATACCAAAAGTAGGTCACAAGCACGCTGTAATAACATTCACAGATCATGAAACACGCTTTAATTCTACTATACATTCGCAGCTCGGTATCATCCGTGATACCAAAAGTAGGTCACAAGCACGCTGTAATAACATTCACAGATCATGAAACACTCTTTAATTCTACTGTACATTCGCAGCTCGGTATCATCCGTGATACCAAAAGTAGGTCACAAGCACGCTGTAATAACATTCACAGATCATGAAACACGCTTTAATTCCACTGTACATTCGCAGCTCGGTATCATCCGTGATACCAAAAGTAGGTCACAAGCACGCTGTAATAACATTCACAGATCATGAAACACGCTTTAATTCTACTGTACATTCGCAGCTCGGTATCATCCGTGATACCAAAAGTAGGTCACAAGCACGCTGTAATAACATTCACAGATCATGAAACACGCTTTAATTCTACTGTACATTCGCAGCTCGGTATCATCCGTGATACCAAAAGTAGGTCACAAGCACGCTGTAATAACATTCACAGATCATGAAACACGCTTTAATTCTACTGTACATTCGCAGCTCGGTTTCATCCGTGATACCAAAAGTAGGTCACAAACACGCTGTAATAACATTCACAGATCATGAAACACGCTTTAATTCTACTGTACATTCGCAGCTCGGTATCATCCGTGATACCAAAAGTAGGTCACAAGCACGCTGTAATAACATTCACAGATCATGAAACACGCTTTAATTCTACTATACATTCGCATCTCGGTATCATCCGTGATACCAAAAGTAGGTCACAAGCACGCTGATACCAAAAGTAGGTCACAAGCACGCTGTAATAACATTCACAGATCATGAAACACGCTTTAATTCTACTGTACATTCGCAGCTCGGTATCATCCGTGATACCAAAAGTAGGTCACAAGCACGCTGTAATAACATTCACAGATCATGAAACACTCTTTAATTCTACTGTACATTCGCAGCTCGGTATCATCCGTGATACCAAAAGTAGGTCACAAGCACGCTGTAATAACATTCACAGATCATGAAACACGCTTTAATTCTACTGTACATTCGCAGCTCGGTATCATCCGTGATACCAAAAGTAGGTCACAAGCACGCTGTAATAACATTCACAGATCATGAAACACGCTTTAATTCTACTATACATTCGCATCTCGGTATCATCCGTGATACCAAAAGTAGGTCACAAGCACGCTGTAATAACATTCACAGATCATGAAACACGCTTTAATTCTACTGTACATTCGCAGCTCGGTTTCATCCGTGATACCAAAAGTAGGTCACAAACACGCTGACTAAAAAAAACACAAAAAAACAAAACAAAAAAACCGGTCAAAATATTTTTTTAGGTCATCAACTTTTTGGGTCCCTTCGACCACTCCTTCGTCCTTCGTACCCCCAACCGCGCCGTAACGTTGACGTAGTCTCTCGACGAGCTGTTCGTACGTGACTTCCGTCCGGGCTCCAAAATCCCAGAGCAACTGCGTTGCTGCCTTTTCCAACGAGCAGCGGAGGAAGTCGACTTTATCGTCCGCAGTCCATCGGTTGTGTCTCGCGCGCACATCAAACTGTGCCAAGAACGATTCGAGGGATCCAGTTCCATCGAATTTCCCAGGCTTCATCGGGCTCTTCCGTTCCCCTACTAAGCGACTGGCGTTCTCCTGGACCTTTGTTTCCAAGGCGCTGACGTCTTTCTCCGGGATCAGCATGCTTCTGCGGTCCCTCTTTGGCGAGTCGTCGAAGTCGATCTTCTGCAGGATGCGGCTGGCTTCGACCTCGTAGTCGATCAGAACGTCCTTCCGTTGTCCGGCGGCTGGCGACGGAGTAATCGGGAAGCCAGGAGCAGTTCCGTCTGTCCGAGTGCTCCACATCGTTGCCAGTCTGTCTGAGTCAAAGTCTACCACCTCAAGTTCCAGTTCTGTCGCAGGCCAAAACCAAAACCAACCAGAACCAGGAGAATCCAATTACCTGGCACCAATTGTCGAAGGCCACAATATTCACAAGACCCCACTTAGCGGGTACCAATTGTAACGGACACAGGGCTGGGCAAAATACACCAGGAGCCGAATAACCAACCCCAAATCTCCACAATACGCCTCCGTAGACGTCGAGTCTGCAGGCGTGATAGAATTGGCCTAGCCACCTGCACGCATGCATCCACAGCCTATAGTCCGTACATTTTCAAATCTAATTTCTCTCGACAATCATTAAATACTGAAAGTACTTGTACCAAACCTATACTAGAATTGTAATATAGCATATTATGTTCCTTCTGAACAGTTCAGACACTTTTTGGAGGAACGAGTGGATCCTGATTTTGGACTTCTGGACAAACTACTTAACACAAATGCAATTGGTTGGAGAGAACTGGAAGATGTCAAAAACAAACTTTCTTCGCACGAAAGAAACTCTCAACTGCTGAGATACATTTTTTCCAAAGATAAAGGCGATGCATTGATTTTGGCACTCCGAGATACAGATCAGAAACACATCGTAAACTATGTAAAAGCGAGTGGAAATAGACCTAAAGACTGTAGTGGAGGTAAGGACTGTGTTACTATCCAAGAGCTGTACTATGCCACCAATTTTCTCTGTGCTCCTTATAAATTGTATAAACATACTATGCAAGTTAACTGAAATTGAAGCTCTAATCAAGTCACTGGACCTCTCAGTCTTGGGTGTGTCAGAAACTTGGCTTAATGCAGAATCAGAGGATCTTATCACATTGCCAGGATATAAATTCATTCATAGACTGAGGCTAGGCGGTCTATGCGGGGGTGTGGGTTTGTTTATACGAGAAGATATCTCCTTTCAAGAATATAATCTATCACAAGGCAATTTCACTCATGCTTCATATGAGGGGCTATTTGTAAAAATTATGCAAAAAGGGGCTCACTACTGATGGAAATTGTTTACAGGCCTCCTGGCCTGAACCTGGACATATTCAACACTGAGATAGAAAGACTGCTGTCTAAAATATCCCTAGCTAATAAAGAAGTGGTATTAGTTGTTGATTTTAACATTGACATACTAAAAATTGACGAGCATAAGGCTTCTAGTATATTTTACAATTGCGTAATTTCTAACCACTTTCTAACTGCCATAACCAGGCCAACAAGAATCACGGGTACTTGTCGGTTAATTCACCGCCACACACAGAAACCCAGCGTTGTTATTTTTAATCAATCCAATTATCCAACTTCTAGTTTGACGAGAATCGTTTCCATCGATCCAGCTACTGTTTAGGCAATTTCAGGTAAACCTAATGATTAGTCAATGGCATCATACACAATGATTCACATAATTGTATAGGGGCTATGTGTGTTACCCGGCGTTACCTGTGAAATTTATGTGTGACCTAAAACTGCATTTGTGATCACATAGAACTAAATTCTGTAACGATATTCTAATCCCTTCTCAAGATATTCACAAAAAACGATGGGGTCCGCGCGGACCCCCCGTTGGGCCTTCGTGTACCAAAAAATACCTTGGGCACTCGAGTGTTAAAGTGAATTAAAAGCTCAAAATTGTTGCGTTGACCTTATAATTTGGGTAAGAATCAATTGCAAAAATTTTGGTAGGAATAAACCGACGCTGTTTCATTTCCGTGCCTATTTTGCCAAACAAAAAACAAACATATGGAATTTCGGAATTATAATATAAGATGAGTTGGTACACGGATCCAAAGCCTGGATCCCTGAATTAGTCAGGAGGCATATGGGTTGTTAATTCGGTTGATTCCCACTAACAAATAGTGTTCTTTTCACCATTTCTTTACCACTCTCAGACTGCAACTAGGCCATTTGGCTACACAGACTGTTCGTTGATTGGTGCCTGGATGTCATCCAATCGCCTCAGGTTAAATCCTGGTAAAACACAATTTATTTGGGTTGGAAATCGCGTGCAAGTTTCTAAAATTGATATGCAAAATCTGCAGCATTGCTTTCCTGGCATGACTTTTTCTACCACAGTGACTGTGCGTGATTTGGGTGTGACCTTGGAACAGGAATTGACCCTTTCTGATCACGCGAGGAATGTATGTCGCACTTGTTTCTACCATCTTCGTCAAATTCGCTCGGTACGTCGATCACTTACAACTTATAATACACTTATACACTTATAATAATTGTGCCAGTTTTACTGCCTCAAAAACATTCAAGTGAATTTTCAATCTGTGAACCATTACCAATGACTAGAGGTCATAAATTCATTTGTGTTCGTGCAGCCATCAACTCAAGTAAAACCACAGCTGTCTGCAAGCTCTTAAATCCCACAAATCAATCGAAACGACTGGCACGCCATAAACCATTGGCCAATCTGGAACCAATTTACCAAGTAGCACAGGTAGTTTTCACAGATTCTAGACCACAGCACACCGAAAACATGCACTCAGCATCAGCACCAACTGGTACAACATCAACAACGACTACACCACCAACAGCCAATCCATCAGCGACTTTACCATCACCATCAACATACATCCCGACAACAACAACACCACCATCATTATCATCACCATCTGCAGCAGCAGCAGTACCATCACGAACAGACGCAGCAGCAGCGACAGCTCCAACATCCACATCTACACAACCACCACCCCACCACCACCAACCACGCAGCACCGGTCACAAGCTTATACAGTAACAACAACCAAACCAGCAAACACATAGCACCAATCAACAGCTGTTACATTAAGTAGATAGGTTTAAGCTACCAGTCAAAAAACTTAACAGCAGCTTAAAATTCCAGGCTCCAGGAAATCCTAGAAGCGAAAATTGATATTTTCTCACGATCCCTCTCAGATATTATATTCAACATTCCATCCACACCACAAGCGAAGTACCTATTCGTCAAAGGGCTTATAAGTATTCACCGGCAGCAAAAAAAGAAATTGACTCTCAAGTGCAAGAATTGCTCAAAGCTAAAATTATTGAACTAAGCAATTCTGTGGTCTTCCCCACGTGGTTTTAGTTAAGAAAAAGAGCGAGGAGGCAAAAATGTGCATTGTTTACCGCCGGATTAATGATATTAAACATGAAATTAATTATCCATTGCCACTTCTAAAAGATATCTTTGATGCTATGTCTCATGCGAAACTTCAATATTTCAGTCTTTTGGACATGAAAAGTGGGTTATCATCATATTCTACTGGACCCTCAAGCGGGGTGGGGCGGTGTGTTGTGTAGTGAGGGAGGTTGGAATATGGGGTTGTAGTGCGCCGAGAGGGTTCAAAGTGGGAAGAAAGGGTCAATATGAAGACAAGTGAATCATTATTTTTTTTAAATTTCAGATGTTGAGCATTTTAGCGAATGGGGCGAAGCGTAGAGGTGGGAGTGGGGTGAATTTGGCCGAAATTGTGTGGAGGTGGGTTAGGGTTTGACGGTAGAGGTGTGGGGTTGAAGTGAAGCGGATGCGATCAAAGTGAAGAGGAGGGTTGACCGATAACCCAAGAAATTACTTCAGACAGGTGGTCTGTGTGAGGGGCGAATTTGGGGAAGGTGGGGTGGAGTGGGGTGGCGGAGTTGGGACTGGGGACTGAAGAGGGGTTTTTGTGGGATGCGATCGGTCAGAGTAATGGCGCGGTAGGACCGGTTTGAAAACAAATTAAAACAATAGTTTTCATAGATTTCATATCTTGAGCATTTTATTTGGTGGGTTGGGGTGGAAGGGTTTGTCTGGTTGAATTGATTGGCATGGTGTGGGGTGGGTAAAAGTTAGGGTGGAGATGGGGTAATAACCTTTGTGAATCACAGCTTTTGCAAAATTGTATGTCTGCATCATTTGGATAAAGTTATATGTTTACATATGCATGATGCTTATACTAGTCAAAGTGACCCAACGTTCCACTTTGGAAACATATGCATAATTCTTACATCAACAAACAAATTTTTTTTCACTGATTGCCTCTAATTAGTCGGTAAACTCTAACATAGCGAAATTCTGAAGAGATAGAATGACGATTTTAGTATATGGGATGATAAAGACTAAACTTCTGAAAATTCTTTCAAGCGTTGTTCCTTGAATTTTTTCATATTCTTTCACTCCCTGGACTGTTTCACGACTAATTACCATCTATCAACCTGAAAACTGCGGTAATAATGCTCACCCACGCTTACATTCTCTATCACATGATTATATGGGAGAGTGCTACAAGGCGCCCAGGGTGATTAAGACGCCCATCCCCTTTAAAACTCGTAGAAAGACACATATTCAACCGATTGCAACTTAATTCATCCAAGTCGGAATTTCTCTGGTGCTCGTCTTGTGCCAATCAGCTTCACAATACTGAGACAGCTGTGATCTGCGCCTCGGTCACTCACACAGCAAGTAACACGCCATCTGATACAAAGTTTGATTTTGGGCCGAATCGATTACTGCAATGTCGCCTTTGCTGGCTTGCCGCAGCGCAGTATCATTCGGCTCCAGGCGGTCATCAATGCTGCTGCTCGTCTGGTCCTGCGCTTGAAACACTTCGACCACATTTCTAGCGCGATTCGGGACCATCTTCAGTGGCTTGGCATAGGTGACCGCATCAATTTAAAACTTTGGACCCTGGTGTACAAATGCCTCAACAATTGCGCTGCAGCCTACCTCGCGGGCAGCACCAAGCCCCTAGCAGACGGACCAAATACAGTAGGTCCCGGTTGCGATCGTTCAAGACCGCCGACGTGTCCATTCTTGCGACGAAAACTAAAATGGGTGATCGCGCATTTCGCGTCGCAGGCCCACGCGCCTGGAACAGTCTTCCGTCAACTATACAGGATATCAAAACTGACTCAACTTTTAAAAACCAATTGAAGCTGCACTTGCTCTCGAGCTCATGACATTTACTTTGACTGTGTTGACATTATGCGTGTAAAGCATCCTAGAAGTGGTTTGCTCCGACGATGCTAAATGAATTGTCTGATTTACACTACATTACATTACATTCATATCTTAGTTGTCTCACTGCACGTATCGACATCTTGCGAACTCTCCTTATAGCGGCGAAGTTTCAGTATTAAATTAATTTTCTATTTTTTCACTACTTTTTGGTAAGAATACTATTAATGCCTGAATTTCTGTTTAACCTTATGCAACACCGATTCGCGCATGTACTCGTTTATTATTTGTTCATTTGCAGTTGTTTTAATGGTTTTACCTAACTCGTATACATTGCCATCGTTAAATAAAATGGCGTCAAAAAGAACTCGACAGTTACAAGAAGCCCATGTCCGTGTTGAATACATAGGAAGCATAGAGATTACAAGAAGCCCATGGGCGTCTTGAATGTATACTAAGCATATAGATTACAGGATGCCCATGAGCGTCTTGAATATCATTAGCAAATGGCCAAAATCCGTGCCTTCTATGACACCACCTTTTACTCATCAAGATTCTGAGCCTACATATTTACCAGTGTTTATTGTATCTATTTCACCCTCGCCCGAAACCAAGAGATTGAAGAAAGAAAACACAAACATCTGAGGTTCTTGCCATTTCTCCATAATAGAAAGAAGCTAGGCTATACCAGAAAAGGCAGGAAAGACACAGATGAGAATAAATCCAAACAGACAAAATATGTTGCTATCTTTAAGGACACTACTTCTCCAGAGACAGTTGCAGGGGAAAATGAAGGAACTAAAGAATAAAAAGAAAATCACACGAAAGGGGAGAAAATCTGTGTATGTGATATCCTTGAACTTTAGCTAAACAAGAAAACTAAGAAGAAGCGCAGGTTTGTCTCCAGATGATATGAAAGATGTAAAATGTTCAGTGAACGTTTTGGTGATGTTGCTACGGGTGAGAAATGGATATAAGGCAGGAAGTCTAAAGGTTGGCGTCAGAAAGAATGCGTCCTAAAGAACATAGACCTACAGATAGATAAAATCCACGAGGTTCGATTCGTGTGCGACTTTTTCGTTCGCCTGTGTTTAGAGTGACATTGCCAAATGTGACTTACAACATGAGGTTGGAGTGGTTGCTTCTCGTGTTTTGATTTGTTTTGTACCTCTAGGGTCGTTTAGTTTTGGTTCCCTTTTTTTTAGCTCTCAAGCAGTTTATTGCTTTAGTCAAAAAATTTATGATTGCATTACCACTTGTTTGAATCAATTTCCATTGCTCCAAGATGCCAATCCCATGGGCGTCTTGTAGTATACCCGGTAGTGTTCCTAAAACCCCCGGTTTAGAGGTGTTTACTTTTTTTAATTTACAGATTTGATCTTATTGAATTAAGTTCTATAAGCTTAGTTGCTGTCACTGCTTCATTAATGATGACTCTTGGTATTAAGGTTAAACATGATATTCTCTTGGAATCCACACAGAAGAAAAGTGCAATTTCCGTCAGCATGGGCGTCTTGGAGCACTTTCCCCTAATAATATTTTCCATGGTACTCGAGCGGACTCATGGCAACGGAACAGAGAAGCGGCGTCATAGTATCAGACTTAATATTATGTGATAAGCAATGTTGTTTGGTCGACTTAGTTGTTAGGTCGGATCCCGCTAATTTACCTGCAGATGCTGCACTTTGAATACACTATTGGGGCTTTATTAGGCTATAGGCTACGTTAACAAAAAGATGTGGGCAGAACAATTGGATTTTTTTTAAACCTCACCCTAGCACCTCTTGATTTCTAGCTTAAATTGCATTTTGACGCCGAATATGTAACAATAAATTCTATCTTTGTTGTTGCGTATAAACGCTGTTTTAAAATATTTAGATAAACATGGAGAAGACTGGCCTTTAACGGAAAGGGAAATTTCAATACTAAACACAAACCACAAAAGTTTGGTTGATCTTCTGGATTTGACCGATCTCCTGGATCGTCTGTGTTCATCGAAGGTGATTAACAAAAGGCAAATGGATTCAATTTCTTCAAAGCCAACTTCTCATGAGAAGAGCGAGAAATTGTTAAACATTTTACGGAGACGCAGTTTACGTGACTACCGACAGACAATCACATGCCTTCATTTGTCAAGACAAAGCCACATTGCGAAAATACTCGATGAAGGCAGAGGTAAGAGTTATATCATCGACAATTCCACGAATATGTGGGCCTATTGCTGGGGTTTACTTTTTAAATAATCTCTTCTCTAAAGTTTTCGTGAGCTTATTCTTGGAACTTGACTTTTATCCTCAAATTCGCTGTTATATCTTGATGTTATTGTAACCTCGGGATTTATACTCAAAGCGGAAATCAAGTTGTTCATTGGCTGCAATGTGACATACGCATTCTTAGACCTAAAAATTCTAATACAAGGTCAAATAAGGCAATTACAAATTGGAATATTTATGTATCGATATACTCATAACCAACTACCAGTTACCTATATAGAGACTATTTCGAACTCAGCACTTATATTCAAGAGCGTTGCTTGAGAAATACTAACCCTTTATATACTACCTTTGCCCCATTGCTTAAAGTGTAAAATAGAAGTGCTTAGACGCCCTTAAAATTCTTGTATGTCTGTCTGTCTGTCTGTCTGTTCCTGTGTCTTCATCTCTCTCGCTCGCGCACTCGCTTTCTTGATCTCTTTCCATCTCATTGAAGCCAGCGCAACGTGTATAATAATATATAATATACAGTGATATGCACTGTATAATTAGGCATGGATTCATATGAGTGGGTTAATAATTATGGGAATTCAGTCACCGTTCAATTAACCCGCTCCTCTTTCATCCTGACACTTGTCCGCTCTTCTGCAAGTCATTCTACTTAAACGTCTATCGATAGCAGTTCTGCAGCCTTCTTTAATTAATTCCAGTCAAGCAGTAATTAATACAAGATTGGAAATTCTTTCCACTGACTCACCACGAGTCCACAACCTCACTTCGTGCAGATTTGTATCTCTTCATGAGCATGAATTCAAGTTTCAAACGAAGCTCTTTCACGAATCGATTCCACACTCCTCCACAATTTGCCTTTCTCAATCGCTTCAATTGTAAACGCCATGCGATAATTGTGATATACAGACAGCACTTTCCGCTGCGCAGTTGACCATTTGAGCCTTGTCCGTCTGTCGACTTTTGTTTTTATATAATGTTGGTTTGTTCCTGCGACTGAGCTTTTAAAAGAAACCAACAGGTCACAGCTGCGTTTACAAGGAAAATTACCAAAAACGATTGTTTTGTATGCATGGAAGGAAATGAAATATAGGCTACAGAATGTTGTCCACTCATAGCCTATTGCTGTTAGTCAATTATTTTCAAATATAGAAGCTTATATATATTATGCAGAATTAGTCTGCTTAGTTGAACTTACCATCAAAGCTGGTGACATGAAAAAGAACGGATAGGCTAACATTGGGGTGGGTGGAAGCCTATAGGGGGGTTGGGAGTGGAGTTGGGGTAGAAAGGGGGGAGGAGGGTGGGCCGGTGGGATGGGGAAGGTGGGGCGGAGTGGGGTGATGGGTTGGGAAGTGGTGAAGGTCGTGGGTGGGTGGAGGAGGTAGATGGGGTGCAGGGGTGTGAGTGCAGGGGCCTGGAGGTGGGTGGATGTGGGTGGAGGGTTGGGTGGGGGCTGGGATGAAGGTGGAGAGGGGTGGGGTGGGTGGTGGGGTGGGTTGAGGTTTGGGGTGGAGGTATGGGGTGGAAAGGGGAGTGGATGGTAAGGCGGTGGGATGGGATGGGGGTGGAAAGGGGGTGGTGGGGTGGGGGTGGTGGAGGTCGTTGGAGGGACGGAGGGGGTGGAGGGGATGGAGTGGCCTGGAGAAGGTGGAGAGGGTAGAGTGGGTGGTGGAGGTGGTGGAGGTGGGGAGGGGGTGTGGTGGGGTGTGCGGTGGTATGGGGTTTGGGTGGAGGTGGGGTGGAAGTGGGGAGGGGGCTGGGAAGACATTTTCCCAAAACCCAAATTTCTCGGTGGAGGTCGAAGTGTGGTGGGTATGGAGTGTTAGGGGTTGTGGCCGGAGCGGGTCGAATCCTAAATTTCCCGGGTTACGCCGGGTGCCCCAGCTAGTGTAAAATAAAATACACAAATAATAATAAAGTGTACCCGGTAGTAATCATAAAGTTTAACAAATAGAATAATAAAGTTGCGGCAGCCATAAACAGGTGCCAACCTGTCTGGTTGTTGATGTTAAAATAATGTTGGAGGAAAAGGTTAATTGAGTAACCATTATCTACTGCTAAAGATGAAGTCGGAAGGACAAAATGCCAATATCATACTCCTGCCAATATGATCGTAGCAAAAGATGACGAATGTTGTAATAATTATACGCATAGACTAGGCTAGTCCAGTGCTGCAGCCGTGCAACGAAACTTTTGGATGACGAGATTGTTCATTGTACACACACAAGCGACAGCCATAATGTGAAGATAGTAGGGGAGACCGGGGCTATATGTTACAGGGGTTATATGTTACAACGATCATATATATGGTGTTTGCTTATCTGTAGCGTATATCTATGTTCCAGCGCATGCGCCGAGTTGTCCTGCAGGTATAGTGGCGGAGCTGTTGATTTATTACACAGCGTGACCAATTTAGGGTAAAAAAACGTTTTTTCAGCTGATATTTTTTTCAATGGCAAGTGCGTACTTTTGTAATTTCTGCGGCCAGTTTTAGTACTTCGGTGGTCATATTCGGCGTGTTGGTGGCTTAGTGATATGTGTTTATAAACAGAATATTACTAGTGATGTAGCTTGACAGTTGTATGTGTGAAATCTTTTTGTTTCCGAAGATGTGCCTAGGGGCTATATGTTACATATGCCTAGGGGCTATTTGTTACATATGTAACATATAGGGGCTATATGTTACATACGTAAGATATAGCCGCTAGGCTATATGTTATGTATGCAATCTATGTGTAGTATTACACATAAAAAGCGCACATGCATGCATTCATGCATTAAACATAATTACAGATACACGATTACATACATACATGGACATGATACATAATACACATATACATAATTACACATATACACGATTATGCAGATATATAATTACATACCTGCCTATATACATACGTGAATACATACAATTATGCATGCAAACATACATACATACATACATACATACATACATACATACATACATACATACACACATACATACATACATGCATGCATGCATGCATACATACATACATACATACATACATACATACATACATACATACATGTAATGCATGTATGCATTCATACATACATACATACATACATACATACATACATACATACATACATGTAATGCATGTATGCATTCATACATACATACATACATACATACATACATACATACACACAAACACACATACATACATACATACATACATACATACATACATACATACATACATACATACATACATACATACATACATACATACATACATACATACATACATACATACATACATACATGTAATGCATGTATGCATTCATACATACATACATACATACATACATACATACATACATACATACATACATACATACATACATGTAATGCATGTATGCATTCATACATACATACATACATACATACATACTGTGAGTATTAGCTACCTATTACCCCTCTGGGCTTCCTTACTTGGACTCTCCTTGACTATGTGGGAGTTGAGGGAAGGGCAGGGCCTATTTAAAGGGCTACCACTGTGGGGGCTTGCTTCTTGTCGTGGGTCTTCTCTGTGGTGTGTGTTCGACTCCTGTTGAGCGTGGCGTGTGGTTCGTGTTCTACGACGTTTGTCTTCTTCGGTTGCCGTCCCACCCCGTTGGTGAACTGGCCTACATCCGTCTTCCTTTGGGCTCCGTTAGCCTGGTGTGTCTTCACGTCAGCTCTGTCGAATCAGCTGTATCGGTCGTACTTCATGTCAGCTTTGGGTAACGTTAACCTACTTCTTGTCAGACTGCTCTGTTATTGAATAAATCGATGTTATTTTACATTACGGACCTGAGTATTACTCATCATCTCCTAGACTAGAGCAAGTGAACCCAACAGATGGGGGCTCGTCCGGGATTTTTTTCACGATAATTTGAAATTTGCGTCAAAAAAGGGGCGTTGTTTCCGTGAAATTTAGCAAATTGTACGGTGGTAATTCCGTTGGAAAAGTGTTATATGGTGGTTGGCCGTGAAGACAGGTCAATGGTTGTGTTTGTGGAGAATTAGGTCGAGAAAATTAGTGCGGGAAAGTTCGACGTTTTGCGACATTGAGTTTTGCGAGTTTTGTAAATTTTGGTCAAGACAGTTTTGAAGTGAGCTGTCGTGGGTGAATTTTTGCGCTGTGCGTTGGTCTGCACGTCGAATAGTCGACAGGGCGTAGAGGTAAAATGGCGTCGTTAGAGGAGGAGTTAATGCCTGAATTTGGGGATGTCAGAGACATACCAAGTGACAAACTTCGACTGGAGAGTGAGACATATGGTGAGGAAGTGGAGGATGTGTCTAGGGCACAGGTGAGGAGAATGGCTATGAAACCATTGTCACCGAAATTGGGTAGTGCAGCTTGGAAACTTAAGGCACAGGCTAAGAAAGAGGAGGCCGAGTTAGAGCGCTTGCACTTAAAAGAGGACAGAGAGTGGGAGAGAGAGAAGGAGCGAATGAGATTCGAGGAGAAGAAAATGCAGATTGAAGCAGAAGAGAGGAAAATGCAGATTGAAGCAGAAGAGAGGAAAATGCAGATTGAAGCAGAGGAGAATAAATTGAGGATTGCAGCTGAGGAGAATAAATTGAGGATTGAAGCAGAAGAGACGAAAATGAGATTTGACATGGAGGAGAAACGAATGAATATGGAATTGGAGAAGCAGAGATTAGAAATGGACGGACGGAGAATAGAAGGCGGTGGTGCTGTCGAACGACCAGCGCATGGAAATGAGGATTTGCGTTTTGGGGCAGCTCTGAAATTTGTGCCAAAATTTGATTCGGCCGATATCGAACATTATTTCGCGGCGTTTGAGCAGGCAATGACGTTGCATCAAATTCCGACGGGAAAATGGTCGTCCCTCCTACAACCACAGTTGTCGGGGAAGGCGGCGAAAGTTTTTGCGGCTTTATCGTTGGAGGAGTGCGTCAAATATGATATTGTGAAGAGTGCGCTATTGATGGCGTACGAACGTATTCCGGAATTTTATCGAAAGAAATTTCGGGGGTTGCGAAAAGAACCGAGGGAAACGTATGCGAATTATGCATTTCGACTGCAGAGTCCTTTTCAGAGATGGATTGAGGGTACAAACTCGTGGGAGGAGTTAGCAAAATTTAAAGAGGTAATTCTCATGGAGCAGTTTGTACAAGCGTTACCTATTGAAGTACACAGGTGGTTGATAGATAAGAGTCCTGATACTGTTGCAAGTGCTGCACGTTTAGCGGATGAATATGCAGTGTTATACAAGCAGGGGCCGAACCATTATTCTGGGGGGTTCCGCAGGGATTTTTTCGACCGTACACGAGGATTCTCATCTGATGATAGTGAGAAGAAAGATGTATGGGAGCGTCAAGGCGTGGGGTACAAGGATGGTACGCGTCGTGATACAAATTGGGGTCGAAGTTCGCCTCAAAGAGGAACGTATGGGTTTAATAAGCCTGTGCGGGAAAATGATGACGTCACTGGTTTTGGGGAACCGGTCACGTGCGCATTCTGTAGAGGGCGAGGTCATACCAAGGCCAGTTGTTGGAAATTAAAACGAAAGGAGGGGACTCAACTAGAAAATTGGAGGGGTGCGAAACCTGTGGGTTTGGTTCAGACTGTTTCGGCGCCTGTGAAACCACAGAGTTTTCCGAAGCCAATTGAATCTGTTGATAAACTGTATGCACCGTTTTGTGTGATTGGATGTGTAATTGATGATGAGGGTGCACGAAAGGAGGCGGTATTCTTGAGAGACAGTGGAGCGCTGCAGTCTTTGGTGTCTAATGAATGGTTGAATGAGCATGAGTTTGTACACATGAATGAAACGCGCTTACTCAGAGGTATAGCTGGTTCTATTGTGGAATGTCCTTTGGTGAAAGTGAATGTTGATTGTGCATTTGTTAAAGGTGAGGTGTTATGCTGTCTAATGAATTCACTTCCAATGGCTGGGGTGCATTGCATTGTGGGTAATGATACAGCGTTGGCAGGACAGGTGTTGGAGGTAGCGGTGACGACTCGTGCACAGGCTAGAGCACATGCAGTGAGACAGAGTGAGAGGGAGACGGCGGTGTGCAGTGAAGCGGCGCCCGAGCAGTCGGAGATAGTGGGTCAAAGTACGGAGTCGGCCGACCAAGAGCGTACGCCAGGTGAAATAATTGACAGACAAGTTGAACGAATGAATTTCGATGAAGGCGACTTATCGAGTTTATTTGCAGCGACAGAATCTGTGTTGACAGAAAGATCGGAGCTATATGTTAGCCGACAGGAATTAATATTGCGCCAGCGCCGGTGTCCTGAATTGAGACCATTGTATGCACAAGTAGACGAGACGGTGTCTGTCGGTGGGCGTGTACAACCGTATGCGTTGGTGGACGAGGTCTTGGTGCGTCGATGGGAGGAGAAGTGTACACCATTAGGAATGGGTGTGGTACAGATAGTTGTGCCTCGTGACTTAAGACAGAAGTTGTTGCATGTGGCCCATGATATACCAGCGGCTGGGCATTTGGGTACTAGAAAGACACTGGATCGGTTGACGAAGCATTTCTGGTGGCCTCATGTGAATCGTGACGTCCGTGAGTATTGTCGTTCATGTGATGTGTGTCAACGCTTAGGCAAAGGAAACAGAAATTATAGGGCGCCCATGGTCAGTATGCCTGTAATGGAGGAAGTGTTTCAACGCTTAGCAATGGACATCGTAGGCCCATTGAGTGTATGTGAGGGAACGGGGAATAGGTTTATTCTCACGGTCATTGATTTGGCTTCCCATTTTCCATTTGCTTTTCCGTTGAAGAATCATACGGCGCAGGATGTGGCTAAATGTTTGTGTGAAGTTTTTTCGCTTTTCGGATTTCCGAAAGAATTGTTGTCTGATTGTGGCTCAGAATTCATGTCTGATTTGATGCAAGTGTTTGTGCATGAATGTGGTATTGTGCAGTTGAAAACTAGTCCTTACAGACCACAAACGAATGGCTCGTGCGAACGCTTTCATCGTACTATGAAAGATATGTTGAAGGCGTTGGCTGAAACATATCCGGGTTCTTGGGATGCAATGTTGCCGTGGATCTTGTTTGCTTATAGAGAGGTTCCGGTACAGGGTACTGGCTTTTCTGCTTTTGATTTGATGTATGGCAGAGATGTGCGTGGCATGTTGCAATTGATGAAGGAAGAATGGTTGGCGAAAGATGTTGTACATGAAGTGTCTGGCAAGAATGTGATTGACTATGTTTTACAATTACGTGAACGTATGCGTGTGGGATTGAAACTTGCTGGTGAAAATGCTGTTGATGCGAAAAGTAAATCGAAGCAACTGTATGATAAGCAGTCACGTGCTGTGTCTTTTGAGGAAGGTGAAAAGGTTTTACTCTTGATTCCGTTGGTGGGTAAACCTTTACAGACCAAATATTGTGGACCGTATGTGGTTGTACGTCGACTTGGTCCGGTCGATTATTTAGTGAGTACCCCGGATCGAAGAAAAACGGAACGGGTGGTACATGTGAATCTGATGAAGCGCTATGTGGATCGTATGGATGTGGTGTATGAGCGAACGAATGAGGAGGTGGTGGCTTCTGTGTTGGTGGTAAATCCGGATGTGAGGATGAATGATGTGACTTTAGAGGATAAGGTCTTACAATGTGAAGTGTCTGCTGAATGTCGTGCGGAATTGCGGGATGTTTTGTATGACTTTGCACATGTGTTTAGTGACGTACCGGGTAAAACATCTATGGTGTCTCATAGAATTGATTTGGTTGAAGGTGCTCGCCCTGTTCGACAATACCCTTACAGGTTAAATCCTGAGAAAATGGCGAGGGTGGATAAAGAGGTGAATCAGTTGTTGGAAGCGGGGATAATCGAGGAGTCTGAGAGTCCGTGGGCAGCTCCCATTGTCTTGGTGCCTAAGCCCAACGGTACAGATCGTCTTTGTACAGATTTCAGGAAACTGAATGGATTATCTGTTCCGGATCCATTTCCTATGCCACGGGTGGAGGTGTTAATTGATCGAGTGGGTCAGTCGCGGTTTATAACAAAGCTGGATATGACTAAAGGTTACTGGCAGATCCCGATGCATCCAGAGTCAGTTCCGTTAACTGCGTTTGTCACCCCGAAAGGGCATTACCAATGGAAATACATGAGTTTTGGCCTGAAGAATGCTCCGGCTTCGTTCTCAAGGTTAATTACGAAAGTGCTGAATGGATTGAATGAGTTTTGTGATGCTTATTTAGACGACATCATCATTTTCAGCTTAGCATGGTCGGATCATTTGGTTCATTTGCGAAAAGTGTTATCTCGAATAGCTGATGCTTGTTTAACTCTGAATCTGGCTAAATGTGTCTTTGCTAATGCGTCTGTGGATTTCTTGGGTCATCACATTGGGATTGACGGAGTTCAGCCAAGGTTGAAGAAGGTGGAAGCGGTGTTGAAATTTCCTAGGCCTGCTACTAAAAAACAGGTGCAATCTTTCTTAGGATTAGCGGGATACTATCAGAGGTACTTGCCTCATTTCTCTGATATTGCTTTGCCGCTCACGGCTTTGACAAAGAAAGGGATTCCTTTTAGATGGAATGAGGAAGCGGAGGTTGCTTTTCTTGATCTAAAATCTCGTCTGGCTTCTAGACCTATCTTAATACCTCCTGACTTTACTAAACAGTTTTGTGTGGGTGTTGATGCTTCTCAATTCTGTCTGGGAGCGTGCTTGTTTCAGATGAAGGATGGATTGGAACACCCGATCTGCTATTTGAGTCGGAAGCTGCTGCCGCAGGAGATTCGCTATTCGACCATAGAGAAGGAAGCACTGGCACTGATGGTCGCCTTGCGGGCCTTTAGTGTCTACTTTGGATCCGCAGTCGTCCTGGTGTTCACCGATCATAAACCGTTGCAGTTCATCCATCAGATGGCGAACAAAAATATGAAGCTCTTGCGATGGAGTTTAGAGCTTGAACAGTACAACTTGGACATTAGACATCGTCCAGGCGAATGGAATGTTCTGCCGGACATTCTGAGTCGTCCATCTGAGTAATGTGAGTGGGAGCGGGTGAGGGCACACGTCAATCAGTGTCTCCACTTGGCTCCTCACAGCGGAGTCGTCGGGCGTGCTAGAGATGCTCTCTGGTACGTCTATCCTCGTCGTATGTCAATGGAACATTCCGTCATGAAAAGTCAAATACTGTCCAGAAACAGTTTCAATGGAACATTCTGTCATGAAAAGTCAAATACTGTCCAGAAACAGTTGCAATGGAACGTTCTGTCATAAAAGGAAAGCACGGAATTCTTCGGCAAGGAACTCTTCAGTGTGTCTGTAGTGTAGGGTGGCTTGTGCCGATGACCGTTATACATTTTGGTTCATTTTTGATACACCAGTTGGTGTCCAAATTTTTTCTTGTGTTTCAGATATAGTTTTTTGGACATTTGAACTATTGATGTGTATATATATATATCGTGATTACGTGTGAACTGATGATTTGAGTTATATGAAGTTTGTGTATTCAGATCATGATTATATCGGACTCTTACGTTATTTAGGAGTGCGATGCATTAGTTAGTTAAGTCTTGCAGAATTGCTTAGTACGTGTAATGGCTTGTACTGGGTGATTTTGCATTTAGGTGTTGCATTATTTAGTTAAGTCTTGCTGAATTGCTTAGTACGTGTAATGGCTTGTACTGAGTGATTTTGCATTTAGGCGTAGCATTTGTTCGTATAGTTCGTCGTCCCCGTTGGACTCCTCATGTTCTGGTGGGGGGGTATGTGAGTATTAGCTACCTATTACCCCTCTGGGCTTCCTTACTTGGACTCTCCTTGACTATGTGGGAGTTGAGGGAAGGGCAGGGCCTATTTAAAGGGCTACCACTGTGGGGGCTTGCTTCTTGTCGTGGGTCTTCTCTGTGGTGTGTGTTCGACTCCTGTTGAGCGTGGCGTGTGGTTCGTGTTCTACGACGTTTGTCTTCTTCGGTTGCCGTCCCACCCCGTTGGTGAACTGGCCTACATCCGTCTTCCTTTGGGCTCCGTTAGCCTGGTGTGTCTTCACGTCAGCTCTGTCGAATCAGCTGTATCGGTCGTACTTCATGTCAGCTTTGGGTAACGTTAACCTACTTCTTGTCAGACTGCTCTGTTATTGAATAAATCGATGTTATTTTACATTACGGACCTGAGTATTACTCATCATCTCCTAGACTAGAGCAAGTGAACCCAACAATACATACATACATACATACATACATACATGTAATGCATGTATGCATTCATACATACATACATACATACATACATACATACATACACACAAACACACATACATACATACATACATACATACATACATACATACATACATACATACATACATACATACATACATACATACATACATACATACATACATACATACATACATACATGTAATGCATGTATGCATTCATACATACATACATACATACATATATACATACATACATACATACATACATACATACATACATACATACATACATACATACATACATACATACATACATACATACATACATACATACATACATACATACATACATACATACATACATACATACACCCATACATATATGCAATCGCACTGATGGAAACGATTATTATGTAGCCTATGCCACAACTGTACTCTGACTATAGGCCTAAGCTTAAGTAGACCCATTTAACTGATTTCTGATTTAACTAGTAGTTCATTTTATTTTTGTCATTGATGTTCTTGTTTAATAATCACTACATTTACTGTAAAAAATGTCAATTCTACCTGTGTAACATTGCAACCCCGGGGATTGTAACATGTAACCCCACTATTGGGGTTATTTGTTACATTCCAGTCGCTTGTCTAAAACCAATATTGCTCAAAATACATTAACTGTCAACACAATCTACTGTGACCAATATCTGTGTAACATATTGATATACTAAACCCCCTTAGTCTTAGGAAAACTGAGGTGCTGAGGAACAGCCAATTTACAAAAAAGTGAAAATTGTAACATATAACCCCGGTCTCCCCTAGATGTTCAAATCGTCCAAAACGCGCAATTTACGCACGGCTTCCTCTGGAGACATCAAAGAAGCAGACAAGGTGGCATGATAATAGAATAGAAGTAGTGAAGTCTTGTTTTGTAGTGTTATTGTCGAATTCCGAAAGTCTCCAAAAGAAGTAGGAAGCACTCGCGGTTTTTAGTTATTACGAGAAACATTACTGTAATAAAAAAATCTGACAGATGCTTTATTTACGAACTTGATTGTCATCTTGTTAAGTGACTTAGTGGGGACGTGCAACTACGTTGGTGCCCTGTTTCTCTTTAAACTCGTAATAATAATGATCATCTGGCAATTTCAAGGCTATTTGATAACAATTATTTGAGATGAGACTTAATAAAATCATGCTTTCGTTACTTTTTGTTGCGTTACGTTTTTGAATTGCCAAAAAACGGTGGGTCGCCTCACTGAGAGCCATACAACTTTTGTTATGTCGGAAATATTTCGATAAAATTTGATCATTGTACATAAATATGAATTGACTTCAGTACTGTAAAATTTCATTAAAAAATTCCCATGTTTGGCCAAGATTAGGGTTAAAAACAGTAGGGGGTTACTTTTTTTTATGGCACACCCCGTACTATATATGCATACATACATACATACATACATACATATGATTAAGATTTCGATAATGACGCAGTTGTGTTGTGCCCTCGGGTTATGGCTTTACGACTAGGTGATTCAGATCTCGTTTATGACGCAGGTGTGTTACGCCCTCGACTAGGTGATTAAGAGTTCGTTAAGGATTTTACCACCAGGTGATTAATATCTTGATAATGACGCAGATGTGTTGTGCCCTCGGGTAATGGTTTTACGACCAGGGCCCGTATGCACATAAGAGCTTAACTCTTATATTTGGTTTAAATATCGTCTTTGCGGGAGAAGTGTGTTAATTCGGTATGCATGGCTCGAGCTTAGTGAGCTATGCTAGGTATAACGTTATTCCAAATCCGAGGTAGGAGTTAGCCGGCTACTCCCAAAATGAACAATAGACGGCCGACTTTAGCTGGACAGCGCGAACAATAGACAGCCATCCGATATTTCCCTACGGGCCGCTCTAGGTCTGATTCTGTTTACCCCACGCTGGCAACGACTGCATATAAATATCTTTCACGCATGCGCGCTCAGCTATAACCTATTGAATTGGGGAAGAGCAAGCGTCATGCATCGTCGGGTGCAAGGAATGTGTAGATTAGTTAGTCTATTTGCTATTATATCTCGTGCATACGGATAAATTCCAATGGCTATATCGGGAATTGTTAAGTCGGTATAGGCACTAAACATAGATAACCTTATGCCATGTCATGTGCATACCAGCCTTGATGATTAATATCTCGATAATGACGCAGATGTGTTGTGCCCTCTGGTAATGGTTTTACGACCAGGTGATTAAGATCTCGATAATGACGCAGGTGTGTTGTGCCCTCGCGCAATGGTTTTATTACACGCGATTAAAATATCCCTCCTTCCTCCCTCCCTCCTTCCTTCGCTCCACTCCCTCCCTTACTCCACACATTCCTGCATAGGTGTTCATTCTCAATCGTTGAAACACAAAGATTTGATGAAAATTCATTCGAAGAATGTAACTATAATGACTCAAATTTATTCTTCCTTCCTCCATCCCTCCTTCCATTCATTTCTCATTCCAATGAATGCTACACTATGAAGCGTTAAAAATTGAGGAAAATTTGAACATTTTACCTATCAAGCCTCAAATTTGCCAATCCATACTACTCTTCACTCCTCTTACTCCTAGCCATATTCCATTTTTCATTCCATTATTTTTGCATTATTGTGCAGTCTCAAACACCGAAACTCAAAGAATTGAGGAAATTTGTACTGTTTCAACTATGATGGTTCAATTTTACCATTCCTTGATCTTAGCCTAATTCTTACACATTTCAACATCTCAACCGCACAAATTCAGCGATTCCTTACCTGCCCACTTACATACTCACACAATTTCAGCGCTTCAGCAGTTTTACACATTGCTACGCGATGTCTATGGATTAATCAATAAAGGAGGTCCCGGGTTGAACAAAAATATTATTTTAATGACAGAAGCAATATTTACAAGCGAAATAACACAACACCTTCATGAAAGAAGGAAAACCGGGCTGACCCGAAACACCGAAGCACATCGTAAATGCAGCAAAATGTCAACCAATCTAACGAAGACTTGTGCAGTCGACCGTCAACTTCACTCCAGCAAGAAGTCACCTCGAGAGGCGTTCGAGACACACGACACGGACATGACAGTCCAATGATCGCAAACGGTGCGATTGACATCAACCAGAGGTATACGATACCTCAATCAAACGGACAAGACGTACAAACCCAAGTGTCTCAAGAATCATACAAGCGATGCGAATTTATACAGCCGCTAAAGTAACGCGCCAAGACACTCCTTTCTCTCATAGTCCAAAACGCACACGTTCTCCATTAATGTCTGAACAGAGCAGCAGAACGTGTTAGAGACACAAGATGTCTAACAACATTCACAATCCTGTGCTTGTTTCTAATTTCTTCACTCTTTCAGTTCTTAATACTTGCCTCTTTCAACCTCACAACCGTACAAATTCTACAATTCCTTACCTACTTACTTACTTACTCACAAAATTTCAGCACTTAAACAGCTTTACACATGCACAATCCTGTACCTGTTTCTCATATCTTCACTCCTTGAGTTCTAAATATTTGCATCTTTCAATATCTCAACCGTGCAAATTGTACAACTTCTTACCTGTCTACTTACATACTCACAAAATTTCTACGTTCCAAAGCTTTAAACATATACAATCCTGCTCTTATTTCTCAAATATTCAATCCTTCAATTCTTACTTCTTGTTTGTTTCAACATCTCAATCGCACAAATTCCACAATTCCTAGCATACTTACTTACCTACTCACTTGTAAAATTTCTGCAATTCAAATGCAGTTCACCTGTACATGCTTGCACATATTTCTCATTTCTTAAAACTCTCATCTCTTAATTATTACACAATTCAACATCTCAATAACATCATTCTACACTTTCTCAGCTATTTACTCACTTACCCACATAATTTCAGCATACCGACAGCTTTACAAATGAACAATCCTACTCTCATTTCTCAAATTTTCAATCCTTCAATTCTTATTTCTGGCATGTTTCGACTTCTAAATCGCACAAGTTTACAATTTCACACACAGTGTCTTACTTACTAGAATAATTTTAACAACCAATCAACTTTACATGTACAATCATTTCAATTCCACATTTCTACAGTTGCTCGGTTACTTACTTATTGAAGTTTCAAAAATTGTAGAGTGAGAAGGGTTCCACGACAACTGGTCTACAGACAACTGGTCTAACGACAACTGGTCTCCAGACAATTCGTCTACGACAACTGGTCTACGACAACTGGTCTACGACAACTGGTCTACAGACAAATGGTCTACACACAACTCGCACACGACAAAACGTTCACTGGGAATTTTTTAGTCAATGGCTGTTGGCGCTGAAAGGAACCCTCAAATTACCAGGAAATTTTGCAACCACTGAATACCAGTGGGGTCAAAATGACCCCAATGTAAACTTGCATTGTTATGGTTTAAAATCTGTTGTTAAGAATTAGAATATTGTTTAAATTGAAAATGTACAATTTTTCACTGGTATTATGTTTGAAATCAATAAATTCGTGAAGGATTGTTAGTAAAGTAACAGTCGGATTGTTGACACAATGTAAGAGTCTAGGACTAGCAACTGAAGCAAATGCTCTTGCAATGCTCTTGGCACACATTACGGCGGTTCCACGACAACTCGTCTACCGACAACTCGTCTAACGACAACTGGTCTACAGACAATTCGTCTACGACAACTGGTCTACGACAACTGGTCTACGACAATTGGTCTACAGACACATGGTCACACACAACTCGCTCACGACAAAACGTTCACTGGGGATTTTTTAGTCAATGGCTGTTGGCGCTGAAAGGGAAGCTGTATTGAATAAAAGAACTCCTTATAAAGCGGAAATCGACTAATGAAACCCTCAATGGAAAAAACCCGACAAAATGCACGTCTTTTCACCGAAGCAGAAATAATGAAAATAAGGCATATGAATTTTAAAGTGGCTTCACGAAATGATCGCACTGGTACATACAATTATAATTCATCCAACTTCTATTTCAAATATACAATACCTTCATCCAGCTTCTATTTCTTAAGCGTTCGATCATTCATCCAGCTTTTATTTCAGATATATAATACCTTGATCCAGCTTCAATTTTTAGCTTTTATTTCTCATTAATCCAGCTCCTATTTCAGATATATAATCACGCTCATCCAGCTTCTATTTCTTAAGCGTTCTTAATTCATCCAGCTTCCACTTCTTTTGCGTTCTTCTCATTAATCCAGCTTCTATTTCAGATATATAAATATATTCATTCAGCTTCGATTTCAGATTAATAAAGACACTCATCCAGCTTCCATTTTTTAAGCGTTTTTCGTCAATTCCACTTCTATTTCAGATATATAAATATATTCATCCAGCTTCCATTTCAGATTAATAAAGACACTCATCCAGCTTCCATTTCTTAAGCGTTTTTCGTCAATTCCGCGTCTATTTCAGGTATATAATAACTTCATCCAGCATCCATTTCTTTAGCATTCTTCTGATTAATCCAGATTCTTTTTCAGATATATAAATACATTCATCCAGCTTCCATTTCAGATATATAAATACATTCATCCAGCTTCCATTTCAGATGTATAAATACATTCATCCAGCTTCTATTTCAGATTAATAAAGACACTCATCCAGCTTCCATTTCTTATGCGTTTTTCGTCAATTCCGCGTCTATTTCAGGTATATAATAACTTCATCCAGCTTCCATTTTTTAGCGTTTTTCGTCAATACCGCGTCTATTTCAGGTATAAAATAACTTCACCCAGCTTCCATTTCTTTAGCATTCTTCTCATTAATCCAGATTCTTTTTCATATATATAAATATATTCATCCAGGTTCTATTTCAGATATATAAATACATTCATCCAACTTCCATTTCATACGCGTTTTTCGTTAATTCCGCGTCTATTTGAGGTATATAATAACTTCATCCAGCTTCCATTTCTTAAGCGTTTTTCGTTAATTCCACTTCTATTTCAGATATATAAATATATTCGTCCAGCTTCCATTTCAGATTAATAAAGACACTCATCCAGCTTCCATTTCTTAAGCGTTTTTCGTCAATTATGCGTCTATTTGAGGTATATAATAACTTCATCCAGCTTCTATTTCAATTCTAGAGAACCTTTATCCAGCTTCCATTTCAGCTCTAGAGAACCTTCATCCAGCTTCCGTTTTTCAAGCGTTTTCGTCAATCCAGTTTCGATTTCACCTACAGAAAACCTTCATCCAACTTCTGCGTTTTTATATCTAACACTTACATGTAGTTAAATGGATTGACGAAAACAACTTCTGAATGAATGTTCTCTGTAGGTGAAATGGAAGCTAGATGAAGGTTCTCTGTAGGTGAAAAAGAAGCTGGATTGACGAAAAACACATAAGAAATGGAAGCTGGATGAAGTTATTATATACCTGAAATAGACGCAAAATTGACGAAAAACGCTTAAGAAATGGAAGCTGGATGAAGTTATTATAATATATTATACCTGAAATAGACGCGGAATTGACGAAAAACGCTTAAGAAATGGACGCTGGATGTGTGTCTTTATTAATCTGAAATTGAAGCTGGATGAATATTTTTATATATCTGAAATAGACGCGGAATTGACGAAAAACGCTTAAGAAATGGAAGCTGGATGAGTGTCTTTATTAATCTGAAATGGAAGCTGGATGAAGTTATTATATACCTGAAATAGACGCGGAATTGTCGAAAAACGCTTAAGAAATGGAAGCTGGATGAGTGTCTTTATTACTCTTAAATAGAAGCTGGATGAAAATATTTATATATCTGAAATAGAAGCTAGATGAATGTATTTATATATCTGAAAAAGAATCTGGATTAATGAGAAGAATGCTAAAGAAATGGAAGCTGGATGAAGTTAATATATACCTGAAATAGACGCGGAATTGACGAAAAACGCTTGAGAAATGGAAGCTGGATGAGTGTCTTTATTAATCTGAAATGGAAGCTGGATGAAGTTATTATATACCTGAAATAGACGCGGAATTGTCGAAAAACGCTTAAGAAATGGAAGCTGGATGAGTGTCTTTATTAATCTGAAATAGAAGCTGGATGAATGTATTTATATATCTGAAAAAGAATCTGGATTAATGAGAAGAATGCTAAAGAAATGGAAGCTGGATGAAGTTATTATATACCTGAAATAGACGCGGAATTGACGAAAAACGCTTAAGAAATGGAAGCTGGATGAGTGTCTTTATTAGTCTGAAATGTAAGCTTGACGAATATATTTAAATATCTGAAATAGAAGTGGAATTGACGAAAAACGCTTAAGAAATGGAAGCTGGATGAGTGTCTTTATTAATCTAAAATGGATGAATATATTTATATTTCTGAAATAGAAGCTGGATTAATGAGATGAATGCTAAAGAAATGGAAGCTGGATGAAGATCATGTATGTACAATTGGTCTAACGACAACTGGTCTACAGACGAATAGTATTGATGAAATAGAAGCTGAATTTATGAAAATGATTTCTTAGCTTATATGGAAGCTATTTGCATGCGAAGGCCATTGTATGGCTTGATAAACGGGAACATTCCAGTGGCTAGTATGATGACGGAAAAGGAAATTAATTCAGAGGAGAGTCAGGCGGTGATCACTCGGCAGCAGGATCAAAAACGAACTGAAAGAACACCATTAGCGGTCTAAGCTTGCATCGACAACACACAGTTGAGGACACTCCAGAAGAAAGATGAGACGCTGAACTCAATTTGGTGGCGCCGTAACAAAACGGCGCAGGACAAAACGGCGCCGACATAACGGCGCCGACAATACGGCGCAGTACAAAGATTATGATACCCGTCTAGTGATTGTTTGCTTATTCAAGAGCAAACTCACTACGAATTCAAGATTATGAGATATCGTTCCGGATTCCGGCAACTATAATAGGGGCACACCCAAGTCAGAATACATCTACGCGTTTAAAATAGAAGCCGGATTAAAAAAATTCATTTTTCCTTAAATAGAATCTGGATTGATGGAAAATAATCTTGCTTAAATGGATGCTGGATGAATGAAAATATTCTTGCTTACCCCGGTACATGTAAATTGAAGCTGGAGTGACGAAAATATTCTTGCTCAAATGTAAGCTGGATTGAAGAAAATATTCTTGCTTTATTGGAAGCTGGGTACTATAATTTTAATTCACCTTTTTTTTATTTTCCGCGTGTCGATGTAGGTTTTGTGTACGACCCACAGAAATAGAAATTGGATGAAAAATATTTCCTCACGAAGTAGAAGCGGGATTTAGCGCGTGAGGGTCGGTTAGGGCTCAGGTTAGGCGTCGTGAGGGTCGGTTAGGGTTAGTTTTAGGGTTAGTGCAGTCATTCTGTTGGATTGATGAAGAATAATTTTCAATGTAAAATTGATGAAAAAGATATACTGACAAAATAGAAACGGGATTTATCAAACAAATTCTTGTCTAAGCAGAAGCTAGATCGATTAAAATGGTTCTGGACAAACTAGAAGTTGGCGAAATTAAATCGAAAAAAAAGGTGAATTAAAATTATAGTACCGGAAGCTGGATTGAGGAAAATACATCTACGCGTTTAAAATAGAAGCCGGATTAAAAAATTCATTTTTCTTTAAATAGAATCTGGATTGATGGAAAATAATCTTGCTTAAATGGAAGCTGGATGAATGAAAATATTCTTGCTTACATGTAAATTGAAGCTGGAGTGACGAAAATATTCTTGCTCAAATGGAAGCAGGATTGAAGAAAATATTCTTGCTTTAATGGAAGCTGGATTGAGGAAAATATTCTTGCTTAAATTGGAGCTGGGTTGAGGAAAATATTCTTTCCTAAATGGAAGCTGGATTGAAGAAAATATCCTGGCTTAAATTGGAGCTGGATTGATGAAAAATAATAGTAGGCCTAATTTAAATGGAAGTTGGATTGATATTTAGAATATAGTTTTGCTGCTTCTGCTATTAAACTACTAAAACTCATTGTTTTTTAGTTCAGTTTGCACCGTTATGTCGGCACCGTTTTGCTACCGCGCCGTTTTGTTAACGCGCCGTTTTGTCGGCGCCGTTATGTCGGCGCCGTTTTGTCCTGCGCCGTTTTGTCAGCGCACCCAATTTGGTTGAAGCAAAAAAGGGAAAAATGGTCTTTCGGACGAAGAGAGAACATTTTTCGCGCGCAGTGACTTGTTGTGTCGAAAAGGGAAAGACACTCAAGGACAGATCGATTGGCATATTCTGGTACCCCTAAGATTGAGGAATAGGGTGCTACGGTTGGCACATGAATCTATCCTTGCGGGTCATCATGGAATACGAAGAACTCAAGAGAGGGTCAGAATTGGATTTTGGTGGCCTGGTATGCAGGGAGTTATCGTACGGTTTGTGAGATCATGTGATGTTTGCAAGCGAAGTATTTCAAAGGGTGAAGAGAGAGTTCCACTTCAGAAGATGCCATTGATAGGTACACCGTTTCAAAGAGTAGCCATCGACCTGATTGGGCCGATCATCCCGGCATAGGACCGTAAGAACCGATTTATATTGATGCTCGTGGACTATGCAACCCGTTATCCGGAGGCGACTGCTATAATGAATGCAGAGACTGAAACTGTGGCGGAAGCTTTGGTAACAATGTTTTCTCGTGTTCGGAGTGCCAAAATTAATGAGGTATTGAGTGATCGAGGACCACAGCTGATGTCGCGCGTGATGAAGGAAGTCAGTCGCTTGTTGTCTTTTAGACATTTTGTGACAACGCCCTATCATCCACAGTGCAACGGGTTGGTTGAAATATTTAACGGAACCTTAAAGGCATTGTTGGTCAAGATGTGTGAGGAACGGCCGACAGATTGGGATCGTTACATTGCTCCACTTCTATTCGCGTATAGAGAATTCCACAGAAGAGTCTAGGATTCTCTCCGTTCGAACTTTTATACAGGAGAAATATCAGAGGTCCAATGACCATACTCAAAGAACTGTGGACAGAAGAAGAGATTTGTTCAGAGGTGAAGACCACATACCGGTATGTGTTGGATCTCCGGAACAGACTCCAGCAGACCTGTGACCTGGCACACCAAGAACTGGGACGTGCTCAGAAGAAACAACACAGATAGCACAATGTCGGGAAGAGAGCACGCTCCTTCAATCCAGGGGATCAGGTTTTGCTATTATTCACGGCCGAGCGGAATAAACTGCTGATGAAACGGAACTTTCCGCGAGAAAATTGGGTCCGCCGACAATAAAATACAGCTGCCAAAGTCAAAGTAGATGTAATTTTTTTCAAAATTTGACCTGACCAAAGGCTACTGGAAGATACCAGCTCGGCAATCAGACAAAGATGCCACCACGTTCATAACTCAAGATGGTCTGTATCGGTTTATTGTTATGCTGTTTGGAATGATGACAACGTTTTCTCGGATGATGAGAAGGTTACTAGAGAAAATTTGGAATGTCGACAACGTCTGTATCTCGACATCGCTTCCTCCAGTAACTCCAGTTTCCCCGCTGCCCAAAAAGTGCAGAGATTCCATGTGCTCACCGACAGCGGTTCTCCTATAGGTTTCATCCGTTGTCTTTCGGTAGCCGAGTTTACGATCCAAACCCGATCCCTCGGTTGGTTTCGCGGACCTTGTTTACCCGGGCGACGTCCGAGCCGGTATGTACTTGCATCATAACTTATAGATATCGGATTTCAATCGTCTTACGTTTTTACTGCCAGAGTAACGACACCCATCTGGCGAACCTTCCTCCTTTATCCGGGCATAGGACCGGTTTAAAGGTTTCAAAGTACCCCTCCTAAACATTACCTCCCCCCGGTAACTTGAAACCGGTTTCAGATTATCCCCGGGCACTAGATTTGCATCAATCATCCCGCTTCTTGTTCTGGTCTGAAGATTTTAATCCCTCATCCCACTTCGTGAATATTATCAATTTTTTTATGGAAAGAAATAATAGCCTCCAAGCCATTTCTCTTTTGTAACTTCAGCGGCGATTAGTATTTTAGTTACAGATGAAAATCTTCCAAAAAAGAAGCGGGATGATTTTTCTGATATTTTTAGTGCAATAAATGCGATGATTGATGCAAATTACAGTTTGCAGAGGGGTTGTATTTCGGAGGGGGAAATTTGAAACCTTTACACCGACGCAGGGTGCTGCTGGTTTGCAACTTCCAGTGGTGGACTTAAAGATAGACAAACAATAAAAAATATCAGCATAAGCATGAGTAATCCCTCATGCCATTAACAGAAAATGCTACGCAATGTATGCACACGTAAAAGGTGTTTGAAGTGAGTGAAGATAGTAGCCTTACAAATGATTAGGCCTTTCGGAAGTTTATTCCATAAAACAGGGCCCTGGAATTTAATGGGGAATTTCCGAACATTTGTTTCTGCAAAAATAATAACGAATTCCCTGTTACCTCTAGTAAGTTCAAGAGGCAGTGCAGGAGAGAAGTAGTGCAGAGATGCGTACGTCTTTCTGGGCACTTCGCTTTCTCACCATACCTCGATGCACCGGTGATAAGGACGCGTGTGTCGCAACCTCGTGTGCGTAAGTTCGGCCTTCGTGGTCTTTCAAAGGGCTTAATATGCGTGTTCTTCCCCGACGACAGCTCAGAAACCAACAGATGACACGAGTCAAAATTCTCTATTTTCAGAAAGTAGGAAGTATTTATTAAATCGCCACGATCACAGCACAGTTTAGGACATCAACAGGGCACTGGCGGACTGAGCTTCTACTACTCGGCTCACTGCTGACGACAGAGCTGAACTGAGCTACTGAACTGACTTCACTGTACCACGCACTCTCTACAGGTGTCACGACAACTGGTTCACGGACAACTGGTTCACGACAACTGGTTCACAGACAACTGGTTCACAGACAACTGGTTCACCGACAACTGGTTCACGGACAACTGGTTCACGACAACTGGTTCACGACAACTGGTTCACGACAACTGGTTCACGACAATTGGTACACCGACAACTGGTTCACGACCAAATTTCACTGCGAATTTTTTACGACATGGTTATTGCCGCTGAAAGAGAAGTTGGATTGATGAAAATACTTCAATTTTAAATTGAAGTCGAAATTAGATTTACTAAAAATTAATCGTCTTGTTAAAATTGGAGCGGTTGAAGTAAAGGAAACCGGAATAAGAATTTTCATACCTGAAATAGAAGCTGGATTTAATGTTGCTCAAATTGGAGCTGGAAGGATGAAAATGTCTTGCCTTAAATTGGAGCTGGAGTTATTATAATCGTCTTGAAAAAATCGGAGATGGATCGCTGTAAATAACGGTGGAGTAACGGAAACCGGAAAAATATTGTTACACATGAAATAGAAGCTGGATTGACGAAAATGTCCTGCCCTAGATTGAAGCTGGATTGATGAAAACGTCTTGCCTTAAATTGGAGCTGGATTGATTAGAATGTTCTTGCTTAAATTGGGGCTTGATGGATGACAAAAAGCTTAAGAATTGGAAGCGGGATCAATGTATTTTATATCTTAAATAGAGGCTAGATTAATGTTTTATAGATCTGAAATAGAAGCCGGACGAATGATAAAACGCTTACAAAATAGAAACTGGATGAAGGTTTTTATATATCTTAAATAGACGCTGGATGAATGCCCACACGCCTAAGAAATGGAGGCTGGATGAAAGTTTTCCAGATCTGAAATCGAAACTGGATGAAGGTTTTTATATATCTTAAATAGAAGCTGGATGACTGATAAAACGCTTAAAAACGGATGCGGGATCAAGGTATTGTATATCTGAAATAGAAGCCGGATGAGTGATAAAACGCTTAAGAAACCGAAGCTGGATGAAGGTAATATATATCTGAAAAAGAAGCTGGATGAGTGACGAAACGCTTAACTAACGGAAACACAAGCTGGATTGACGAAAATAACGACCGAGAAAAAAGAAGCTGGTTGAAGGTATTTACAGGTGTGAAATAGAAGCTGGCGTCAGGAAAATCTTGCTTAAATCGAAGCTGGATTGGTTAAAATGTTCTTCCATAAATTGGAGCCGGATGGATGATAATCTTTTGACTAAGATGGAGCTGGATTGGTGAAAATCTTCTTGATTATATTGGAGCTGGATTGATCAAAATGTTCTTGTTTAAATTGGAGATGGATTAATGAAAATCTTCTCTGCGAAGATGGAGATGGATCGATGAAAATGTTCGTGCTTAACTGGGAGCTGGATTGATGAAAATCTTGTCTATTAAGTAGGAGCTGGATTGATGAAAATCGCCTTGATTAAGTTGGAGCTGGATGGATGAAAATGTCCTTTTTTAGTTTTAGCTGCATTAATGAAAATCGCGTTAAGTTGGAGCTGGATTAATGAAAATGTTCTTGCTTAGCTGGAAGCTGGAATGATGAAAATCGCTTTTATTAAGTTGGAGCTGGACTGATGAAAATCGCCTTGATTAAGTTGGAGCTCGTTGGATGACAATCTTGTCGATTAGGTTGGAGCTGGATTGATGCAAATCTTCTTGTTTAAATTGGAGCTGGATTAATGAAAATCTTCTCTGCGAAGATGGAGATGGATCGATGAAAATGTTCGTGCTTAACTGGGAGCTGGATTGATGAAAATCTTGTCTATTAAGTAGGAGCTGGATTGATGAAAATCGTATCGATTAATTTGGAGCTGGATGGATGAAAATGTTCGTGCTTAACTGGGAGCTTATTTTAAGTAGGAGCTATATCGATGAAAATCGTACATGAAAATCGAACATTTTCATCCATCCAGCTCCAACTTAATAAAGACGATTTTCATCGATATAGCTCCTACTTAATAGACAAGATTTTCATCCATCCAGCTCCAACTTAATCGAGACGATTTTCATCAATACAGCTCCCAGTTATGCACGAACATTTTCATCCATCCAGCTCCAACTTAATAAAGACGATTTTCATCGATATAGCTCTTACCTAATAGACAAGATTTTCATCAATCCAGCTACCAGTTAAGTAAGAACATTTTCATCCATCCAGCTCCCAGTTATGCACGAACTTTTTCATCCATCCAGCTCCAACTTAATAAAGACCATTTTCATCGATATAGCTCCAACTTAATAGACAAGATTTTCATCAATCCAGCTCCTACTTAATAGACAAGATTTTCATCAATCCAGCTCCCAGTTAAGTAAGAACATTTTCATCCATCCAGCTCCAACTTATTCGAGACGATTTTCGTCAATTCAGCTCCCAGATATGCACGAACATTTTCATCCAGTTCCAATTTAAACAAGAAGATTTTGATCAATCCAGCCCCTACTTAATAGACAAGATTTTCAACAATCCAGCTCCAACTTAATCAAAAGATTATCATCCTTCCGGCTCCAATTTATGGAAGAAGATTTTAACCAATCCAGCTTCAATTTAAGCAAGATTTTCATGACACCAGCTTCTATTTCCCACCTGTAAATACCTTCAACCAGCTTCTTTTTTCTCGGTCGTTATTTTCGTCAATCCAGCTTGTGTTTCCGTTAGTTAAGCGTTTCATCACTCATCCAGCTTCTATTTCAGATATATATTACCTTCATCCAGCTTCGGTTTCTTAAGCGTTTTATCACTCATCGGCTTCTATTTCAGATATATAATACCTTGATCCCACTTCCATTTCTTAAGTGTTATGTCATTCATCCAGCTTCTATTTCAGATATATAAAAACCTTCATCCAGGTTCTATTTCAGATTTGGAAAACTTTCGTTCAGCCTCCATTTCTTAGGCGTTTTATAATTCATCCAGCTTCTTTTTCAGATATATATATATATATATAAAAACCTTCATCCAGCTTTTATTTTTTAAGCGTTTTATCATTCATCCAGCTTCTGTTTCAGATATATAAAAACCTTCATCCAGGTTCTATTTCAGATTTGGAAAACTTTCGTCCAGCCTCCATTTCTTAGGCGTTTTATAATTCATGCAGCTTCTTTTTCAGATATATATATATAAAAACCTTCATCCAGCTTTTATTTTTTAAGCGTTTTATCATTCATCCCGCTTCTTTTTCAGATATATAAATAGCTTCATCCAGCATCTATTTAAAATATACAATACCTTGATCCCGCATCCGTTTCTTAAGCGTTTTATCAGTCATCCAGCTTCTATTTAAGATATATAAAAACCTTCATCCAGCTTCGATTTCAGATCTGGAAAATTTTCATCCAGCCTCCATTTCTTAGGCGTTTTGGCATTCATCCAGCTTCTATTTAAGATATATAAAAACCTTCATCCAGTTTCTATTTTGTAAGCGTTTTATCATTCGTCCGGCTTCTATTTCAGATCTATAAAACATTAATCTAGCCTCTATTTAAGATATAAAATACATTGATCCCGCTTCCAATTCTTAAGCTTTTTGTCATCCATCAAGCCCCAATTTAAGCAAGAACATTTTATTCATCCAGCTCCAATTTAATCTAGAAAAGTTTCGTCCATCCAGCTCTCTCATCCAGCTCCCAGTTAATATTTTCATCAATCGAGCTCCAATTTAAGCAAGAACATTCTAATCAATCCAGCTCCAATTTAAGGCAAGACGTTTTCATCAATCCAGCTCCAATTTAGGGCAGGACATTTTCGTCAATCCATCTTCTATTTCATGTGTAACAATTTTTTTCTGGTTTCCCTTACTCCACCGTTATTTACAACGATCCATCTCCGATTTTTTCAAGACGTTTTTAATAAATCCAGCTCCAATTTAAGGCAAGACATTTTCATCCTTCCAGCTTCAATTTGAGCAACATTAAATCCAGCTTCTATTTCAGGTATGAAAATTCTTATTCCGGTTTCCTTTACTTCAACCGCTCCAATTTTAACAAGACGATTTTAGTAAATCTAAATTCGACTTCTATTTAAAATTGAAGTATTTTCATCAATCCAACTTCTCTTTCAGCGGCAATAACCATGTCGTAAAAAATTCGCAGTGAAATTTGGTCGTGAACCAGTTGTCGGTGAACCAATTGTCGTGAACCAGTTGTCGTGAACCAGTTGTCGTGAACCAGTTGTCCGTGAACCAGTTGTCGGTGAACCAGTTGTCTGTGAACCAGTTGTCGTGGAACCCTCTCTACACGACTGAGCTAAACTACTACAGACGACGGCTCTATTCATACCTGAGAAGGATCATAACCTATGGAACATGGCCTAATGGGGTGTGGCCTAATAGAACATGGCCTACAGAACGTGGTCTAGGGAACATGGGCTAAGGGAGCATGGGCTACAGAACATGGCCTAGGGGCGTGGCCTACAGAACATGGCCTAGGGAACATGGGCTAGTTTGGGCTACAGAACATGGCCTAGGGAACATGGGCAACAGGGTTCCATGACAAAATGTCTCACGACAAAATGTTGACCAAAAAATGTCGCGGACAAAATGTCGTAGAGACAATATGTCGCAGGACAAAATGTCGCCGACAAAATGGAGCGATCGTAAATTAGTAAAACACTTTTTTATTGCACAAATCGACAGTTTAAAAATCCATCGAATGAACTTGTTAATAGTAATGTCAACAGACACACATTCCCCCAAAAAATCCATAAAGAAAGTCCGCAAAAAATAAAAAAAATAAAAGTGTGCGAACTAACTCTCATTACATGAAGTTACTAAGACAGAGACATTGATGTTAATACTAAATATGTTACAGTATACGAAGATGTACGTGATGAATGGAAGACTATAGATACAAAGCTACATAGTGCAAACACACCCTAAATAGGCCTACATGATGTTAATGTACAGCTAGAATTAATTTAATATTGAATCTTTCAGTGTCTCTGTTAATGTCCACGAATAATGCTAATAAAGCTTTATAACTGTTCATACAACATTGTTATTCAGAATTCTTGCAATGTCTCCCAAGTATTGAATGGCTTCTCTGTTTCCGTAATCGGTGACGATAGTGCGAAGTACTTCGTTCACTCTAACGTACGCCGCCTTCTTCTTTAGGTAGTCCCAGGTAGTACTATCTACAAGCTTTGTCTCATGTCCGTCTTCTAAACCTGGTCCGCTACCTCCTCGCACAGATAGGCTAGAGCCTACTTCAAACTTCGGATAGATCGAAGAATAATATTACTGGAGACATTATGTCGGCGACATTATGTCGGCGACATTTTGTCGGCTACATTTTGTCGGCTACATTTTGTCGGCGACATTTTGTCCTGAGACATATTGTCTCGGCGACATTTTGTCCGCGACATTTTGTCCGCGACATTTTTTTCGGCGACATTTTGTCGCGCGACATTTTGTCAGGCCACCGTGCAACAGAACATGGCCTATGGAGGGCGTGGCCTAATAGAACCAGGGCAAGGAACTAGGGGCGACGGCGGCAGAACTGTCGGCCGGAGAGGGCTGGCTGCTAAGGCGCTTACATCGCCATGGAGTCCTTGGAACACGGGCCACCCCCAGGATCATCACAGTAGGAAGCAAAGGAAGAAGGGAGTAGGTTATTGGTATATTGATACATAAATTGGGATGTCTGTTCAAATCTAACCAGTTTAATATTTAGATGACGTCACTAATAGATTGGCGCCACCTAGTGACGATTCTTCTCATAATTATCACCACTATTCCCCTGCTGACATTTTCTTTATGGATCCTACCCCTTTTGGTTAAATTTTTCATCGATGAATCACACTCATTTTTGCTTTACATTAGACGAAATGAGGAGCATATAGTTGACAATCATATTAGTAGCTTAAATTTAAAAATCTGCAAATACAGGGTGTGGCCGAAAAAATACCCCGCGAAAATTCGCGGTTTCTCAATACCCGTGAATATTTTTTTATAAAACTTCGCCAGTCTTTTTGACATATCTATCTACAACTTGGCTAAATCTAATGAAATTCGATTCATAAACGCCAAAATGGTGCAACCCTGAAGTGAAACAATGTTATTTTCGTTTCAACAGACATTTGACAAAAGTCATTCCAGATGATTTGTAGCGTAATTTTCGAGTGGGTTCATATCTGGGGAATTTGGCAACCACGAATCTTTGTCGGTGAAGTCAAAACAATGACTTGTTAACCAATCTTGGGCCAGCTTGGCGCCGTGAGCGGGCGCTCCATCTTGCTGAAAAGTGAACTGATTTTCCAAGACAATGTGACAGTCACCAACATGCTTATGCTAAAGATTTTAGCATTTACTCTGTAAGCGTCCTTTACCCTCATAGCTGACTCCTGCAGAAACCATGTTCTGAGGAGAGGACTTGGCTCTCTCGACCAACAGACGGCTTTAATAAATATCGGTTTTTTTCTTCGCCTAGACACCGTGTTTTGATTATTAATGGGGGGATTGATGTGAAAGTTCTTTTCATCGGTGAAGAACACGGTCCACAAAAGCAAAATGGCGTGATAATTATTAAGGCACACCGCAGGCTACTTTTTGTAAAAATAGGATTTCCTATTTGTGAAAGCCTTGTTTAGTTGAAAAAAAGCACTTCTTGCTTATGCCTGATGTCATGATCACAAATATAAAGATACTGACATAAAATTTTGTCCTTAAGCGTGTAAAATTTCATTTCGAAATTCTTATTCTGGACATGATAATTATAGGCAAAAAACCAAATTTTTTTTGTGTTTCATTTTTGAATGATCAATAAACGGGGGGTGGCCTCACTAAAAGTGGTGTAACTTTTGTCGTGTTTGAAATATTGTTATGAAATCTGGCCGTCATTCATTCATTCATTCATTCATCGGGACATTTATATAGCGTCCTTCAAGGGGAATAACTACTCAGAAGTGCTCCCGACTCCATCGCGCCCAAAAAGAACAGTTTTAAGTTTAGTAAGGAAGGATCCTGGTAGAGTCCCAGGGTGTAGGCGTAGCTCAAAAGGAAGGTCATTCCAGACCACTGGGCCAACCACAGAAAAGGCTCTATTCTTCATGGTAGTAGTACGAGCAAAAGGAACTAAGAGGACTCCCTTATCATGTGTAAATATGAATTGTCTTTAACCCTCATCCGAACAAGCTAAAATGCAACTTAATTTGAACAAGGGGGGTCTGGCCAGACCCCCCGTTTTGATGCGGATTTTTCATAGGAAATAGTAATTTTTATGTGCCAATATTGTAAGATGATATCAGAGTAACTCACAACAACAGTGTATCAGTCTCTTTATGCAATTTAAATAAGTTTTATGATGAATTATGCACACAGCTTTTGCACTGTTTGACTGTTTGCGATATTTGTTGAATCAATAAAGGAATAATAATGATAATAATAATAATAATAATAATAATAATAATAATAATAATAATAATACCATAATAATAATAATAATAATAATTAAATTTTGTGGCGGTCGCCCTGGAGACCGGGGGCGCTTGGTGTGCAGAAGGACGGGATTTTATTTCTGAATTGGGGAGCCGAATAACTGCCGCAACCCATGATCCGATGGAGACATCATACCTGTTCCAGCGGATCTCGGTGGCCCTTCAACGAGGGAATGCCATCTGCCTCTCGGGAACAATGCCACTCCTCCTCGAGCTGTGAATGACATTCAGCTCTACGACTTTTCCACCTGTTGGATTGACATAATAAATAAAATTAAAATAATAATAATAATAATAATAATAAAAATAATAATAATTGCGTCGACAATTTTTATGGCGCCGTGTTATCAGTGGCGGCGCCAGGATTTCAGTTTCGGGGGGGCTGAAGCCCGGAAAATTTTCCGACCGAAATCTAAAAAAAAAAATCCGTTTTCGCCGCCAAAATTTCTGACGACCTTTTTCTTTTTTAGTCATCGACCGAAATCTCAAGAAAAAATTCCATTTTCGCCGCCAAAAATTCTGACGACTTTTTTTTTTAGTCATCGATCAAAATTTCCACTTTGTGGGTAAATTTACATGTAAAAAAATTAGGATGACCCTTTTTCAGGGGGGGCTGAGCCTCTTGTAGTGGGGGGCTTAGCCCCCAGCCCCCCTAGCGCCGCCACTGCGTATTATAACATAGCACATGACGCTACAAGTGAGTCTAATAATTTAAGCAAGCTCGAGAACGTGTTTCACGGCGAGTGAATTGCGTGTGAAGGACCTGCTCAATGCTCAGGGTACCTATACTGAGCCGCTTGATGTGAATTCGAACCCGCGACCTTCCAACTCCATGGCACCGACTGCACCCCGACTCCAAGGTGCCTTTCAATTTGTCCAAAGGGCCCTAAACCACTTTATGGTAACTTTGTAAGCCTTGATATGTATTTTTTATATTCTGCATAACTCCACACAGGTTGCACTCTGCCAGCGCCAGCCCCAATCCTGGGCAAATGAGTAATGAACTGCAAATATTCTATAATAGTCAATGTATCGTAGTCATTTATTGTGGGGCCCTGGATGAAAAGGAGGATTGTATTTAATAATTAAGTGATATCCTAGCAAAGGTGGGAAGTTAGGCTTAGGCAGTGGCGGATCCCGAACGTTTCGAAGGGGGTGGGTGCAGGGACGTCATTTGGGGGGGCAGGGGGCATTTGCCTCCTGAATTTGAGGAAAAAAACTATTTTTATGTGTATATCTGTGCATTTTGTCATTTATGTCAGAACTTTGCACACAGATGTTTCCTAGAGTGATAGAAACTCCCAAGAGATTGAATGGATCTCGTGTGCTAATTTTTGAAAATAGCTAAAATTGCAGAGCACCCCTATAGAGAGGTCAACAATGTACAAGTCAGGGCCGTAAATCCTGATGATGAAAGGGAGGGAGCTTCCTCCCTATCTATACCGAGGTCCATAGGCCTACTGTACATCTTAATCCGGTGAAAGGCTGACTTTGACCCTAAATGGAGGGTCAGCAAGCTAGGCGACTTCTAAGTCTCGCAGTATGATATATAGCGAGCATTGTGGACACCGATACTGGAAACCTTAGCCTACTCTGGGCCCGATTCCACTGAAAACAGATGTCGTTGACAGATATGCCGAATGCCGGGGTCTGAGGAGGAATGTGACGACTAATTTATCAGACTGGACGCATTAAGTGTTTGGGGGATAGGAAAATTAAGGCAGCTGAATATATAACGTGTTGGATATAATATATATATATATGTGTGCGTCAGTAGGCTACAAAGTATTCTGCGTGAGCTTTGGGAGTGGGAGTAGACACCTAAGAATAGTTATATAGTATGTTAGTCAAAGAACCAAGATCAGTTCATTTCGAGACCTAATATTGAAGTGTCTATAGAGGATTATTAGTGAATGTCAAATAAGTTAAATTGATAAATCATAGCCTACAGAGAGTGCTCTGCTTTGCCTTTTAAGTTCTTTTCTCCTTGTTTCCAAGTCACAGTACCAGCTGTATAAAGGTGTGATGGTAAGTACAAGTCACTCTGTTTTTCTCGCATGGCCTGAATCGGGACCGCGCCTCTGAGTATGAATCTTGAAGGGCGCTATATAAATGGACCTATTGATTGATTGAGTCTTTGAACGAGATAAACAGTGCAAGTGCAAACGACTACAACTGCCTATGAGAGAGAGAGAGAGAGAGAGAGAGAGAGAGAGAGAGAGAGAGAGAGAGAGAGAGAGAGAGAGAGAGAGAGAGAGAGAGTGAGAGTGAGAGAGAGAGAGAGACAGGCAGACAGACAGACAGACAGACAGAGAGACAGAGAGAGAGACATAGAGAGACAGAGAGAAAAGAGAGAGACAGAGAGAAAAGAGAGAGACAGACAGACAGAGACAGAGAGCGGCGGAGAGCGGCGGAGAGCGGAGAGAGAGAGAAAGAGAGAGAGAGATTTATGTCATTGCATAACTGTAGGCTATAATGTAACCGGATGCGTTCTGTCAGACTGTCATCCCGATTAATTTTTAATTTTTGTTCGGTAAAGAATATTATTATAATTACGCAAACAATCCAGACATCGTGCGACACCGGCTCGCGATAGCTTGCAGTTTGTATATATATATATATATATATATATATATATATATATATATATATATGTGTGTGTGTGTGTGTATATATGTATATGTATATATATATAATATTTTATATGACTAGTCTAAATACAAAAAAAGTTTTGCCCCCCTGAAAAAAACTGAAATGACGTCCCTGGGTGGGTGCCAAAATTTTCGGTCGACCAATTTTTCGGGAAAAATATACCAACTAATCCGCCAAAAAGTTGATGACCTTTTTTAGTCATCGACCAATTTTTCGGGAAAAGAAGATGCCATTTTCAAACGGGGGGTCACGTCCCGTACGATTTTGTAAAAGGGGAGCCAGATGTCCTGTTTTTCTCTCCCACTTCATGTGTTTAATGGCTTCTTGAAACCAATTGGGGACCACGTTTCATGCAATTTTTAAATGGGGGGCATGGCCGTATTGCCCCCCTGGATCCGCCTCTGGGCTTAAGTGCCGCTGAATAAATTGGCTTTGTAATGAATTTCTAAGCATCAATTACGGCATTCAGTTGAGAAGAAATTTCATTTGAAATAAAATGTAGATAATACGGGAGTAGAGCCTGGGGGCAATACATCAAAAACACATTTTTATTTTTCGCGCCCGTTTATGAGCGTGTGTGCTTGCGCGTGCGTGCTTCGAGTAAGGAGTGCGATAATAGACTAATACCTACATACATGTAGCCTACGCAGTGGCGGCGCTACGCCAGGGCATGGCAGTGCAAATGCCCTGCCAAAAAAGCATTTGCCCTGCCTGTTGCCCTGGTCGTTGCCCTGCCAGAAATTTACCAGTGCCAGAATTTGTTCGGGCATATTTTTTCTTACTATTCACGTCCGTCCGTCCGCTCTCTAGCAGGGTAAAAGTTCTGGCAGGGCAAAAGTTCTGGCAGGGCAGAATTCTGGCAGGGCAAAGGTTCTGGCAGGGCAAAAATTTTGACAGGGCAAAATTCTGACAGGGCGACATTTTGGCAGGGAAAAGTTCTGGCAAGCAAACATTCTGGCTGGGCAAAATTCTGGTAGGGCAAAAGTTCTGGATGGGAACAATTCTGTGGCTGCTTAGTGTTTACGCACAATGCGTTTACAACTGTCTAATAGGGTGAAAGTACTAGTTACCGTCATAAGCGAGATTTTTTAAGCATTCGACACGGATTTAAAAATATAAACACCTATTATCTGACTCGGAAATTTTTTTACAAGAAAAAACCCCTTAGAATCTTCAGCAAACGTATAAAATTATATTCATTTCGGCACATTATACATTTAAAATATGTTATTATATCCATATATTGTCATATTTTCAGCTATCGTCCGCATTTTTCATTTACCGTCATGGGTGACGTTATCCAGTTAGCATATACCCGAATCCCAAGCCGTATAGCATCGTACAAATATTTAAAACATGTTTTAGTCATTTTTTCATCGCTCATCCAACTTCTAATTCTACTATATCACAGTTCCGTTATTCGTCCAACTTCTACTTCAACTAAAAATATTTCGATCGTTCATCCAGCCTCTAGTTTCACGGTTACAATTTAACATAAAACCATGATTTCGTCGCTCATCCAACTTCTACTTCTGTTAATTAATATGCTCATCCAGCTTCTAATGATACTGCAATACGTCAGCAGTAATATCATGTTTTCATCGCTCATCCAACTTCCAGTTTACGGAAATAAAATATCTCTGAAGTGCTATAAGGCTTGGGATTCGGGTATATGCATCCAGTTAGCGGCCAATTATTGGATGGCGTAAACCAATTTCCGTCAGTCTGACGGAAACTGCCGAAATACATATTTGCCTCTAAACATCATAATTCCAGAAGTTTATTATTTGTTAGTCTGCAAAAATTAAAGAAATTAGATAATTACTCTGATACTCAGACTATACTTAACTTAGCCTTGACGGAATCCAGCTATTGGCCAATTATTGGATGGCATTAAGCAATTTTCGTCAGTCTGACGGAGACTGCCGACATACAAATTTGGGTCGTATTTTTAGCCTCTAAACATCATAATTCCAGAAGTTTATTATTTATTAGTCTGCAAAAATTAAAGAGATTAAATAATTACTCAGACTATACTTAACTTAGCCCATATTTTCAGGTCAATCGGCAAAATAATAATAATAAGGATTAGACTATGCAAAGCTATTAGCCTACATCTGATCGAGCGCTATTCTATTATAGTTTGTATGTTCTATTATATAAGCTTATAATAAATTATTATAGGCCTAATAATCTAGTTATATATAATATAATATAGCTTATGTATGAGAATAATATCGATATCAGTCCCAGCCTATAGTAAGTCTGTGGGGAAACCATAAAAGATCTGAAAATGATGCAATATTTTCATGTTTGTAAGTCTACTGTCTTGTATGTATCTCAGAAGGGACTTAGGAGTGATTATGCACAAGACTGCAAAACCTTGAAGGCAATTTACTGAAGCATAAAAAGGCAAATTCAACATTAGGCATGATAAAAAAGGGCAATAGTCACTATAGAGACAGAGGAGCCTCAAAAGCCGGCAGCACCAGAACCAGCCAAGCCAAAAGAGGAACCTCAAAAACCAGCAGCTCCAGAACCAGCCAAGCCAAAGGAGGAGCCTAAAAAGCCAGCAGCCCCAGAATACAATACTGAAGTTGTATAAATCACTGGTTAGGCCACAGTTAGAATACTGCATTCAGGCATGGAATCCATACCTGAAGCAGGACATTAAAAAACTGGAGAAAGTGCAGATAAGAGCTACGAAGATGATTCGGGGTTACAAAGATTTGAGCTATGAAGAGAGGTTGGAAAGGTGTGGGCTAACAACACTGGAGAGACGGAGGAGCAGAGGAGACCTAATTGAAGCATACAAGATCATTACTGGAAAGGAAGCACTAGGTTGGGAGTTCTTTGAATTAGCACCAAATAAAGCAACTTGGGGTCATAGGTACAATGTTTAAGAAGCCGAGATAACATTGGGACAGAAATTCTTCAGTGCTAGAGTTGTAGACATATGGAACGGTTTGGATGACAGCACTGTGTCGGTGGACACGGTCACAGCGTTTAAAAGAAAGCTAGGAAAAATTGGCTATTAGATATTCCAGGTCAACTTTGCAGTGGTTCTAACACAGACCCAGTGTCTTCTGAACCACTTAAGACCCCCGTGTTATATTATATTATATTATATTAAGTAGAAGTTGCCAACATCCAGTTGAGCACAGTCTTTGTGCACCCATCCAGTTTTGGCAGTAGGCTATAAGGCTACTAATTTTGATTTCATTACGACTTATTTTTTTGGCTAGCCCTCTTGTTTTGGATTTTTCTCTAATGCCGAATTGTTATCGTGTAGCCATAACTTATTACCCATACTACTGGTCTTGGAAAATCTGTCTGACTTGCCTATAGATTTTTCTGACCATTAATTTTGCTAAATTAGACATTTCCATGTAATTCATGATAAATGCCACTTTTAAATAGAAGTCTCAGCTTAAGTGCTTTCCATCCCAATTATGCTTTCAGTTTAGGCAGTTTTTCTTCAAGAATGACTGTGAAAACTTGTGTAAACTTCAACAACTTTTGAGGTTAGTTGTAAGGCAGCTTTGGAATATAAGCTTATTGCCATAAAATAGATAGGATACCCATTGCTCTGTTGCAAGAAGTCACTGAGCACTGCCTGTGGTATTTGCTCGGTCCAGTGTGTCTATTAATATTAAATTTTTTATTTAATTTTTTTAAAAATTATTATATCAGAACTTTAATCGAATATTATTTGTTTAATGGTAACAAAAACTGATATAGACACACCGCTATCAGGTACAAAAAGCAGTTGATCAAATGGAATATAATATATTAGGCCTAGTTTACAAAATAATGCTCATTTAAGCTAGTCATTGTGACGAAAACCAGCAATTAAGCGTCATACAAGTAGCGATTTTCACCTACCGTCCACCAATCCTGCCTGTAAAATGCTGGAAGCCTATTATGACGATATCTAAAATATGTCTTCTTTCGTCATGCCGGTAACTAAATATGTCTTCTTTCGTCATGCCGGTAACTAAAAAAAGCTATCGTCATAGCCTGACGGTGATTAATTTTGGCTTGTTTTGAGAAGTTAGTTCGCGTCATAGACATTATTTTATTAAAATAATGCTAAATTATTTTTAAAATACCACAACTGAGTAGAGTCATGGCTAACGTTCACGGTGCTTTTTACTGCGATGTTCACAACCAAAGAAATAAGGCGAAAAACTTCAGAGTTTGTCAGCCGTTCGCAATCAAGAAAACGGATAAATATCGTACTTTTCCAGACCCGTGAGAATTTAATTTTTTCTCACTAACAAAATGTTTATAACAACAAGACTTCAACAGCATTTAATCAAGCAATAAATAACGCAACTCGAGACCAAACTATAATGTACTTTTGGAAATTGCAAAAAAGAAACTTTTATATAAAACGCTCACTTATGACGGTAACTGGGTCTATGACGGTAACTGGTACGTTCACCCTATAACAGCATAGGCCCAACTGTTGCTTTATTGTTTTTCAAATGAAGCGTAAACGTTTGCGTCAACAATAATAGATCTATAGGCCTACCTGACTCGGTAACTTTATTTGCTGAACTTTTTGCTTTCGAAATGCTACTCGGAAGAGAATTTGGAGTGTTTCACTAAGTCAGTGAGATTAGTCTACAGTGTGTGCCATAAGAAAGATCCCTAGATTTCTTGCCAATACCTTGGCCAAAATTATGAAATTTTAAATGAAATTTTACAGGCCTATATAGGCCTAGCCAATTCATATTTACGTGCGATGCTCAGATTTCATTAAAATAATTCAAACATAGGCCTAACAAAAGTATCACTTTTAGCGAGACCACCTACTGTTTTTTTGACAATTCAAAAACATAACCCAGTAAAAAGTATCAAAAACCGATTTTATTAAGTAGCATCTCAAATCATTGGACTAAAATAAACTTGTTATTGGCAGATTATTATTATTTAGAAAAGAAACAGCAACATTATAGCTGCACGTCGCTGTGTCGCTGTAGCACCATTTTAGCAAGTGACTGCAGTGTGTCAAAGAGGTAAATTATGAAAGAATTTTTCAGTTTAATAATTTTATTATTAAAAATAATCAAATCGAGAATTCTATCAAATTAAAACGCCCAATGTGTCAATGGCAGACAAAATTTTTATTCATAGGCTACACTTCATGAGGAAGGTCTTGGAGATAAAGCTATAATCGCCGTTTACTCGGATAGGCAGTGACGTCTCACTAAAAATGATGTGACTTTTAATTTGGTCTGTTTGAAATACTGTGGTGAAATCTGGCCACTGTGCGTATGTATGAATGGTCTTAGGGCCTGTAAAATTTGATTTAATCTTTTAAAACTTCTGGTCAAGATATTTGACAAAAACCTTAGGAGGGCCATTTATGGCCCACCATGTATGAGATTTTCAAGATTTGTTTTCCAAATGTCAAAAAGTCTTCGGTTTTATAGCTTCGCCTGTCTAATCCTCTAATCAGCCAACCCTAATAGTGTAAGATGTATGATTTATGGCAAGCACGGCATCGCAGAATTGTGGGCCTATGTAAGCACGCGTACTACCGAGCATTCGACCCGCCCTCTGCCCTGGTCACTTGTATGACTGCCTTGGCTCTGCCCTGGCTACAAAAAGTGTCTGGCGCCACCACTGAGCCTACGCTAAAAAAGCACAAATGCAACTAATTGCTTCACATAACCTTAGTTTCAAAATAATGGAATAAGAATATTTACCAAAAATAGGCTAACCTACAAACGGTCGCCAGTACGGTTGCACTTAGATTTGCGTCCACGGCGGACAATAACTCATCTCACGGCCGCATGTGGCCGTACGGCAACAGTTGTGCATCGCTGATCTAAAGGAACGGTGTCTGCTGTATGCGTGTTATGACTCCAACCATCGTAGCATATAAAACGACTATGGAAGATATGGCATCGTATGGGATCAAAATTATCTGATACTCATGGATCAAGGTAAACAATATTAAAATATTAAAAATATCTTTGCAACACTTTTCGGCATATATAGGCTAATACGCCCACGTGCTTTGAGGAAGAAATGCATTTAAATAAAGCATCGATGTTAGCAGATTTTGGTTATGACTTGGAAATCTGTTTGGCCAAGCCTGAGTAAATTCGGAAACATCCTTGACATAATTTTATCAATTTATTGAAAGTTCTACGAAAAACTGTGGGTCTTTGTTTATGCGCACATCAGCGTCACGCGTCCTGGATTATTGTTGGCCCATCCACATGGAATGAGCTTTCGCTGGAAATGAACTTTCAAAATAATTATAGTAATTTATAGATAATACAATTCGTCTCTGAGTAGGTTTTCAAAAGGAGTCTCTATAAATAACATTTAAAATCGAATTAGTAAATACATACATCATGTATGCATGCATGCAGTATTACATACATAATATGTATATACATACATACATATTTACACACACATATATGCATACATACATGCATACATACATAGTACATACATACATGTCATACATACATACATACATACATACATACATGCATGCATGCATGCATGCATACATACATACATACATACATACATACATACATACATACATACATACATACATACATGTATACATGTATACATACATACATACACACATACACACATACATACATACATACATACATACATACATACATACATACATACATACATACATACATACATACATACATACATACAGGTACATACGTACATACATACATACGTACATACATACATGCATACGTAAATGTCCGCATCCCATTTCCGGGGTCAATGTTCTGGGCTAAATCAATGGAATTGTCTGGGGAGTTTTTGTCCGGGGTTTGTGTCCTACACTCATTGGGAACAGATCCACATGCTCGGCACATCAAAACAACAGCATTGAGTATGGAAAGCATTACTGCACATTGAGCATGAAATATACACGACCGAAGTTGTAACTGGGTGTGTACACAAGCCACATAGCAGCACAGGCAGCCTGAGTTGGCAGACCGGGATGAAAGGTCAAGCAGGCAGGTGTACGATAAATAGACAGCAGACAAAATTAGGTCACAGTCGTTGTGAAAAGGACTCAAATAACCACATAATATGTGGTCATATGAACCACATAATATGTGGTTATTTTGAGTCCTTTTCTCAACGACTGTGACCTAATTTTTTTGTTAATTGATGTCTTTTATTATTGACTGCTTTTCATGATTATTATTTCATATTATGAAAAGCACTCAGTAGTAAAAGACATCAATTAACAACAATCAAATTCAAACATAGTAATGGGTAAGTTAACTAAATTATAATGGAGCAACTAAGATATAATAACTGAGATAAAGTCAAGGAATAAAGATGGATGTAGGACATTAACCCCCGGACAAAAGCCTCCCGGACATTAGCCCCAGGACAAAAAAACCCTTATGTGCAAATCATACAATAATGCCATAATCGATAAGACTTGTCACTGGCATTCACATGCAAACGAAAGTTCTTAGTGTTATTTAGGTCCTAATTGTGTCAGTAGGCCTATAGACTTAGATTTGAAATGAGCGAATGGGAATCATATAGGACCTATACAGTCTATTTGCTTAGTGTCCTACAACAAAGGTTTGTTAACGACAGTTAGGCTACATCTCAGCTTCGTAGACTTATTAGAGTCGTTTGAATTCAAACTTGGATTCAATAGATTAGAGAAATGAACGAATTGGAATCGTATTCATTAAGTAGGCCTGCTTGTTAGTGTCACAATTTTGGCTACTACGAAGGTTTGTTAACGTCAGTTAGGCATAAAACTGTTATCTAGATTTCGCAAACTTTGGACTTATAATAATTTTTTTACATTTATGAGAGACTTTACACAATGAGTTGTTCGCGTCGTTCTACAATTAATGCCTTTAAATGTTTTATAATATGCATATTAAGTCTTCAATTAACTTAGCATATTATTCTTACAACGTTAAACTAATGTGCAATGTTTAGATATTCGCTTAACTTATTGTTACATTTTGTGCATCATTTTTAGGTAAGGATATCATAGACTGGAAGGCAAATGTCCTACCTCGGGGGGCTAATGTCCGGTGGCTTTTGTCCAGGGGGGCTAATGTCATTTCCCCAAGAGAGATACATCAAATTAAGTTAAGTCGCCATTTGGATAATATCAGTAAAAACAGCAGGAGAGAATCTAGAGCAAAATGAAAATCACGAAAAGAATATGAAAGGATCATGATCACATCAGAGAAAATCACAAAAACACAATAAGGAATATAATGAAGTATTGGTATTCCTATTAAAATATAACAGGCAAGTAAAGATAGCAGGTTTTTATATAAGCCTGCCAATTTGCACATCATCATCATCATCATCATCATCATCATCATCATCATCATCATCATCATCATCATCATCATCATCATCATCATCATCATCAAAATCCTTGGGCTATGCCCGTAAGTGTCCGACGCCACTCTCTGTCTGAGTCTGTCTCGCATCATGCTGCCCAGGTTCAACCAGTCCGGTCAGCAGGTCTGCTCCATACCATTAACATCTTGGAGCAGCTCGACCACCTTGTCTGATTGAAGAGAATATTGGGAGAGAGGCACGAAGGACAACCTGGTTCAATGCCCGTATGTGTCCCACGCTCTCTCCCCCGACTCTCTCCACTGGTCTGTCCTGACCGGCCTGTGCATGTCAGCTCCACATCATGACACCTTGAAGCATCTGGGTCGCTATGTCACTTGTGCCGTGGGTTTTGGGGATTTCTATGGTCTTGGTCTTTTACTGCCAGTGTATCTCCACCCATCTGGCAAACCTTCCTCATTTTATCCGGGCTTAGGACCGGCACAGGGAATTTGTTGGTTCCCTGTGGCAGAGGATGGATGCAGTTTAACGTCGTGCCCAGGACCAAATTTGCACATAGCTGCCCTAAACTACAGACTATCTATGAAGTTCCTTGCTTATTAGGAAGGTCTAAGCTTACTTCTGACTCTTTTTGTATCTTTCAGATCGTTGAATCATAATAGTTTCGTCGCCTTTTGGTCGCTTAAAATCTTGACAGGTTTATATGCATACTAGATGTGTTACCCGGCGTTGCCCGGGAAATTTAGGGTTTTAAACACTACTCCACTGTGGTACCCATCGTTGACCGCTAAATTTCGTATTTTCACCAACCCTCCACCCCACCCCCACTTCCCAAAAAAGCCAAACGTGATCCACCCCTGCGGGAAGCTACGGAAATTATTACTGGGCGAGTATGACGTCATGCGGTGCGAACTGTAGACTCGATATTTACTAAAGCGTTACCGTGAGCGATTATTGATAAAATTTGTCTTAGAACGCTAATAACTCTTGTTTTAAAGTGAATTAAAAGCTGAAAATAGTTGCGTTGACCTTATAATTTGGGTAAGAATCAATTGCAAAAATCTTGGTAAACCGACGCTGTCACACTGTTTCTTTTCCGAGCCTATTTTGTTACGAAGAGTCAAAATCCGTACAAACAAACAAACAAACAAACAAAAACATATGTAAATTCGGAATTATAATATAAGATTATAATATCCTGTGTTTCGCTTTACACGAATTGTTGAATCTTATAGCAACTAAAATCGTTCACGAACGCCCTATAGCCTATTATAGGCTACGTTACCATTTTTTCCACTGATTGGTTCGTGATAGCATAATAACTCCGTGCATCTCGGTCTCTAAAGGTAACAATGGAATGCCAGTAACTAATGTTATGGCTAATATGACTGGCCTATAATTATTGACCAACGCATTCAGTAAGTTTTAAGTGCTTCACATTGCCACCCTGTGCCTTCAGTTCTTTGAACTCTAGCGACCGTCATGACCAATTTCCTTCATTACATTCTTTCTGATGTCGCTTCCCTTAGTTCTTCCAGATTAATTCGCGTTGATTTCTTAACCTAATCCTGCCACCTTTCCTCGGCCGCCTTTGTTTTCTCCTTCCCTCTCCGCAAGCCATCGTCATATCTTTTTCCAGCCCATTTGAGAGCATAGCATGACCAAGGAAACCCAACTTTCTTCTTAGCACTGTTTGTTGTAACGACTCATCGTTTTCGATACCAAACTTGATTAATCTGATTAGGCTTCTATAGATATAGATCATAGCTAGTGTAGAAGCCCTCCCACGAGTAGCCTGATACCGTTCTCATGATATTTATTCTTCTTTTACCGTACCCACTCGTTTGTCCTTTTTTCCTTCCAAGTCAATCCAAGATATTATCTGCATCTTCCTCCAAATCCACATTTCACATGCGTTAATATTTTTCTTCATTTTGTTGGAGATTGGGCCCGTGGAAACTTATTTTTTTGATTATTTCTTGGGATGTATGTGCCGCTGTCCGTCTAGATATTGCTGGACCGCGTGTCACGAAGCTAGCTAGGCCAGAAAGGAACGAAGCCTAGAGGGCGTGGCCTAAGAGGAACGAAGCTAGCTAGGCCAGAAAGGAACGAAGCCTAGAGGGCGTGGCCTAAGAGGAACGAAGCTAGCTAGGCCAAAAGGGAACGAAGCCTAGAGGGTGTGATATATATATATACGAGTGCGCACGCAGGCACGCCAGTCAGCGAACCACGCCGTGAAGTCAGCGAAAAGGAGAGTCAGCGAGAAGAGTCAACACAGTCAGCGATCGGGAAACGATCGTCGAACAGAAGAATCAGCCGACGCGGTCGCCGAGAGATAGAAGAGAGTCGCGACAGCCGAGTGTCACAGGTTCGAGGCGCAGTGCAGCTACGAGTCGTACGGAGGAAAGCGCTTCGAAGAGCGCAACGGTGAATCTAAGACGACTGCAATTCGACGCCTGCTGACGACGGAAAGTCTGGTGACTTTCGCTGAGCTACGACGACCGCAACTCGACGCCTGTCGACGACGAAAGGTTTGGAGACCTTTGCTGTGCAACACTGACGACTGGGGTTCAATTCTTGACCCGCAGCCGCTTCCGACCGGAATTCGACGCCTGCTGGTGACGAAAGGTCTGGTGATCTACTCTACGCAACGACGATCGGGATTCGACGCCGAATCTGCCAACGCTTCCGACCGGGTGAGCGCAGAGGTTCAGTTTCTGTCCGCGCTACGAGATCAGGATTCGAAGCCTGACCGCTTCACAGACTTTCTGCGGGCGCTGGCGATGCAGCGATGATCTACACGACGACGATTCGGCGATCCGCATTGACAATTGCTACGAACAGTGGTGCATTAGTTTGGGACCGTGGCGCTACATAACTTCCTCCGAACTTGCTCCGAACATTACTTCGAACATTGGCACTATAGAAGTTGACTGTGGACTGCATTGCGAGTTTCTTCCTTGACGTCGTGAATAAATGTGTTTTAAGCCTGACTGGCTAGTCCTCAATCTTCAGTTGAGGCCTTAACTACGCGGACGGACGGTACCTCGACAACTAGGGTTTGGGGTTCGGTTCCTGGTGGTTTTGCCCAGCCCTAGTTCCGCTACAATTTTCTTGGCCATTGTCGAAGTCTCAAGACCATATAATATTATAATACTGTCGGTATTATCAAAGCCCTCACCAACCTTTTTTCGTGTCTATACTCACATGCCTATCCTTCCATATTTTTCGATTCCATTCATTGCAGATTTTCCAATCGCCACCCTGCGTTTTATTTCCGTATCGCACCCACCCTCTTTCTCTATTACAGACCCTAAAAACGTAAAGCTTGAAACCACCTCCAATTCCTCTCCGTCTATCACAAAATTGTCTCTCCCAAGTGCTGTCATAATATTTGTCTTCTTTACGTTGACATAGAGACCAGCCTTTTCGCTTTTTCTCTTAAGCCTTTTTATCAGTTGTAACAAAATTTGCTTTTTTCCTTGCCAATTATGTAGTATCATCTGCGTATCTCAAGTTATTCATCACTCTTCCTGCTATCGTTATTCCCTCTTTTCCCTCCTCCAAAGCATAGTTTTAAGTGCAATGCACCGAATTTGTACATTTCTTTTATATTCTTTTCTGCTCTTTACTATTCCATCCGATACCATTCAATTGTATGCTATTCTAGTGTTGTCTGATTTATTCTATTTAAGCGTAATGGCTTCTAAAGCGTCTCTCACTTATCTTATCTGACAATAATATATTTATAAAGCGCTTCTCGCAGCAAAAGTCTTTCAGAAGCGCTCCCAGTGCGTTCAACCCCAAGAAAAAGGCAAGCTTTAGATTAGAGAAGACGAGGATACACTACCAGAAAGGATGGCAGAGCGAACTGATGGGGGAAGCCGATTCCATAGAGAGGGACCAATGCAGGCAAATGACGTTTGTCTCTGAATGTGTGTTTGTCGTTGTCAAGGAGCCCTTGTAGCAGCATGGCTGCGTTACGGCGCCATAGAAATTGTCGTCGATATTATTATTATTATTATTATTATTATTATTATTATTATTATTATTTTTTTTTTTTTTATTTTTTTTTTTTATTTAGGATCCCTCAGGGACTTTATTACTAACTACTTGTTTAAAAACCAGTCCAGAATGGCCCTAATCATCGATTTCTTGGCTGGCGAAAGTGCCCCTAAACGCAACTGCGTTAAACCGTTGTATTGCAAGCGATAGACGTTGGAATAAAAAGGTTGTTTCCCGTGGGTCTCCCGTAATGGTGCAGAGCTTTTGACCTAGATCGGATAGGAACGTCAGGCCTTCGTTGTTGATCGGGCCCAGGGTTTCAAAGGCCACAGGGGTGAAATGGTATGTGGACAACAGCTCAGTGTATTTGTCGATCTTTCGGGTCGATGCCCGCTCTGCAGCAGCACCAGCAGTTTGGGAGGTGTCTGGCAGGTAGGAAGCAGCCAGGGTGTCTATCACGGTTGCATCCCAGATGAGGCATCGCCCAACGCGCCATGGAATCAGGGTAAGGCCGTCTGGTCTCCTACCGTCCGTTCTCAAGAGGCCCAAGGGCTCCTTTGTAGACGGATAGCCGGCACGGATCAAGCTCTGAAAGATGATATTGTTCAGAGCTGCGTGTCTCGGCAAGCGACCCGGTCCCAACGCGCAGGAGAGCCCGTGATGTCCATCTGCCAACACCGGGGCCCCGCATGGGCACCCATGTGGCCCGCAAAGTGGAACACCCAGCCTCAAACCAGCCGCCACCCTGATCGACTCGTCGTCAAGCCTAAGCCCACAGCAAGTAATGGGGAGGGCCAGCAGCCAGTCTCCCGCGTGTGGAGCAGATATGGCCTTAAGGCGTGCCTGATTTGTTGGATCTGGGAACCTGGCGTGTAGGCAAGAGACTACCCCGTCGATCAGAGGTTTGTCCCATGCTGATTGTTTATGGGTGAGACTCCCCTCTGGGCACTTCATGGCACTAGCCTCGCACCATCTGGTCGTCAGTGCCTCGCGTTGGTGGTCGGCTGAGGCTGCGTCTCTCAACATGGTGGACTGGAGCAGATCGGTCCCTGCGGCTGAAGCCAGAAAGGCGGGTAGTGCCAGCGAGGTAACCGACCGGATTCCCAGTCCGCCCCTTTTGATGGGGAGTGAGGCCTGAAGCCATGCGTCGTCCGATAAGGGGAGGTTGAGAACCCTGCCCAGGCCAGATCTCAAGGCTGCATCGTATTGTAATAGTCCCGGATGGTCAACACAAGGACAGCAGCGCAAGGTATGGAGCAGCCTCGTCGCACTGAGCGAGTACCTCAGCAGAATGATTGCATCATGCATGGAAATGGTTGAAAGCTTATCGATCATCCGCTTTAATTCGATCGTGCGAGCATCCAAGGCCAACTCCAGCGCCCCTAAGGTCGACAGAGGCGCTCCCAAGAGCGAAGCATTCTGGGGACTGGTCCTTGTAAAGAGTTCCAGTGAGAGTTTGTCCTCTGCGGTGCTGGGAGAAGTTGAGATCAACTCGCATTTGGAACGGTTGAGTTGCAAACCGAGATCTTTGCATTTGAGCTCCAATTGTTCCACGTCCTCAGCCACCACGCTCGCCCTCCCCCCTAGGGTGAGGTCATCGAGAAAGCCAAGAGTAAGCGGTGACGACATTTGAGCCAAGATAGGTTGAAGGGGTAGACAAAAAAGCAAAGGGCCAAGCGGATCGCCTTGTTGGGGTCCGACCTGCGACAAGAGGGTGAAAGCGCCATATTTAAGATTCGATGGTTCAGAATAGGCCAAAAAGCAAAAAGGAGCGAGTTCAGGAAGTATTTCATAGAGTGATTGTAGCATTTTGTCTCTGAAGAGGGTGTTGAAAGCATTGGAGAAATCTAATTTGACCAGGATTGATTCGTCGTCCATGTTTTCCAAGAATCGTCTTGCAGCATGCACCGCCGCCTCGCAGCCCCCTGCAACTCCAACCCCCACCTGTCTCGGAGATAAGTGATCCACCACTCTGGGCGCGGCGTAAGCGTTTGCGCACTTGGCCGTAAGTCTGCGCCAGTAATAGCCGATTACAATCGGGCGCAGGCCCCCGAGTTTTTGCGCAGAGCGAAGAGGGTGCCACCGAAGAGGGTGGCCCGGATCTCAGAGGGGCACGAGCCGGCCAGCAGTAGGTTGACTAGGGCCGTGATTGCCGACAAAAGCCCGGGGCCCAGGTCCACTTGGCCCACCAATTCTAAGATGTGCTGGGGGCGGATGCCATCAGGACCTCCTGCGGATCCCGCGGGAAAGCTTCGGATGCAGGATAATACCTCCGCCTCTGTAACCTGAATGGGAGCTGTCACAGGAGGGCCTGGTATAGGTGGTCGGTCTTCAGGGGGAGCTGGGTGTTTCAGCCTCAGCTCTTCCAGCGTGGTCTCATTTATTGGGACTGGTTTGTCATCAGAGCACAGAATTCGCGCTGCCGCCCTGATGTTTCCATCCTCCAGTTTTGCGGACACTGCTGCAGCAATCGTCTGCTCCCGGTTCGCCAACCCCCTAGCCCCCCGGTCCGAGCTCTCCTGCGGGGTGAATAGCTCGTTGATCTCCCGTGGAACCCTGGTGAAAAATTCACCTGCTCGTGCTTTGATTTTGGAGGTCAGATTGTGGCGTCTGCCTCCTCTCGTGGGTTGAGCAAGCGTGAGGGCCCCAAATGCGAGCAAATGTTGCCAGAGGAGCGGAGAGTCCGGGTCCTGCAAAATTCGACCGATAATGGTTGTCAGCAAACCACATAGGCTGTGTCTGGCTGCTTTTGGTATGTGTTTGATGAGCCGCGTTTGTAAATGAGGATGAGGAATTGTATCCATCTCGGGTTCCAACTGGGTGACTGCCGTGGGTAGTCCAAGGGGTTCAGAAGACGGTTGGGTCGATGCCACGTCGGACAGCGACACTGGGGGAGGGAGTACCATGGGTGGTTTGTGAGATCCTGAACAAGGGTTATCCCTGGGTCCGTGCCTGTGCACCATGCCATTTTTATGGTGCAGCTTCCACTCGGAGAAACAAACTCCGCAAGTTCCCCTAGCTTTCCCTACAGGTCTTGTTGGGAAGGTATCACCTGGTGTTTGTTCCAAATTTAAGACATTGGAACACCTAGAATTTCGTCCGCCGACGTCTAACGTTAAATGGACCAGCGAACAGTGGGCGTGGCAGGCCAATGGCCGACGCCCGACGCACTATTATCTGCCTCCAACTAGTATTGAAAATGGTCTTAAATACAACCTGGAGCATGTAAGAAGCCTTTCGCCCAAGCCAGACACGTAGTTACATTAAAACCGTCAAGTAAAATCAAGCTAGCGCCGGAAAAGCTGAAAAAATGCCAGCACTAAATAAACAAGCCGCCATCTTCGACCAAGGCCATTCCAGACATTATTATTATTATTATTATTATTATTAATATTATTATTAAATGACCTGGATTGAGCCATGGCGGTCCTGACTCGAGGGACAAATAGGTCATGGCGTTCAGAGAACCTAAGAGGACGCAGCGAGGTGGCAGAAAGGGGGGGGCGAAGTATCTGATCGCACAGATACTTCGGAGCAAGACCGATTTGAAACTTAAAGACCAGAATCAGGACTTTAAATTGTATGCGGACCGAGAGAGGAAGCCAGTGAAGTTGTTCAGTCATGAATGTAAAAATCTGGGAGAATCGAGGACGACGGGCAATGAGCCTAGCAGCAGCATTGAGTAGATTGCAGAGGAGCTAGGCGAACCTTAGGCAGACCAATAAGGACAGAATTACAATAGTCAATCCGAGAACATACAAAAACGTGAACAATTGAGGTAAAGATCGAAGATGAGACAGATTTGCGAATAGCCCTGAGACGTCTTAGCTGGAAGTAGGAAGAGCGAGTAAGATTGACAATGTGCTCAGTGAAGGTTAGAGAACTATCTAGGGTGACACCTAGGTCTCGAACACTGGAGGAGATGTTGAAGTGAGGAAAAGTTTGAGAGAGCAGTGTGTAGTCAAGTTTTTGAAGATGTTTAGGAGTGCCAAACCAAATCAACTGGGTTTAGGAAGTGTTCAAAGAAAGACGATTAGACGACATCCACAGATGAAGATCTTGAGATAGAGCGTCAATTCGGCTTGCAAGAAGGAGTTGAGCTGAAGGGGGTCCATGGACATAAGCTTGGACATCATCAGCGAAAAGGTGACCAGTTGCAGAGTGGCTAGGGAAAAGAGAGGTAATACCAGCCGTGTAAAGGATAAAATAGTTCGCCTTACAATTTAATCCGAGGCGTTCCCTCTGCGAACAATTCCATGAAAGTCTCAAGAGACCCGACAGAAACGTTAGTGCTCTCAGAGTTCTTTCTCAGCACGTCAAGTTGTAACACTGAGGTTATTCCACAGCAAAGAGCCAACAAAGGCACAGGCAAGATGCTGCGCTGTACCTGTTCAAGGCCGAGGTGAATAACGGTTGAACGAGCGAAGGGACGCTGAGATCAGTCTATGACAATATCACAGAGTGGAACATGACACAAAGGTTTCAATGGTTAAAATGTCATAATTAATCCGAGCTATTTGTTTCTCGATCATCAAAGATATCAAAGATCTTCAGGCAGAAAAATCGAAATGCAAGAGGGACACAAGGAAGAATATCCATTGTGCTTTTTAAAGGAACAGATGCATCATGCGGCGATTGGAATGAAGTCAGGCGGAATTTTAATAGGCCGATGAGTGATATGTTACAGCAGTCAGCGCTGGAACAGAGGAGTCATGACCCGTGGTAAAAAATTCCCTGAGGCAACAGGTCGTCTAAATGGGTGCCGTAAAATGATAAAAATCAGATTGAGAGAGTTGGCAGATATTCATGAACGGAGACGAAAAAGAGTGCTTGAACGAAAACATGGACATTTTCCAATAGGCCTACGTTAAGTGAATTTTTCCAAACAGGTGTCTAATCAGCAGGAAGCGTTTTGGCCAATTCCATCACCGTTCACGTCAGTGAAAATGTGTAGGCCATACATGTAATTACATGAACCTAACTAAAGTTAAATATACAGGGTGCGCCAAAAAAGACCCCCTTCCTAGGTTTTTGCCAGTATCTTGAGCCTGTAAAAGTTCATTTCGATATTCTTACTTTTGGCCAAGATATTGGCAAAGAACCTAAAAAAATTTGCGCTTCGTTTCTGAATCGTCATAAAACGGTGGCTGGCCTCACTAAAAGTGGTATAACATTTGTTCTGTTTGAAATATTTTGATTAAATCTTGCAAACATGTGTAAATATGAATTGTCTATAAGCCCGTAAAATTTCATTTGGAAATTCTTACTTTTGGTCAAGATATTGGCAAAAAAACCTAGGGGGATCTTTTTTAGCGCATCGTGTATAGTATAAATCTGCTCCATGAAACAAAGATAATTAATGTAGAAAAAACTTAGTTCACAAGTAGAATTTTAATCACTCGTCACATTCTGAAAGTTTACTAGCCGTGAACTTCTGGCATGTTTAATAAATGGTTTTGCAATTATTTCTTTCAGGAAAATTTACCCTGCGCGCAGTTCGTGCTTTCGAACCCAGTCAGATGAATAGAATAGAGAAAAGCAAACTCAGCTTCACTTCAAAGAGAATTATAGGAGATTCGGAAAAGATATACCGTGAACAACATCTTATGCAAGGTAAAAATGCAATGCATCAGCAGCAACCTGATGAGTCTGGAATCAGAAAGCTTAGCTTCGTAGAATCTGACAAAGAGATACCTGATCGCAACGAGAATGCAGAATTAGAGTCTGGTCTGCCAACGCAAGACAATCAAACTGCACCGAAAGATGACATCAGCGTATCAGATAAAGAATCCGACATTCAGAACCAAGAAGTAACCAAGCTGGAAGCTGTCATGGTACCTGAAGAATTTTTGACGGATATAGTGTATCTGCGAAGTGCGAGTTGCCTTGACGTGCGTTCTCAGTGTGAAATAGCGCTGCCATTTAAAACAGGAGACAAAATGGAGACAATCCATCCTGCAAATATTGGGTGATTATGCACGATATAATAATACTATTATGCTATAAGCTTAGACCTGCTGAATAAAATTTAGATTTCTTATAAATGCAATTTGAATAATAACGGAAAGTTCATCCTTAAAAGTATCCATAGGCCTAATTAGTTGGTAGGCCTACAATAAAGTACGATCACTTAAAGAAACTGGTTGGTACACTGACCAGAAGTTCCAAGGTACAGCTCACATTGTTATTTTACTATAATTGAGCTGTATATAGCGAAACTTCAAGACAATCTACCTAGAAACGCTCTCAGTCCAACCACGGCTAAATGAGGCAATTTTTAAGTGAGAAAGAAACAGAGTGGTGCACTGATGTGACCTCTAGGCACCAGAGGGAGCAGAGCAGGGAGTCCATTCCAGGTTCTAGGATCAGCCACTGAGAAAGAGAGAGGCTGCGTTATTATCAGTCCGAGTGCGAGGGTCAAAAGCTCAGCTTGATCAGTTGATGGGAGAGCAGATCGCCGGTTGACGCCAGAAATGGTACATCAGAGCTTCTGCAAGTACATGTGAGCGAGACCCTCAATGCAGCGCCAGACCAATTCAGAAACCCTTCGGGTAGTCCGCTGCGGAATAATGAAAACCAGTGGAGTAGCCTTCATCCCGCATGTATTCCGTGACAAGGGATATTCGAGTTTTAAAAATAATTCCCATTTTCAGTTCTTATTCTGTTCCAAGGCTCTTTTTCAGTTCTAATATTATTATATTTCTATTCTGAAAGCAATTCTGATTGCGTTCAAATCAAATTTTTGTTTCAGGGATATAATGCAGACTTTCTAAAAAATAATAAAGCCAGTTCTTTCCAATTATGAAGAAGAAAAAAGCAACGGCTACGTAGTGCCGACCTTTAAAATGGTCAGATGTCCTAAACGTCGATTGTTTTAGTACAGTAGACTATAGGAAACAGTCTAATATCTAAAGACTTGCGTATTCTGTCTCGCCGTCCGGCAGTTAGCGATCCTTATAAAGAAAATCGAGATCTCTTCAAAACACAACTTGCTCAAATATGGATAGTTCTCCCTGAAGCGCTCTCATGTTTGGTAGGCCTTCGTCAAGATCTCACCACTGAGAGGAAATTGGTAGTAAAACTGACAAAAAAGCTCCACGGTCCAGTTTACCCCGCAGTCGATCGAGTCGATCGATCGAGTTGATCGATCGAGTCGATCGATCGAGTCGATCGATCGAGTCGATCGTAAATCGGCCAAGTCGAGTCGATCGAAAAATCGTTGACTTGCAACTCGAGTCGATCGTGAGTTTTGCTAAGTCGAGTCGATCGTTGCTGATGAAGCAACGATCGACTCGACTTGGCAAGACTCACGATCGACTCGACTTGCAAGTCGATCGAGTGGACGATTTCTCGATCGACTCGACTCGTCACTCGACTCGATTTAGAAATATTTTACTTAGGCCTACTATTTCTTGAAGTCTCAAAGTGACCTATAGATGATGTAATGACGCAATTCAGTTTTTGCACACAAGTTCAGCTAACGAACATTTTGGCAGCTGGGGATTTCGAGTTAGTGGAACTGTGAAAGTTGACTATACACTGTGTCCGGATAAAAAGTAGCCCCCACAAAAAGTGTAATAACTCGGTCAAAACTCTTAGAATTTGTCTGAAATTTTAAACAGAGCAACAGTGACCAAATATACACGAGATCCTAAAGCCTATTAGAAATATTCGTGAGTTTGTCAAATTTATGAGCGTTTAAAACGTGACACCAAAAAATTGAACTTTTCAACATGGAAAACCTGAAAGGAAGTGAAATTCAGCTATATCCGGTGTTCAAAATGTCCTCCTTGTTCACGGACACACGACCGTAGACGTAGACACTACTATTTGATGGTCCAGTCGATGGTCACTTGGTCAAACATCTGCCACTCTTCAATCAGACGCGCCCTACGCCCTACCGTTATCGATGTCATGAATACGCGTGAAAGAAAAACGCGCCCCTCCAGTAAATGCACTCATGGTACTCCGGATCAAGGTCTGGACTGCTGGGCAGCCACAGCTGCGGATTATGATACCGAGTGTATCCCTGGACAGCTACTACGTCTACGATCGTGTGTTCGTGAGCAAGGAGGACATTTTTGAGCACCATATATAGCTGAATTTCACTTCTTTTCAGGTTTTCCATGTTGGAAAGTTCAATTTTTTGGTGCTGCATGTTAAGCGCTCATAAATTTGACAAACTCACGAATATTTCTAATCGGTTCTTGGATCTCGTGTAAATATGGTCACTGTTGCTCTGTTTAAAATTTCAGACAAATCCTAAGAGTTTTGACCCAGGTATTACACTTTTTTGTGGGGCTACTTTTTATCCGGACACAGTGTAGACGTACGTTTTCGATTTCAGTTGAACGAAAACAGGTGCGGATACAGAAATTTTGGAAGGTGGGTGGACAAAATTTGTGTTCTTCCGCCGAAAGATTTTTCTTTAGTCTTTCGCCCAAAAAACTTCTAAAAACCCGTGGCGACTCCGATTATTTAAAATCTGATGACTTTTTTGCTAGGTCTCTCTCTCTCTCTCTCTCTTTCTCTCTCTCTCTCTCTCTCTCTCTCTCTCTCTCTCTCTCTCTCTCTCTCTCTCTCTCTCTCTCTCTCTCTCTCTCTCTCTATCTCTATCTCTTTCTCTCTCTCTCTCACCTTCCTTTCCCGTTGCGTTGATTTACAGTTCTTGAAACCTGATGGAGAGAGCCTCAGAGAGGGACCACGTCATATGCGAATCTCTAAATGGGGTGAGGCATGGCCGAATAGCCCCTTGATCCCGTTCCTTGGATCCGCTCCTGAATGAGCATGATATAGATCTACTATTCCTGTATGCAAGTCATGTGGATGTTAATTTTGAGAATATAAAACGGGACCTTTAATGACGTCACTTCGATTATGATACAATTCTACAATTAAATAAGTTCACTGAGAAAACGAAATTAGGCCTCTTGTGACGTCACTTCGATCAGGATACAGATCTGCTCTCATATTATTTCATTAATGCTGAGAATACGGAACTAGGCCTATGCCTATTGTAACGACACTCTGATTATGATACAATTTTACTATTATTTTATAAGTTCACATCGAGTATTTAAAAAATAGCGCCGATTGTGACGTCACATCAACTATCATACAAATGTACTAGGCCTATTACGGAAGTGCATTTTGAGAATATAAACAAGGTCTAGTGTGACGTCACTACGATTATTATACCAATTCACCTGTATATTATGTTCATTTTGCGAATATAACACGGGGCCTTTTATGACGTCACTTTTTATTATAATACAATTCTACTATTAAATAGGTTCACTGAGAAAACGAAATTAGGTCTATTGTGGCGTCATTTCGATTATGATACAGATCTGCTGTCATATTATTTCATTTTCATAATACAAAACTTGGACTGTTCAAACGCAACATCGCTCTGATTATGATACAAATCTATTATTCAGTGGCGTAGCTACCATGTGTGCAATGTGTGCAAAGCACACGGGACCACGACCTCCAGGGGCCCACAGAGATTGTTGAATTATGTAGTTTTTGTGAACATAGGCCTACTTGCATTAGGCTACTTCGCTACTTTACTGACGTCTGTCAACTGCCGTGCAGGCAGGCATGCCTATAATGAATTCCCTTGAACTTGTTTTTCGTCTTGAGTCATGACGGTCAAAATGTGATTGCGCAATTACGCTTATGTGTGGGAACGACAATAAAAATAATAAGTCTTATTCAGTTTTAAGTTTAAAACATGAAACGAATCATATCCGCATCTGATTTTCGTTCACAAGCTTTTCTATGCAAAGGTCAAAGGCGGGCCTATGCCACCGTTTACGAAAGGTGTGATCATATCCGTCTATCTGTCACGTTCTTGTAGTGCAATTAAATGGTGCGCCGCAGAAACTTCATACTTGTCACAGGCATTCTCGTGTATTCCGGTCATATGCTGGATATAGTAACGGTAGTAAACTGACATCTCCCTCAGCCAGAGCGAGAATTTCCCGGGAGTTCGAGGTCGTTCAACCCTCGCTAGTCTTCCTTAGTGTTACATAGTTAAGTCTTTTCACCTTTTCACAACCAAACTCCACGTGGATCATAGCATAGTCACCCAGTTATTTTTCAACAATTCTCACACTGCTCTCAAATCTTCTCAGCTCTCACCCCACAATCAGGCAGGCACCAAATGAGCAAGTGTGGATCAGGGCTCTAAGAATTCATGTATTTGACCCCATTTTTTCACTTGTAAAGAATATTGCTAACTTATTTTTAAGTAAGGCATACTATGAAAAATATTATTGGCGATTGTATCGTTTTTGGTGTGCAATTTGCAAAACATGGACCGGAATTAATATTATGGTTGAAATTTTTGGCTGACAAAAATGCTACAAAGAAAACTCTGTGTTGCCATGATATTGTTTTAAGTAGGCAGCTAATAATAAGTGGAAAAGTCTGCAACGTGAAAGATTTTAAATTCTATTGGGAAACCACTGCAGTTAGGTCCATGACACTTTAATTTATCTGTCTCATTCGTGCAGCTGCAGCATTCATGTTTTTTCTCTGAGTGAGTTGTATTCACATGTGTTGTGCCTAATAGCATATGCCATAGATTAGTTTTGTGAGCTTGATTGCAAGAACGAAAAGATACCAACCTTACAGGGCCAAACAGGGGCCCATACGGGACCCCTAAACACGGGCCCACAAAAAGCTAACTACGTGCGCCACTGCTATTATTATACGTTCAGTTTCAGAATATAAACCTAGGCCCATTGTGACGTCACTTCGATCATGATATGCTACAAACCTACTATTATTAAAGAAGTTTATGTTGAGAATGAAATAGGTCTACTGTGGCTAACTTCGATTATGATAATGATCTGTTATTATAGAAATACATTTTGAGAGTATAAACTAGGCCTACATGTATGTGACTAACTTCGATTATTACACAGATCTACCGTAATAATTATTGAGATTCATTTACATAATCTAAAACGAGGCCTATTGTGACGTCACTACGATTACAGTGCAAATCTATAAATTCACTGAGAATACGAAATTAGGCCCATTGTTACATCACGCAGATTTATGACACAGATCTCATCTGGTCACCTGGTGCCGTCAGCTCTTGGAGCTCTGGCGACATTCTTGATGTATCCTCTCCAGTGTCTCCTCTCTCTTGTTGCCTCTCTCAGCTCCTACAGGCTCATGTCAGACTTTTCCTGTACCTCATCCAACCATCTCTTCCTCGGTCTTCCGCGTCTCCTCCTTCCCTCACCGCATGCCGTCATCAGCTCCTTTTCCAAACCGTTAGATCTCATCACATGGCCGAAGTAGCTCAATTTCCTCCAAGATGCTGTTAGCTGTAATGTCTCCTCTCTCTCTCTCTCTATTCTGAGCTCCCCGCGCACCGATTCATTAGTTCTCTTCTCCGCCCATGAAATCCTTAGCATTTTTCTCCAAATCCACATCTCGCACGCGTTGATTTTCTTTTCCATATCCAGTGTCTTTGTCCAGATCTATTATCTTATAATTTCATTTTAAGATCATATAACTGCAGATGGTGAGCAAGAGACAAAACTAGGTCAAGTCGACGAAGTCGATCGTCGGCCGAGCCAAGTCGATCGAGTCGTCGAGTGGTCGGTGAGTCGACGAAGTCCATCGAGTCGATCGTCGCGCGAGCCAAGTCGATCGTAGCCCACGACTCGATCGACTGCGGGGTATACTATCAGTTGCATTGATCAAGTTGCAAAGAACGCGCGACAATGATCTCTAATTCCACCTGCTCCGTTCGACCGCTTTTCCGTGCTATTGCGTCGGAGACTTTTCTGAATAGTTTCAGTGGTAATTGCGCTATATCTAAACCTATAAAAGACAAATTGTAACGGAGTGGTTGATAAAAAATCTCCTCATACACGCAACCGATTTTTTCAAATAATTACAAAACAACTTCTTAGCACCACCGGAAAACACTACCGGGGTTCGCGTTCCAAAAATCTGACCCTCTCCCGATTTTGAAACATTTTATTTTTCTGTCCGAAAGTTAACGCAATATTTAAGATTGGTTGCCGGAAGTTCCGGAACCCTTTTCAAAGAATCCATAGATTTATGACGTCTTCACTTCTTCACCTAACTTTAGACCCTTCTTACACCATGCTTTAGACGGCCGATTTTATAGCGCGCGCTTTCGCAAAATTATACTAAAAACACTGATAATAATTAGGAACGGTTGATCGCAAGATAATGACAATGGGCACCGCTAATTAATATTATACCGTTTCGTCGTATGTAGGCCATCTGTACATTATTTAGGAGGACGGGTTTAGGCAAAAGAACAAAGATTCACTGGCAAATGCCGAGCGAATCCGCCCCGCAGGAGCGGCTGGGAGATCGGTTCGGGCGAGAAACCTACATTTCAAGGAGAACGCCAGGCACCCCAGGCTGGGACCGGGTTGGGGCCGATGGAAGAAGGCGGGGTGAGACAGGCGGAGTGGGAGCGGGGTCAGCTTGGCTGGGGATTAAAAGCCGAAATTTCCCGGGGAATGCCTGGTAGTTCAGCTAGTAATTTATAATTTCGATTTTGAGATCTACCTGCTGGATTTGAAAAAAATGAGCCTCTAGATTGTTAGACTTATACATTGCAGACCTAATGTTCTCGTGGGTATTTTTTCTATTCAGTCACTCGGGTTCAGGTATATCTGACTCCAATGGGCTAGCCTATGATTTTGCAATGGCAGATTTCTTGTCTATCAGCCCATTGGGTTGGCCCGCTTTCCATTATCTAGGGTTGATGACTAAAAAAACAATTAAGCAGCTGGGCACCTAGTAGACTGCTGCGCAGTTGTATACAAGTTTGACTGCTGTTCAGCTTGTGCTGTTGATTCCGAAATCATGTAATACTACTGTGTAATATTACTTGTCAGTTTGAATTAATAAATGTATGGTATTATTGTTATAGAAATTACTAATCAAGAATAATAATTGTGTGTAATGTTTTTGCAGTGACATCGTCGAATGGTGGCTGGTCAAGCACTTGGACAATGGAAACATCGGATTTATACCAAGAAATTGCGTTGTAATAGGTAAATGCGAAATGCGGTTCTGCTACAGATTCAAGATTTATGAACAGTTCACCCTCGGGATACCAAGGGGAGATGGTTGCCAACCCCTAGGTTTGTCCCAAATAATACTTGTTTCGTTAGGAAGTTTTTTTGACATTTTAGGTAGGCTAGCTGTGGAGGGTTCATTTGCACACATTTTGAGGTAAAATGTTTGATGATACCGTTCAAAAGTTATACCCGATATACCCGAGGACCCAAGGGGTGGATACCACACCCCTTAGATTATTGGCTATATCATATCCGTCATTTAATATGAAGAGACACAAATTATGCCATTCTATAGAGGGAATATGGGACTACATTTTCATGCACATTGAGTTGTCTTTCGACAACCGCAAGTGCTCAAAATAAATTAAAATATATAAAAATAGGTTTTATTTTCGTAAAAATGTCATGTTTTTCTATTATGACACATCCATAATTTATTTTTGAAGAGAAATAAATTATGCCATCATATAGAGGGCATGTATGGCTATTTATTCATACCAATTAATTTGACTTTTGATGACCGCAAGTGCTCAAAATAAATTAACATTTGTGAAAAAGTTGGAGGTTTTCAACGCAAATCGATATTTCTGTGTAACCATTGTCAGCATTCCTTCGTACATACATTCACTCATACAAGCATGCATACATGCATACATACATACATACATACATACATACATACATACATACATACATACATACATACATACATGCATAAATATATGCATACATTCAAGCATACATACATACAAATATACATGCATGCAAAATTACATCAAAATTTCATGCACGCATGCCTAATTGCATACATTCATATATACATTATATTAACCTTTATCATCCCAGATACTGAAATCGTCATTCTATCACTTCAGGATTTCACTATGTTAGAGTTTACCGCCTAATTAGAGACAATCAGTGAAAAAAAATTAAAAAATTAGTTGAGGTAAGAATTATACATAATAATGCTCCCAAAGTGGAACGTTGGGTCACTTTGACTAGTAAAACATCATACAACTGTAAAAATATAACTTTATCCAAATGATGCAGATATACAGTCTTGTAAAAGTTATGATTCACAAAGGCTAATACCCCACATCCACCCTAATATTTACCCACCCCACCCCATGCCCACCCATTCACCCAGACCCACCCTTCCACCCCATCCCACCCCATAAAATGCTCAAGATATGAAATTTACGATTGAAAATTGTTTCAAATTGTTTTCAGACCGTTCCTACCGCGCCATTACCCTGACCGACCGCATCCCACAAAACCCCCACTTCAGTCCCGGTCCCAACTCCGCCACCCCATCCCACCTTCTCCAAATTCACCCCTCACACAGACCACCTGTCTGGTGTAATTTTTTGGTTTCTCGATCAACCCTCCTCACTTTGAACGCAGCCGCATCACTTCAACCCCACACTTCTACCGTCTAAACCTAACCCACCTCCACACAATTTCGGCCAACTCCACCCCATTCCCACCCCTACGCCTTGCCCCATTCTGTTAAATGCTCAACTTGTGAAATTCATAAAAAAATGATGATTCACTTATTTTCACTTTGACCCTTTCTTCCCACTTTGACCCCACTCGGCGCACTTCAACTCCATATTCCAACCGCCCTCACCACACCCCACACCGCCCCACCCCGCCCCATCCCCACCCAAACCTCGCCCCACTCCGCACCCCTTTTAACCCTCATCGGCACAAGGGGGGTCTGGCCAGACCCCTCCATATATTTGCTGTATAACTTTTTCAGGAGTGATATTTTCTCAGATTGCTTTTATGACTTTGTTCCTACATTAATGAGCTACAATTAGCACATCTAAGCGACCAAATCGATTTAGCGATATGGAAGTTATGAAGATAATACTGGCCGAGACTACAATGATGACAATTTGGACAGTGAGTGCAACAATAAAGAATGTGAATATGAAGAGATGCCAACACCTGAAAAACAACATTCAGATGTTTCTTACAATGAAGACAATGTTGAAATTGAAGATGATGATAAACACGATGATGAGACTGGACCTGATAGTGAAGATAATGATGACGAAGTTGTCTATACTATTGAAGCCGAGAGACCTAAATACAAGTAGGCCTAAAGATCCGCATAATTTTTGGCGGTCAAAAGCAATGCCAATTATAGGACGTGCTCTGTTGCACAATGCAGTAAAAAAGATGCGGAATAAAATAACACGGATACATTGAGAATAGTCAAGATAGTTTTGACAGTTTTATAACAGCTGAAATGAAAGACATCATCATTTGACATAGAAACCCGAAAGCAATAGCTAACGGACTATATGTACATGTGTGATAAGCTTACGTGTTTACATTTTAGGTCTAGTCTTATTCCATTATTTGTTATAGATATTTTCTAAAAAAAACAGTCATGCTGACTCTGATCATAAGAGCATTCATTACTAAATTTACTAAAGTTATGGTTTCTTTATTTTGATTTCCAAATTTTATACATAGACTACTATTGCGACAATGAACATGACAATGACAAACCGTAACAATTAATGTAACTAAACATTTAATTTCAAATTCATCATAAAACTTATTTATATTGCATAAAGAGACTGATACATTGTTGTTTTGAGTTACTCTAATATCATCTTACAAAATTGGCACATAAAAATTATTATTTCCTATGAAAAACCCACATCAAAACAAGAGGTCTGGCCAGACCCCCTTTTTCAAATTATGTTGCATTTTAGCTTGTTCGGATGAGGGTCAAACAGCCCATTCGTGTGAGTAAATTTATGTTTTTGGTCCAACACTCCTTCCCACTTCGCCTCATCCGGCTCACTTCAACCCATACCCAACCGTAAAACTTAACGCTTAATAGTTATAGGAATCACACACAGTTAACATAGAAGATGTACTGCATAATAGGACTGATTGTTATTCACAGAAGCACAATATAACATTGCAAGTGCTGGTGTCCTTAAATGGACCATGCCAAAATATCGGTCCAATTCAGGAAACTTTTGGTGGTCCATTTCAGGCACAAGGACTACTTCTATTTAAACTGCAATAGGTCAGCAAGCGTCAGTCCTATAGTAAAACCACTCATTGTCGCTCGAACATGAAACATTCTTCTAATTAAAGGAAAGATGATTGCATTGTTAAAAACTTATCTAAAATGTTTACCCTCGTTGTTAGGGACGGCTAAAATTACATCAAAACTACACGAAATGAATTGTCAGCAGCAATTTATTAAATATTCAGCATTCCGCAAAACCGACTACAACGATTCGACTAATATTCAATTGCCCAAGAATACATCAGTTGAAACCGTGGTTATATTGGATTCTAGGGTGTGAAACGGCTGTGGTCCAATCAAGGCAACGGTCCGTTTACGGCAACTCTCCCCTAGGCCCTACTCGCCCGTGAAAAGTGCAAATCATTCAATTGGACCACCATAACCTAAAAAAATTACCGAAGTAGGCCCAGTATTGATTTTCGGATAATAACTAATAACTATGACATATTTGAATTGTTTTATAACTCTTAAAACACATAAACAGAATAATTATTATAGTACGATCGACGTTTATTTACAACCGAGAAACAGCATGCTTGCTACTGAATATTCATAAATTGGCGATTTAATTAATGACGAAATGATGACGTTGCCTATTGAATATTCAAAGAACGGCGATTTACTAACGGTGAATTGGGACGCTTTCTACTGAATATTTATAAAGCTGTGATTTATCAATGCGCTACCGCTAAAAACATAGTTCTCTACTAATTTGCTTCCAAAAAAGATGCAAATTGATCGTGAACTGTGTATCTATTTTTGCAACATCTACGCATAAATATGTACATGAAAAAGTCAAATGTAGCTTGTCATCAGTTTTTCGGAGGTCATACAGTGAGAATATTTTTCAACGCGCGGTCTATATCCCACAACACTAAAAAGTTACACACACAATATCAGAGGGGTGGATACTACCCACTTAGATTATCGACTAGCCTACATAATAAATTATCCACAATTTATTTTGCACGAGCAACAAGCTATTTCATTCTATGGAGGGAATGTGGGATTAAAGTTTCCATGGCCACTAATTTGTCTTTTGATAACGGAGTGATCGTTGGCCTGTAATAATTAAAAAAATGTGCGAAAATTGATGATTTCTTTGTCACAACGCAAACCGATATTTCCACCTAAAGGTTTGTCAGCAGTTGCAAAACTCATATTAGCCGAACAGATATTGAAGATGAATAGAGAAACAGTGGCCGCGACAGGATTTCCGGTTGGGGTCTGAAGCCCTTTCTTCCTCCGAGGGAGCAACTAGAACATTGTTCTTGAGGATGACAACATGGCAAAAATTTGGAAGCGCCGATCGAAGGCACGGAGCTGTTATAGTGCCGAAGGCACGAAGCCCGTGCCAAGTGGGGATCTGGGGAGCGTCGTGAGCTCCTCCAGCGGGAGTTCTAGGACAAAATGGTAGCGGTCAAGGGGGTTCTGGGGAGCGTCGTAAGCTCCTCCAGCGGGGCATGGGGCGGAGTCTCAGAAACGAGCGCATTTTCAATTGTTGATATCGACCAGAGCACGTTTCAGGCTATTGTTTGCTGGCTGTTTATGAACGATAAAGTCATGAAAATGTCAAGAGGAAGTCGTTTTGCGGAGTTTCAGACTACCAGGATGATATCATCATTATTTTCAAACTATGAATCAATACTGCGGCTTGCCAGTTTTTAAATTGAACGGAGATGTCATAGAATCTGGATGAGCGACTAAACAACGATTTAAATAATTGTTCGACTCTTCGTGTGTTGAGATTTGGTCAGTTACCGAACTAACCTGCATGCGCGAGCTATGATGTCCGGTCCAAGGCATTCGAACCCTGATTTCTACTTTCACAATGCACAATAAGGTGGAGTGAATACAATGGTGAAAAATTTTATGTCATAAATTAAAAATGCCTGGGTGTGCAAAAGTTGCATTTTGATATGGTTAGTTGTTTTGCAAAATATGTTGAACTAATTCCTTTGTTAAGAGGTGCCCCAACTATAAAGAAAATCGAAAATTTTTGACAAAATTTGCAATTTTTCGTGAAAATGTACTTTTGGCCATAGGTAACCTAAGATAATAACCAATTGTTGCAATGCTGTTTAATGATGATAGAATTAACTACCATATTCCAAATTCCAATTAACTACCATATTCCATATTCCAAAATTCGCCTTCATTCAGGCCTACATTAAGAAGTTTCTGTCAGTTTATTCTAATAGAGGTGAAACTCTGATTTAGTGTTAAACGTTTTCATAATTTGTCTTGATGCTATTCCTGCCCGAATAAATCCATCTCTTGCAGTCTGACCACTGACTTTTGCCGAAGCTTCTGTAACAAGACGTATGCATCGCTCTGTCGCTTGGGTGTGGCATGGAAACAGAGCAATTTTATGTGCCTCTGCAACACTGTTTGATTTTACATAATTTGCAATATCCTTGTCCGAAATATGCTTCATGAGAGGTGGCTCATATCGATCGATCGTTTGCCATTCGACTAGGTCAGTATAATCCTCAGAGTTAAAGTTGAGTAAGGGTACTCGAAATTGTCTGATTTTTGTTGATAATTCATTTTCAACTCTTGCTGCAAGTATTCTTCTGTATGCTAATTCACGGATATGAGATCTTTCGTCGGTCAACATTGCAAGCAATATATTTTCTGCATGCCCGAAATATCCATTTCTTTGAATAACTTCATCCACAATGTCTCGTAAATTTTGTGGCAGATATCTGGAATATTTTATCATCCTCCACAAGTGCTTAGAGCCTTCAGTGCATGCTGACTTCGTCTTGATATGAAACCAAACTGGTGCATAAACTTTCATGATAAACGTGGCTAGCGTTGTAAGATTCTCACTTGGACATTCGGTTGCTATATACAATCTCAAAATTCTATTTGCTGTTGTCAACCACCTTGAGTGGCAAACAGGACCTGGCTTTTGAAAGGCAAGATCTGGTGAACAAATTCCGTATGATACAGCTTTACATATATTGTACAAATATTGCTGATCGGTACTTAATTCGATACCTTCCATATCTGGGCAATTCTCGAACTCAATTGCGTTGTAATGTACCAGAGGTAATGATTCACAGTTTCCAAGAGCCTTGCCTATGTTTCCTGAAAATAGTGTTGGGCCCTGTGTTCCGCCATCCAGCCTTTGAATTAGATGTCGCAGAGGCAATTCGTTGGCATGCAACATGCAAATAAACCAATGCAAAGGTCTACCAAGTTGTATTTCCAAAAGACGTATTATCCCTCCAGTTACACCAGTATTGACATTGGTTCCGTCGCAACCAATAGCAACTAAATCTTTAGTTGCTGTTTCGTTATCTAACAGAAACTTGTTGATACTTGTGTGAATATTTTTGGCTGATCCACTCTCAGGAGTGACATGACCCAGATATTGTGAATTCGGTTCAAGTACCAGTGTTATGTGCTCTTGAGAAATTATTTTAAGATACGATTTCTTGCCATTTTTCATTTGCACTCTGGTCCTATCTTTACGTCCATCGAAGTACAATCCAGATAGTTGCTTTACGGAATTGCACTGTAGACGTTTTCGAACTTTTGATCTTTCTCTTCGAACTTTGCTGCGATCGATCACCATAGATAAGTCTGTGTCGTGCACAACACCAACATCCTGTAAAACTGCGGTAGCAAGAGAAGCAGCACAGCGATCAGAAATTCCATGTCTGTCGCATTCACGAGCCAAAGTAGGTAAATCCGAGCGCATTTGTGCACTTTTACATTTTCTTGAGTTAATTGTAATCAGTTCATCGTCTGATTCTTTGTTGTGTAATACTGTTGACATATCAGTGAAACTACCTGTTGAAGAACTTAATTTCATATCTGATTTCTTGTGATTTGGCATATCTGAGTCAAAATAACTGAAACTACCCGGCTGTGAGTGAGTGACGGAAAGTTTAAGACACTTGGCTGTTGTAGCCCTCTCTATTTCTTTGCGTTTCCTTGCTTTTCTTCTTTTAACAGAGTTAGTCATATTCACATCAATACCACCAATCATCATTGCTCTTGTTTTCCTTTGATCAATGAGAAATTTTCGTTCTGCCATTGGAACTTTTCTATCCTTTGCACAAGTGCAATTATTTATTTCCATACATTTACAAGCTGCAATATCGAATAATTGAGTTTCAGATTGCTTCGCAAATTCTTCAAGTTTAGATATGTATTTCTGGTCGTATTTCCGAGATTTGTATGGTTTGAGCAAGTTTCTGTACTTGTCATGATAGAGTTTTAGCTTCTCTACTACCCTTTGATGAGATATTATTGGTATTGAAGACTTCAACCACAAACCTGCTATTTGCAGTGCGATCGGGATTGCTACTTCTGCAAACATTGGTTCCTTTGAAATCGGAGTAACTTTTAGTTCGTTTCGTTTAAATAAATATGCTTTCATCACGGTGTTGTACGTTGGTAGCATATTTACCGGCATATTGGAAGAACCTCCAAACACGGGACATCTTGTCAACTGTCTTGTTTTCGGTCTAAGACTTTTAGCCTTAATGTCATTCATTTCTACTACAACTTGTCGCCATAAAATTAAGGTAAACACTAAACACGTAGTGTTTTAAAGAGAGTTAATGCCAACACTTCCAGACAGCAGACGCCATGCTTGTTGCTGAGCGTTTTTACGCTGGTACCATGCTTTACATAACATTTCTGGATGGTACCATGCTTTACATAACAATATAACATGCTATCGACAAGTTCATTAGATTTTATTAGACATTTTATTTGAATTTTTAATTTTATCTCAATCACAACCCATTTAATTGAAATCATAGACCAAAGCACTTGACAATGTATGAATACTTTTACACATATTAAGCATTTTAGAGTGGCCAAATAGCAAGATAGGGCCTATTTTTATTATTTAAGTATTAGACAAATTTTGACAAAATAGGCTTATGTAGGCCTAAATGTAGATTTTATGGCAAGTCTGGAATCACTTAAATGTGACAATAAAATGATTTTGGACAAGAATTCTCTTTAAAAGCATTATTATCATTTGAAAACTTGCTTTGCAATGTGGTTAAGTGGTTCACAAACTTTACTAAGAAAATAAAAAAATTCGATTTTTTTACAAATTATGGCAAATTTATGATGCCGTTGGGGCACCTCTTAAAAAAGGAATAAATTTAAAATATTTTTCACATGAACTTCTTAGATCATAATGCAACTTTCCCGCACCCAGGCATTTTGAAATTCAAGAAAAAAAATTTTCACTCCACCTTAATGCACAATATATTCCATTAATCTACACAGCAAGAAGATTAGTCATAAGTCTAATAATTTGATGAACAGACCGAAGGTGGCTACAGTGACGTGGGTTTTATTGGGTCCTATGTTCACAAGTCGCGATATGTTCGTGAAGAAATTCTTGATGCAACCCCATTTGGTGGCGTTGTGACTTTTGTCGGCATTCAATTTTGGTCGCAATGATAGGCGACTCATCAATGAGAAAGGCCAAGTCTATCTTGCAATCTGGAGCAATTGAAAAATAAATTATTATTATTATTATTATTTCAAAGTAACACCTTTATGAAGGAACAAGGTTCCTACCGTTTAGTTGTATTTGCTTATGATATTTTTAGACGAACGTGAATAGTTAGGCTACTCTACCCAATCAAGTCGACAAGTTAGTAATCATTTAGATATCCGTCATTATCAATCTTCATCGCCGTCGTCTTCATCAGTTGCGTTCAAGACTATTGCGATTCCACGACTCTTTCAAAGGCAGAAGCTAAGACACGACAATTGATCGGTAGCCTACATGCACGATGCGCTACAATTATAGCCGCCTGTGACACAACATGTCTCGTACCGGATAGCTGCTCTCACTTCACGCTGCATCCTTGTTTGCGCTTCATATTACCTGGGCGATCCATGCCGTCCTCTGTCCGGCGTTGTAGCGTGTCGAGCTCTTTGCTCTGCCACGAAGGGAGAATCCCTATTTCCACGGTAGCTAGGCAGCGCTGGTCTGTCTCTAGGTAGCGGGTTCGCCATCCTAAATGGCATCCACTCCGAGCAGCGTGTTTGTAAATCACTCATCCTTTCCTTTAGTCTTGGGTGGACTTGGAACGCTCCTGTGTAGTTTCGTGAATGGGCGCTATATTATAGCATATGAATGAATGAATGCGCTTCTATATCAATATCAATAAACAATGTTAGAATACTGTATAAAATTCATCAATTTAGTGTCTTAGCACAACCCTTGCAAATGTCATTCATTCATTCATTCAAAAATTTATATAGCGCTTCTTCAAGGGGACTACTCAGAAGCGCTCAATGTCGTGCTGGTCCACACTGAAACTTCTGATTTAAAACTTTGAAACTTTTAGAAGTTGGAGTCAAACAGTCTATAGGCTACCCAAGCCCTGTGTAACACAAAATCTGGAAAATAAAACAAATCTACAGAAGAAATCGGATTAGGCCTACTGCATTGCATGCTGTCTGTACTGCTGGAACTGTAGGGCTTTGTAGGCCTAGTTATAGTAGTTAAGATTTACAATGTAAAATAATTTAGCGTGTCTTCTGTGATTTCTGTTCTGGTGATTTGTTTCAATTGCATTACTGTTAGCCTACAGTATGTTATTGTTACAGTAGGCCTACACTGTAACCGTTTGCGGTCTGTTATCCTGATTGTTCAATAAATAATTTTTTTTATTATTAGGCCTATTACTAGCCTAATTAACTGCGTCCAGTGACGTAGACAAGTGTGGTTTCGGGGGTTAACCCCCCATTGGCCTAGGAACAAGTTTTTAAAAGGTTATTTATCCACTTAAATAAGAAAAACAAAACAATTGCTTGTAGTAACAATTGTTTTTCTTACTTTATTCCATATGTTACTTTATTCCCTTTTTATTTACTGTAATACTGTTGGGTTGGTTTCAGAAAGGGTATCCGGCCAGACAAAAAACCAATCCCACCCCCATGAAAAATTCCTGCGTCAGCGTCGTTCTATCAGTGACACTTGAGATGGACTGAATCAATAAATCAGAAGTTGGCCGAGGCTACATAATTATTGTCTGCAATGAAACCAGCACATTGGGCTTTTGAGCGCAACTCAAGCCTCCACATGCTAATGCAAATGGACAAGATTGCTTTTTTTCAACATTTTGCTTACTTCACTGATTTTTAGGCCTACTTATTTTCAGAGCAAGTTATTATGATTGACGCTTACAATGCATGGATACATTCCACTAAACACATGAGCTTAGTTAATTTTAACTAAGTACGGTAAAGACCTACCTTGGGTGACATTAGTAACATTGATAGATGACACAACTCCCGTAGTGAGAGAAATGCAGACCAGCAAACAGATACCAAGCATTTTTGCGTGAAACTGGAAAGGCCAGGAGGGTATGTCGTCTGGCTGTTTCAAATAAAATTAGAGCTTCTAAATTAGACATTAGACCTACGTCGATTTCCGTGTCCCGTCTTCTGATGACTGTGTAATTATGCATCAAGACATTTTATTCAATAAGTATACGAACGGCGCTGTAAAAATGCCTATGCAAATGGTCAAAACCATTATGCAAGAAGATTCAGAACAGTTCTCTGAGGTATAAAATTGAGAGCCTACCATGAGTAGGCCTAATAGTCAAGAACGCCAATCGTAATTTGGTATGTGCACTTGTTATAGCGACCCTTCAAGCTCGCTACTCAGAGGCGCTCCCGACTGCAGAGCGGACACTGCATCGGAGTTTCACGCCGAAGCGATGAGCAATTGCGAATGAAGGACTTGCCGAAGGTCCCTACGCGGCGACTTGAGGTGGATTGGAACCTTCCGGCTTCAAGGCAACGACGCCACCACTAGCCTACACCACCGCGCCCCACAATTTTAAAATGTTATTTTCCAATTTGACACTCCACTCATTTTGCAGATGCACTCAAACAATAAATTTCTGCCACGTTCTTGGGCGGATAGGCCTATAGGCCTTTGTTATTTTCGCTTTATGATAGTGCGCGTTGACTTCAACGTACGGTTTCTGCATTCTGCAATTCTCATTATAACCTAGGTTTGTTTAGTGATGAAATATTATTTCTGTTCTGAGTAGGCACAGAGTATTTATTTTGCATTATAGGATAGCATAGAGAGCTAGTTTCTGGTTAGTTTATTGGACGACTGTATGGCTATCCAACTTTTTTATCAGGCCTACAAGAGATAGGTCAAGCCTTTGACCACAGAAATGTTTTAGCCAGCATAATAATTTTATTACGAAACTCGTCTCTTACCGTTAGGCCTACTAAAAGCGAATACCACGGCAATGCTGTCGTTCGACGACTGGAAGCAGAGCAATAGTAAACGTGGGACTTGGGTTCGTAAATGAGCAGAGTTACTACCTTGTTATTCAACAGAAAATTTAATCAGTCTTAAATTTAATTGTTGTCATTTTTGGTCGATCAATCTTTGTCGAACTGATGTAGGCCTAGGTGCACGTGTTTAATCTGTTCTATTATTCCTATTCACAATAATTTTGTTCTTCTTGCTTTTAAATTATTGAAGTTGGCATGGTAAATCTGTCTCTGACGAAACAAACAATTCATCATCTCGGAAATTCATCCTATTTTCGAACTTATTGCTTTGAATTACAAGCGGTGCAGTGAATTGATTTTTCTAACGCAGCTTAGAAGGTCCTATGTTATTGATCTAAGGGCCAAGAGACGAAGTTTGCAACTATCGGCCCATATCTGTTCTACCTTTCTTCTCAAAGTTTTTTGAAAAGGCCATGCAGGACCGCCTCAATAAGTACATTGCTAAGACCAATATTCTTGTTACCTCTCAACATGGTTTTCAAGCTGGCCATTCAACATTCATGCCTCTAATTAATATGCAAGATAAAATTTCAGACGCAATGGATAAAAACCAATACTCTATAGGAATTTTTCTCGACTTGGCGAAAGCATTTGATACTATCGATCATGGCATACTGCTAAAAAAGCTATCCATCTATGGGATTCGAAACATCCAACTAAAATGGTTCGAAAGTTATTTGGAAAATAGAATGCAACTAGTTAGCTGTAATGATAGCAAGTCTCCTCTAAAAGCAATTAAATACGGTGTTCCTCAAGGCTCTATTCTAGGCCCGCTGCTGTTTATTTTGTACATTAACGACCTACCGAATGTAGCCCCTGATCTTTATTTTTTATTGTTTGCAGACGATACCAATATTTTTAATTCTCATTCCTCAATCGAAACATTAATTAATCATACGAACTCCGATTTGGAAAACGTAGCAGAATGGTTTCGCGCAAACAAGTTAACCCTTAACCTAGATAAAACCAATTACCTCATCTTTAGATCCCATACAAAATCACTTCCATCAGTATGTCCAACCCTATGTATACTCGGAACCCCTATCACTCAAGTGCAATCTTCGAAATTTTTAGGAGTCTACGTCGACCAGCACTTGTCCTGGAAAGAACACATATCCAACATCTCAACTAAAATAGCCAAAAACCTAGGCATTCTCTCTCGCATATCTAGAATCCTTTCACCACAGATCAGAACTTCACTCTACTATACACTCATACATCCATACTTATCTTACTGCAATATTGTATGGGCCTCTGCGTATAAGTCTAATCTTGCTAAACTCGTTGTCCTCCAAAAACGAGCTATAAGATTTGTGGCTAAAATCCCTTATGGAGCCCACACAAAAGCAGTATTCCTTGAATTAAAAATACTAAAGCCAGATCAGATAAGGCGATTGCAAATAGGGACATTTATGTATCGTTATATTCATAATCAATTACCATTAACATTTAGAGACTATTTTCAACTTAATAGGCTACCAATGTTCAAGATCGTTGCTTGAGAAATGCTAACTTTTTTGTACTCCATTTGCCCGTACTAATACTAAGCTTACATCTATTAAATGTATCGGACCAAGAAAATGGAACAGTATTCCTCTTAATATCCGGACCCTACCATCTTTTCATCTATTCAAACGTGAGTTTTCTGTTTATATCCAACATGGAGAATAAGTCCAATTTTGTGGGAAATGTGATCAGTTTAAAATGGGAGTGTGCACTCGTGTTTGTGTATGTTACTGACTATTTTGTACACTATTTTCTCTAATTTACTTACTTTTCGTTTGTATATATATATGTATTAGGGTGGCCCTTAAAAATGAAAGTTACAAATAATCTACTGGCACCCCTCCAATCTATTTCAATTATGAAGAAAATAATTTGTTGAAAAAATCTTTGCAATAGGGCAATATTTAGGGGTGCCCCCCGAGCTCTCAAGTTTCAATAATGTACGAGTGAACTTCCAAATTATAATTGGAATGGCAAACTGACATTTTCAGTGCTTTAATACATTCTGTTGGCCTACAAATGTTTGCAATGCATCAACATTTAATATTTAGTACTTGCTTACTTTTTAAAATTACGTGAGCTTTAAAATTTTAGTCGCTGTACAATTTCAAATATATGTTTGATTAACGTTTGTAGTCTGGTTGAAAAAAGGTGGCAATATTTTATGAAGAGTTGTTTAATACAAGAAAAGACATTTAATTTTAGTCTACTATTGGAAACATAGGCCTACATTGTCAGACATAGCAAATACGAAATATAACAAATAATTATTCACAATTATTTATGCAAACGCGAGGGAAAACAAGTGTCTATCTACTTGGCTCTTATGACCCTGAAATTCTTGGAGCAAAGTCGCAATCGTATCGTCAAACTTTTCGATACTTCATGCATCTACTCAAAGTTGGCAAGCAGACAGTCCGTTATTCCAGTCAACAGGCTATAGAAAAAGCCACTCTATTTTGGAACCGAGCTGGTATACCTGTAAGAGGTAAAAAGCATTGTATTGACAAGTTGGAGTCGGTGTTCATGGAATGGAAAGGACTTCAAAAGCATAGACACCGAGCACATACAGCTCACGAGACTAAGAAGAAGAAATTTATTGAGAGACTAGATGACCTGTTTGATATTGCCCATGATCTCCATTCCTGAAGACAGAGACTTTCTACTCTCTTAAAGGCAGAAGGGACGTCCAGGTTCAGTTGGTGCAGCTGACATGGTGGATATGCGTTGAAGACAACGTGCACAGGAACGGAAGGAAGTGGAACAGATGCGCAAAAAAGAGCACAGGAAGCGCTCGCGGCGCGTACAAGCCAGTTAGTACTGGATACCGATTCCTGTTCAAGTGATGAAGAATCAAGTGATGAAAGTGGTGGGCCTGATGTTGGATGTAAAGAAAACAAAACCTGCGGCACTAACACTAGTAAAAATGAAGCAACTGCGCCCAAACGAGCCAGAATCAATATTCTGTCTCCTGGTCTGACATCGGCTTTGGACAGAACAAAGATTTCGTCAAGAAATGCTACATTCGTTCTTAGCGAAGTAGCTTCCAGCCTTGGCTGTGACGTCAAGACTTTGAATATCAACCGAAATTCCATTCAACGAGCCAGGGCGAGAAACAGAACCACCAAATCAAACAGCCTTAAATCCGAATTTTCCCCCCTTAGTTCCTTTAACCGTTCATTGGGACGGCAAGTTTCTGGAAGATTTGACATCTGATCACGCGAACATGTTGACCGTCTTCCAGTTCTGATCTCAGGTGTAGAAATTGAACAGTTACTGGGCATTCCAAAACTATCCTCAGGAACAGGCTCAGCTCAAGCATCTGCAGTCGTCCAGTGTTTGAGAGAATGGAATGTTCAAGATCAGCTTGTTGCTTTGTGCTTTGACACCACAGCCAGCAACACAGGTCATCGCTCAGGTGCATGTTTCCTAATAGAGCAAGAATTGAATAAAGATCTCCTTTTCCTGGCATGTCGACACCATGTTATGGAACTAATTGTTGGGGTTGCATTCGAAAAATCTTCCATTGGAATTTCTACTGGACCTGATGTTCTTCTTTTCAAGAGGTTTCGAGACCACTGGAAATTCATTGAAAGCGAGAAATTTCAGGTAGCCTCGGTCAGATCCTTTAGTGGAATCATTGGTGGCCCAACAGCGTTCTGATATCTTGGAGTTTGCTCATAGACATTTAGCAACTCCACAGCCCCGAGACGATTACAGGGAATTTCTCGAGCTCTCAGCTGTCTTTCTTGGAGGTGTTCCTTCTCGTGGAATTCGGTTTCGAATACCTGGCGCTATGCACCGGGCACGATGGATGGCAAAAGTCATCTATATCATAAATATGTGGCTCTTTCGTGCTCAGTTCAAGAAGACTGCTGCAGAAGAACGCAGCATTCGGGATATTGTCATCTTTTCAGTTGTTGTCTACCTGAAAGCCTGGATAACTGCGCCAATTATTGCTGTGGAGGCTCCTCTGAATGACTTCACTCTCATGGCAAACCTTCTCACATATCCCCATACTACAATTTCTTCTGCTACAAGCAAGAAGCTAGGGCTTCATCTCTGGTATTTGTCTGAAGAGCTTATTGGGCTTGCTCTTTTTGATTCAAGGGTATCCAATGACTCCAAGAAGCTAATGATTGCTGCCATGGAGGAAGTAGCCCCATATCATCCGCCTAAACGACCCAGTGTGTAGTCAGATGCATTTCTTGGCACCAGCGGTCTGGAACAATTCTGTACAACCAACTCCAAGAAACTGTTCCAGGTGCTTGGTCTGCATAGACTATCTGAGAGGATGCTTTCCAAAGATCCTGCTCTTTGGGAAGAGCATGAAGCATTTCGAGAAGCACAAGCAGTACTCAAAGGGTTGGCTGTCGTCAATGATAGAGCTGAACGAGGTGTGGCACTCATCCAGGACTTAAATAAAAAGCTAACAAAAGATGAGGATCAGCTTCAATTTCTCCTGCAGGTTGTCAGTGAACATCGACGACAGTTCCTGACTGTACGAAAAGAAATCTCGTGTCAAATTAGTAGAACGCAGTGATTCCTGCATTTTATTGTCCTGTACTGATCATTTACTTCTGTGACCAGCTGAACAGTGAACAAATTGAACAGTAAACACTTGTTTCATTGGCATTGTTGCATCACTAGAGTGCATTTTAGTCATCTCTGTAAAATTCTGAGTGACAGTGTGTTGAATATAGTTTGGTTGAAATTGTATGATTCAATTGATCAAATTTGTATTAAAGAATAAATTTCGGCGTTCGAGGGGCACCCCTAAATGTTTTGCAATTCCAAAATCCTTTTCAACATAATGTTATTTCTATAATTGGCATGGATTGAAAGGGTGCCGCACAAAATTTTACGATTTTTATTTTTTGGCTGTATGCTAAGGGCCACCCTAATATGTATGTATATTATATATATGCATGTATACTAGTTAAGTTTTTTGTGTTATTCATTTCAAATTCGGCCGTATTTCTCAACTGTTTCTTCCAACGCTCTCAGGTGGCCCTCGCTAGCGGGATCTTCGGTCCCTTTTGGGTCTCCTGGGCATGCCAACATGTTTGCTACTCTGTTATAATTACGAAATGTTACGAATATTAATGGTTGCCGAATAAAATGTTATGTTGTTATGTTGTTGTTAAGTTTGAATTTAGGGCGAAATCAGCAGTTAATATGCAAATTATCAAGAATCATTCTCTGACATTCTCATGCCGGTTATGTAATAAAATATTCTAGTCAGTGAATACCAGGGGCCTGCATAGTAGAAGATCTGCGTTAACCGTAATAGGCCTATTCCATAGAAATATAAACTAATAGTCTTTAATAGATAACCTTTGGCATTCAAATGGAACCGCTTCTTAACCAACGAAGTTGATGCAAAATAACTCACGAAATAACTGCAATATCGATGCAGTGACTTCGCAGTAAAGAGGATAATATTTCAGATTTAGAATAATGAACATCGGCATAGATCACATTTAATCTGTTGTTTGTTTTCTCATTGTCTGAATGATACACAGCTTAGCCGAAGTCGGAGACGCATCTTTGCTGCTGTAAGACTTGTAGATTAGATCTCTCTCTGTTTCGCGACTGGCCTATTGCAAATGACAAATTATTGCGAACACCTGTTTGTAATTATCAAGGAAATATCCATTAATCGTTTTGTGCATAGTACGAATTCACTGGGCGCCTTTTGTTGTAGGAAGAATAGAAACAGACTCAGAGAGTGGCATTGGACTCTTACAGGCATTGAGCCCAATGATAGAGAGTGGCCCAGAAAACAGGCGCAACTCATGAGGGGCCATTCCATACCGCCAGGCTTCGCTTCATCATACAAAGTCGTGGTTTTCTGCGGATAGTCCGATTGGATCAGGAACTTTGTACATCACCTCGATCGACTCAGTCGCTCCCGCTTTTACCACATGCGCTAGCTTCTCACTTTGCTCGATTTCTCCCAACAGCTGCTTCAAATACGTTTATCTAATCTTTTGCCACAGAATTTCTTAAAGTAGACTACATGAAGCAAACGATAAAAACATTAACTTTATTAACATCCGATTTGTAAACGAATTCTCCACGTACAGTATATAACTCAAGCAGAATATATTTTTCAACACTGAAACGTCATTCTCAAAATTTATCAAGAGTAAAAACAGAATTCATAGTAGAAAGCATGAAAAAACAACGATAAAAGCAATCACCTTATTTACCGTACATGAAGTTTGCAAACAAATTCTCAATGTAAGACTATCTCAAACAGAACACATTTTCAACAAAGTTTTCTCTATACATGTGCAGATGCTGATAGCAAGAAGCGACAACTATTTACACGATATGTCGGTTAAGTTTAATCAATATCGTTTCCATAGCTAGGCTTTGTTAACGTTGTCGTTTTCTTCTCTGAAACGGAATACGACTACAATATGGCCACTAGAGAATTTAAGAAAAATACCCACTAACTCATTCTTTTCGCTATCGTAGTGAAGTCTATGGTGATAACCTGGCTGGCTTCCGTTCACTTGTCCACCAGTGATCATCAAGAGATTCAGCTCCGAATCCAACAGCTCTTGCTTGTTGGACGCTTCACTTATCACAATTCTGCCATGAGTATCAGCAAAATTTACAGCAATGTCGGCACCAAGCGTTGACTGATATTGGCGTACGATGCTTCCGTTCATATCAATCTCTGTTAGCATTGCTTTACGCTGGTCGTTAAATGAAACCAACACAAGGTTCCCATTTGATTTCATGAGGACCTTTCCGCCCAACTCGAAACAATAAATATCCGAAGACAACATTACAATTTGCTGCAAGGAACCATCCTCATCGTAAATGCTTACAATGGGAGGATCAGGTTCTCTCTTCGCTGAGGCGATCATTATTTTGCCATTAGCAGATGTGGATAAAGTCGACGTTGAATGCCTTAGATCACGAATCCAAGGTGTAAGGCCAATAGCCAGTGGCCCATCCATCTGCATCCGAAAGACTCGCAGCAAATCCTCGTCCTCACGAAGCACTAAGATATACAAGCACTTGGATACGTTGCAAGCTGCTATGTCGATAAGGAGCAGTTGCAATTCTTTTAGCCGGATGACACCCTTCACCACTGGCAAGTTGTTGCGATCGAAAGCAAATATACGATCTCCGATGCACTGAATGAAAATATCATCTCCCAGTGAAGTCACCTTGACAGTGTTGTGCTCGATAGCACACTGATGCAAAATTTCCACACTAAACGTCTCCTGGTCTGGAAATAATAATTACTTTAATTACAACATGTGCCGACGAAATGACATTCACATTGTCTATTAGTCCAGGCAATTTGCAGTTTCACCTGGGCAAAATTGGATCAGAAGCTTTTTTAACGGTTTTCTGATCAGAATTTGTTGTTGAATAACATATCCAAAATCTGCCAAAATCCGACCACGGTGTCACCCTCAAAATGAGGTTCAACATCATTATGACGGTTTTTTGTGCATTTTTGCATTGAATATCGGGTTGCTAGTACAGCGGCCTGGTTAAAAATTGTTCGCTTTGTGATACAAGCATGATATTTGGTATATTTAACGAACATGTCATAATTATGCAACTTACAAAATAAATGAATGAAAGAAAAAAATTCGTACACTTAATACTAGCAGACGACTTACATAAATTCGATGATTTTTAGTTTAATTCTTAGTTGAATTATTTTTAAGCATGACACAGAGTTTCTGCCATTACGAAGCGAACTTACTCATGCGGTCTAGAGCTCTGTGAAGTTCGTTTTGAAAGAAGTCGGTCGCGAGGCTGCTGCTCCATCGCGAACAGACAGATTGAAGTTTGCTAATCACTGGACCAGATTTCTCTTTCCACACACTTTTAGCCAGCTTCATATCCTTCACTTCCGTGGCCACAACTTTAACGAGGATATGTAGAAGTAGCTCGATCGGTAGATCGTGCAGCTACAATATTCGGATAACACACATTGCATCACAATAGTTCTCTTGAATTCCTCAGCATAAAATTTAAAAAGCGGAGAGATCATAATTATTGGAATGGTGAGAATTACCAGTGTCGTTCTTATGATCCATAGTAAAGTCTTGATTGCATGAAAAAACCCAATATAAATCAACGTCTGACCGCAACACTCGGCAACAGTCATTTTTCCACAATAATCTCTTTCTGCTTCTAGGCTGACAGGAATGTATACAACAGTGATTGATAGAAATGACACGTTTACATGGCACTTGCGAATTTGGATTTTGGTCACTGTCTTTAATGTTTGACTGCTTTGTTAATTCTATGGATCATCTATAATTATTATTACCATGTAAGTACATCAAAATGCGATTAGCAATTGGCCAATTACAGAATTTGTTCTCATTGTAATATTATTATTCTTTGCGATATGTTAGGAGAATAGACTCCTTCTAATTCACCACTTTTCACCGATTTAGAAAACGTAGCAGAATGGTTTCGCGCAAACAAGTTAACCCTTAACCTAGATAAAACCAATTACATCATCTTTAGATCCCATAAAAAATCACTTCCATCAGTATGTCCAACTCTATGTATACTCGGAACCCCTATCACTCAAGTGCAATCATCGAAATTCTTAGGAGTCTACGTCGACCAGCACTTGTCCTGGAAAGAACACATATCCAGCATCTCAACAAAAATAGCCAAAAACATAGGCATTCTCTCTCGCATATCTAGAATCCTCTCACCACAGATCAGAACTTCACTCTACTATACACTCATACATCCATACTTATCTTACTGCAATATTGTATGGGCCTCTGCGTATAAATCTAATCTTGCTAAACTCGTTGTCCTCCAAAAACGAGCTATACGATTTGTGGCTAAAATCCCCTATGGAGCCCACACAAAAGCAGTATTCCTAGACTTAAAAATACTAAAACCAGATCAGATAAGGCGATTGCAAATAGGGACATTTATGTACCGTTATATTCATAATCAATTACCATTAACCTTTAGAGACTATTTTCAACTTAATACCAATGTTCAAGATCGTTGCTTGAGAAATGCTAACTTTTGTTCTACTCCATTTGCCCGTACTAATACTAAGCTTGCATCTATTAAATGTATCGGACCTAGAACCCAGTGGCGGCGCTACGCCAGGGCATGGCAGGGCAAATGCCCTGGTAAAAAAGCCTTTGCCCTGGCTGTTGCCCTGGTCGTTGCCCTGCCAGAAATTTTGCCATGGGAGAATTTGCTCGGGCATATTGCTGCTTACTGTTCACGTCCGTCGGCTCTCCGGCAGGGCAAAAGTTCTGGCAGGGCAAAATTCTGGCAGGGCAAAAGTTCATGGACAGAACAAAATCGGAAAGGGTAATTTTCTGGCAGGGCAGAAGTTCTGTGAGGTCACAAATTCTGGCAGGGTAAAGACCGTAAAACTTTGGTAGGGCAAAAGTTCTGACAGAGAAAATTCTGGCATGGCAAAAATTCTGGTGTGGCAAAAGTTCTTGCATGGAAAAATTCTGTTGCTGTTTATCCACATTGCCGTATACAACCAACTGTAGCTTTATTGTTTTTCAAATGAAGCGTAATCATTTGCGTAGACAATAGACCTATATACTCCGTTACTTTATTTGCTGAACGCTTTGCTTTCAAAATGCTACAGGATTTGCAATGCTTCACTAAGTCATAGATTAGTCTACAGGTTGGGCCATAAAATGACACTAAACATTTTTGCCCATAATCTTGGCCAGAGGGGCCAGATTTCATTAAAATATTTGGACAGAACAAAGGTTATATTACTTTTAGTGAGACCACTCGCTGTTATATGACGATTCAAAAAAATACGCAGCAAAAAAGTAACATAAAACGAATTTATTAAGTAACATCTCAAATAATAATTTTGGTGCCAAATAAACTTGTTATTGACAGAAAATCGTTATTATTTTGAAAAAACAGGTACCATCATAGCTGCACGTCGCTGTAAGATCATTTAGCAAGATGACTGCTACGTTGGTGAATAAAGAATTTTTCAGATTATTGATTTTGTTTTTAAAATAATAAAATCGAAATTTCTATCGAATTAAAATTCCCAAGGTGTCGATGACACAAATTTTTTTTATTCATACACTTCATGAACAAGGCCTTTTGGATAAAGCTATAATCGGCGCTTAATCTGATAAACAGTGATTGCAGAGAAATGAAGAGCTAAATTGAAAAAGAGAGTTAAGAAATGTGCCGTTTATTAAAGGCGATCGGTTCAACGTCAATATTACTGTAACCTACTGGTTTCATTAAGAAGAACCAATAGTTCAAAATATCCAGATTTGAACCCGATGATTTATTGTATTGTATTGTATTGTATTGTATTTATAAATTTATAAAGCGCCTCTCACAGAGCACACCAATCAGAGGCGCTCCCAGTACGTTAGACCAAGAGAGAAAAAAGTAGTCTTGAGACACCGAAATGAGGCATTAGGCCCACCAGTTAATATGGAGGAACGAGTTGAAGGAGGAAGCTGGTTCCACAATGCCGGGCCAATGAGAGCAAAGGCACGGTTTTTAGCTAAGGCAGTCCTAGCTCGCGGGACGAAGAGATCATGCCGATCTAAGGAGCGTAGCGGGCGAAGGGAAGTGGCCGAGGTCGGCAGGTGGATGAGGTCACGGAGGTACATGGGAGCTCGGCCAGTACATGACCGGGAGATTAAGGTCAGCACTTTGAGTTGAATCCTAGCAATAAGGGGAAGCCAATGGAGATGGTCAAACAAAAGCAGAGATGTGAGAAAAGCGAGGAAGCCGGGCTATAAGTCTGGCCGCAGAGTTTAGGACAGACTGGAGAGACGAACTTTAGGAAGGCCAACCAATAGCGAATTACAATAGTCAACTCGGGAACAGACGAAGGCATGAACAATTGAAGTAAATACAGAGGAGGAGACAGAGCGACGGATGGCCCTAAGCCGCCTGAGATGAAAGTAGGAAGAGCGAGTGAGACTGGCAATGTGTGGAGCAAAGGTAAGCATGCTGTCCAGGACTACTCCAAGGTCTCGAACACTTGATTGGAAAGTAAAGTGGAGAAATCTCTCTTTAAGAAGGGCCAAATCAAGCTTAAGAAGCTGCTGGCGAGTGCCGAACCAAATGAGCTGCGTCTTATTTGGATTCACAGAGAGCCGGTTGGAAGACATCCAAAGCTGCAAGTCTCGAGAAAGAGCATCTATATTTATGAACTGTAGAGAGCTATTGCTCGAGAAATACCGCAATCTGAAGCCAAACCAAAGAACGATAGACCTCTAAGAGACTGAAAATTGATAGTCGTATTGGAGTTGATTGGGAAGATTTATCTCGGGAACACATCACCAAGTCCATCAAAAACTGCGCAAAGGACTCAATACAAGTGTGGGTATTGGTGGTGGACACATTGAACATAGGATGGGATGTATTATCACGTTAATTTGATAACAAGAATATTATTATTTGAGATGAGACTTATAAAGAATCGCTTTGTTACAACTTTTTGCTGCATTATGTTTTTGAATCGTCAGAAAGTCGATTGTCTCAATAAAAGTGATATAACTCTTTGTTCTGTTTGAAATATTACTGTGAAATCTGGCCACTCTGCGTAAATATGAATAATTGTCTTTAAGACTGTAACATATTATTAATTTTTTTGCTTCTGGCCAAGATATTGGCAAAACACTTTGGAGGGGGTGGGTCTTTTTATGACTCACCCTAGCTGTAGGCTATAAGGTTTCTAAGATTTGCTTTTCAAAATGTCAAAGTGTTTGGTTTCATAGCTTCGGCCATTTGATCCTCTGACTGGCCAACCCTAATAGTGTAGGGTGGGTGATTTATGGCATGCACGGTAGTGCAAAATTATAGGCCTATGTAAACCCCCACTACCGAGCATGAGACTCGACCTCTGCCCTGGTTACTTGTGTGACTGCCCTGGCTATGCCCTGGCTACAAAAAGTGTCTGGCGCCGCCACTGCTAGAACCTGGAACAGTATTCCTCTTAATATCCGGACCCTGCTATCTTTTCATCTATTCAAGCGTGAGTTTTCTGTTTATATCCAACAGGGAGAATAAGACCAATTTTGTGGGAAATGTGATCAGTTTAAAATGGGAGTGTGCACTCGTGTTCGTGTATGTTACTGACTATCCTGTACACTATTTTCTCTTATTTACTTACTTTTCGTTTGTACATATATATATATATATATATATACTATATATATGCATGTATACTAGTTAAGATTTTTTGTGTTATTCATTTCAATTTCGGCCGCATTTCTCATCTGTTTCTTCCAACGCTCTCAGGTGGCCCTGGCTAGCGGGACCTTCGGCCCCTTTTGGGTCTCCTGGGTATGCCAACATGTTTGCTATAGCCTGCTATAACTACGAAATGTTACGATTATTGGTTGCCGAATAAATGTTAATAATAATAATAATAATAATGGCGACAATTTCTAAGGCGCCGTAACGCGGCCATGCTGCTACAAGGGCGCCTTGACAACGACAAACACACATTCAGAGACAAGCGATTGACGAACTCTAACGGTGCTTATATAAGGGTGGGCAGAAACAACCGCCTAAGGTTCTTTACCAATATCTTGGCCTGAAGTAAGAATTTCGAAAAAGATTTTTACAGACTTAAAGCCAATTCATATCTACACACAAAGGACTGACTGCTTCAAACTATTTCAAACAGAACAATAGTTATGTATGGATTTTATCTGCCTATGGAGAGGCACTGGATTATTTCTGCCTATGGAGAGGCACTGGATTATTTCTGCCTATGGAGAGGCACTGGATTATTTCTGCCTATGGAGATCGAGGCACTGGGTTATATCTGCCTATGGAGAGGCACTGGATTATATCCGCCTATGGAGTGGCACTGGATTATATCTGCCTATGGAGAGGCACTGGATTATATCTGCCTGTGGAGTGGCACTGGGTTATATCTGCCTATAGAGTGGCACTGGATTATATCTGCCCATGGAGGGCATGCGCGTTATGGGTGTATGTGTGCGGTGGTTGTGGGGTGATGGTGGTGGTGGGACAGGTGTCGTTCTCTTGGCGCCGCATGTGGCTGCCTCTATAGAGTTCGTCAATCGCTTGTCTCTGAATGTGTGTTTGTCGTTGTCAAGGCGCCCTTGTAGCAGCATGGCCGCGTTACGGCGCCTTAGAAATTGTCGCCATTATTATAGAGGCAGCCACATGCGGCGCCAAGAGAACGACACCTGTCCCACCACCACCATCACCCCACAACCACCGCACACATACACCCATAACGCGCATGCCCTCCATGGGCAGATATAATCCAGTGCCACTCTATAGGCAGATATAACCCAGTGCCACTCCACAGGCAGATATAATCCAGTGCCTCTCCATAGGCAGATATAATCCAGTGCCACTCCATAGGCGGATATAATCCAGTGCCTCTCCATAGGCAGATATAACCCAGTGCCTCGATCTCCATAGGCAGAAATAATCCAGTGCCTCTCCATAGGCAGAAATAATCCAGTGCCTCTCCATAGGCAGAAATAATCCAGTGCCTCTCCATAGGCAGATAAAATCCATACATAACTATTGTTCTGTTTGAAATAGTTTGAAGCAGTCAGTCCTTTGTGTGTAGATATGAATTGTCTTTAAGTCTGTAAAATTTCTTTTCGAAATTCTTACTTCAGGCCAAGATATTGGTAAAGAACCTTAGGCGGTTGTTTCTGCCCACCCTTATATAAGCACCTGGATACATACATGCATACATACATGAATACATACATACATACATACATACATACATACATACATACATACATACATACATACATACATACATACATACATACATACATACATACATACATACATACATACATGCATGCATGCATGCATAGTTCATCATCTCCGATTTTGATTAAATTTGGCAAGATGATAGAACCCAACGGGAAACGCTCAAAACCAAAATTCTAGATTTTTGGGTCAACCGATTACCGGATCCATTGCTGAGCATGAAGTGCATAGCTTACGTGTTTGATGCCATCATTTCACATGTATTAACAACCTTAGCCATAAATTCTAAGAAGCCATGCTGTCAAATGTGCTAGTGTAAACATACAGAGTTCTGCCTGTTGTATTTTGGGAATGAAAGGAATACAGGCACATAAGGTAACCGTGTATCTTAGCGTCGTAAACTACTCGCTCGTTGCACCACTGCTATTTTTAATCAATTCAACTTCTAGTTTGGCGAAAATCCTTTTCATCGATACAGCTACAAGAATTGTTTGATCAATCCCGCTTCTATTTCGTCAGAAAACATTCTTCATCAATATAACTTCTATTTAATCTAAAATTACTGTTCATCAATCCAGTTTGAATTTCAGCACGATATGTTTCCATTAATTCCTCTTCTATCTCAATAGAAATTACTTGTTATGTTGTTATGTTATGTTACTTAGCAGCCTACAGCATGGATGACAACAAAAGTTAGGGTGCATGCAAAGGCGCAACGATCTATTCCCGATTTTGTTTTTTTCTCGTAATATTAATAAACATCATAAATTTACACTCATGTTTACTCTCAACCATTCAATGGTGAACGAAATTTTATTCATTTGCATGTGATTTACGACGGGAGTGTTTCTGATGATCATTCCTTGTACTGATTCAAGCTTGCATTGACAGTTTATGATTGAGCCGCCGTAAGGATTTCGCTTAGGATGCTCGAAGCTGCGATATTATCCTCAGGAAAAACGCAGCGGTTAACAGAATCTATAAAGATCTCAAGTTTTACCGCTATGTCTAGGACTAGGCCTACTATAAATTTAAAGTATAGGCCACCTTATCAGGAAAATCACTATAATGATAGGCAAATGAAAGCGAATTTCTTTATTGACGTCAGATTTAAAAGTTTCAACTTGACTATGAAAGAAGCATGCATACTGACTAGAAACGAGGGTTTGCTTCGGTTGTTCCCTCCATTTCGAATTATTACCTTCCTCTCGCATTAAGACCGATTTGACGAAAAACTAATGACTCGTCCTTCCTTACCTGTCACTCACTCTTTAATAAGGCATTTCTTTACTCCAGGAATTTTCATGCTGAGAGAATCTCCTCTGAATAGTCAGTATGTGAGTTGCGATACATGAATTTAAAGATACAGTGCAATGGGCCACAATGTTCAAGGATTCACGAATTTTGAATCACATGAAGACATTAAACCGCAGATTCATTGCAGCTAGCTTACCGTTGTTGTGTAACTCAATGAAGCTAGCTTTGCACACAGCGAATCATCATCTGGTTGGAATGCTGCCAACACATGAAGAAATAAAATCATTCCTCAATGTAATTCTTAATAAATGCAATCAGGGAATAATTACACTACGTAACAAAATTTTACTTTTTGTTTGTTCCTGGGTATTAAATGTTATTTCCTAATTGCTTCTGCCTCAAAAGTATAGAAAATAGCCATTATACCCCAGAGACTTTGCTTTTGAGGTCAGGAGATTGATTATTCTGAAATGTAACTGCTTCTTCGGTACATTGAAATTCATGTGTTAACTCGGAGTAGCTGTGCAGCTTTTGTTAACTTCCGGGAATATTCTAGAATGTGAGAGAACCTTCCACACTTATAAATAGCTACAGGTAGTAGTATAAATAAAGATGCCTTGAGCCCACCATGCACTTTAGTTTAGTTGTACGTCTGCCTAGGTGCATAGCCTGTACACACAACTCATATGGCATCAAGAGGCTGCAAGTATCCGTCTGAAGCATTCTGCTATGTCTGTACTTTCTTGCGGAGGATGGTACAGATGGGAAAAGAGAGCCATGAAGTTTACAATACCAAGAATCTGGCGAGAACCCACTGACCACTCAAGCAATTGCTACTTCTGCATGGTGGATCCTTCCAAACGTCGGCCTGGAAAGAATGCAGCTCCTATCTTACATCCCCCGACCTTCCTTCATCCGTGGCCCCAGTGCTACACAGTCCTGAGCTTCCGGTACCCACTGTTCTGGATAGAAATCAGTCGCCTTCAGAAGAACAAAGTATATCAGAGTCAGAGAGCGATGAAGACGTTTTAGATCCAGACTATAATTTTCTAGCTCGTGACAAAAATCCGTACTATCCAAACCAAAAAGACCTTAACGACTTGATCAGAGGTCTTGGTCTCACCAAGTCCAGTGCAGAACTTTTGACGTCTAGACTCAAGCAATGGAACCTGTTGGATGACAGTGTTCAAATCGCAGATCAGAGGAAGCGTCATCAAGCATTTTCAAGCTTTTTTACCAGTCAAGATGAACTCTGCTTCTGTCACAACGTGACCGGTCTTTTTCAAGAAATTGGAATCGACTGCAACCCGAACGAGTGGCGTCTCTTCATTGACAGTTCATCTGGGAGCCTCAAAGCCGTGCTACTCCATAATTGGAACAAGTAGGCCTATCCGTCTCTTCCTATGGCTCACTCGGTACACTTCAAAGAGGATTACAACAGTGTGAAAACCTTATTAGCCGTCTTGAAGTTCGATGAGTACGGCTGGGATGTCATAGGAGACTTCAAAATGGTACCATTCCTGATGGGTCTGCAAGGGTTCGGACAAAGTTTCCTTGCTACCCTTGCCTTTGGGACAGCAGAGACAAAAGGCGCACTACCACAAGTGGGACTGGCCCCAGCAGACCGAGTTCAATTTGGGTAGCAAAAATGTCAAGTGGGAGCCACTGATGGATCCTCGGAAAGTGCTGATGCCACCACTGCATATTAAATTGGCCTAATGAAACAATTTGTCACGGCTCTGGATAAGGAATCGGTAGCTTTCAAGTATACCTTCAAGGTTTCTTCCTATAAGCTGTCTGAGTCAAAGGTCAAATCTGGTGTATTCGTCGGCCCACAGATAAAGAGAATCATGAAGTGTAAGTATTTCTCCAAGATGCTTTTAGGACTGGAAAGCGGCTTGGAATAGCTTTGTAGCGTTGGTTAGAGGGAATAGAGGCTTCCTGGGCAATAACAAGGTCGAAAACTATGTAGAGCTGGTTGAGACTATAGTGAAGAACTACAGTAAATGGGATGCAGGATGTCCCTGAAAGTTCATATCCTTGATGCTCACCTTGATAACTTCAAAGAGAACATGGGTGTATACTCGTAAGAGCATGGTGAGCGCTTCCACCAGGATATACTAGACTTTGAACGTCGCTACCAAGGACAGTACAATGAGAACTTGATGGGAGACTACATCTGGGGGCTGATTCGTGAAAGTGATTTACAGTATAGCTGTAAATTCCGAAAAACTACGCTTTTATAAATTTCGGGTGGTCAGTGTTTGTATTATTCTAGTATTGATACATGTTGCTTTAAAGTCATTTTGTGGTTTCTTGTGACCTATGTAGTTTTATTCTGCCTTGACGTGAACAAAAACAAACAAATTCGCACGTGTGTTGTGGAAATAGTTTTTTTCTTTTAAATATCATTCTCCAGTCCACAAAAGCAAAGTTTAAGCGGAATAACAACCATTTCCTATACTTCTGAGGCACAAATAACCAGGAAATTACACTCATTGCCCAGGAACAAAAATCGTGTTACATAGTGTTATGATTTAACAATAAAATTATAGTGTCACTGAAATGAGTGTGCTCTGATTGAATCCGTTGATGCTATTGATGCACGGTATCAACAAAGTCTTGAATCTAAAAGTTAAGTTTTTGAATCGTCAAAAAACGGTGGGTGGTCTCACTAAATAATAATAATAATAATAATAATAATAATAATGGCGACAATTTCTAAGGCGCCGTAACGCGGCCATGCTGCTACAAGGGCGCCTTGACAACGACAAACACACATTCAGAGACAAGCGATTGACGAACTCTATAGAGGCAGCCACATGCGGCGCCAAGAGAACGACACCTGTCCCACCACCACCATCACCCCACAACCACCGCACACATACACCCATAACGCGCATGCCCTCCATGGGCAGATATAATCCAGTGCCACTCTATAGGCAGATATAACCCAGTGCCACTCCACAGGCAGATATAATCCAGTGCCTCTCCATAGGCAGATATAATCCAGTGCCACTCCATAGGCGGATATAATCCAGTGCCTCTCCATAGGCAGATATAACCCAGTGCCTCGATCTCCATAGGCAGAAATAATCCAGTGCCTCTCCATAGGCAGAAATAATCCAGTGCCTCTCCATAGGCAGAAATAATCCAGTGCCTCTCCATAGGCAGATAAAATCCATACATAACTATTGTTCTGTTTGAAATAGTTTGAAGCAGTCAGTCCTTTGTGTGTAGATATGAATTGTCTTTAAGTCTGTAAAATTTCTTTTCGAAATTCTTACTTCAGGCCAAGATATTGGTAAAGAACCTTAGGCGGTTGTTTCTGCCCACCCTTATATAAGCACCTGGATTAGGGTGCATCAAACGCCCCATAATTGTTGAAAAACTTTCAAAGGTTTTTGTCCCTAATTCACTTCTTTTCCTATTACTAAAAAAGTGTGTTTCCCAAAATTTGAGAATTTTCTGACATATTCTAGGTATCCCACCCAGCAACTGAAGTTTTACAATGGTGAACACACTGAACAGATTATGCATTATTATGCTGCAACAAGACTTTAAACATAGGTCCAATAGTTCTTAACATTATCTGTGCTGTATTAGCCAAGAGCCATCTTCAGAAGTATTGCAAAGTATTGCAAAGATTCTTAGAAGTGAACATATTTATTATTACTATTGTAAAAACATTTATGTTGCGATGCTATTACATGACATATGTCAAGCGGATATTGTCATTCGGAAGTTGACTTGCGTTTGCCCGGATTGGATTGTCTCTGCCGGTCTTGTTCCACAACTTGAAGCACATCTTGATAATGCTGTTCAGTCTTTGATGTTGACAGAAAATCCGAGCAGAGCTTCACTACTCTCTCAGCACAGTCATTGATTGCGTTGAGTGCTTCAATGTTTGTCATAGCAGTTTGATAGTCATTGCGGCTCCACCAGCCGGACAGCTCTTCGTTGAGGAACTGAGTGTCAACTTGTAGTATTTCAAACATATACCACGAAGTGCGACCTGGTGGCAGACCGGTAACGCGTCCGCTCTCGGAGCGGCAGGTTGCGGGTTCGACTCCGGGTAACGACCTTGGGCAAGTTGTTCACGCACACGTGCCTCTGTCACCAAGCAGTATAATTTGGTACCGGCGTAAGCTGGGAAGTAAACAGCAAGTCTTGCGACACACTGGCCTCGTGTCCAGGACCTTGGGATTCGTCCATTGCTGGCTCAGGGCCATGGAAAAGGAGATGAGCGCCTCCCTATGTTCCTCATGGAACGGGATAGGACTTTTTACTTTACCACGAGTCAGTCCCTGCAAGGTCGGCAAGAACTGTTATAGCTGTGATTACATCTGGAGATTTAGATTTCCCAAAGCCCGATCCAAATCTGTTCTGCGGCAATTGCAAGCATTCTTTTGGCTTAACTGAAAGCAGGCGATTATCAAGGGCACGTCGTTCAGTGTCTGGAAATTTATTGCTAAACAGTGCAAGTGGCACCATTTCTGCTGTTAAATACCACAAATGTCGTTTGAAGGCACGAACAGCACTCGCGGAGACCTGTGCATTCAGCAAGTCATATTGCAAGAGTGATTTGTATAGCTTCAAGTCATTCCATGGCGCATCAGTCACCGAACTACAAGTCATCCACCAAGAGCTGTAAACCATGCAGGGTCACAAAATTCACGAAGTCTCTCACTTTTGTGACCTGACGCTCTGTTGTTATTGTGTTGCATGAAGCTTTGCAATATGTTGCTCAAAAAGACATATCTTGATTGAATAAATCGATTTGGCCATCCATCTGGCCTTGTGGAGTGCTCCAGGTCGCTTGAATGTTACTTTATCTCCTTCTACTTCTCCATCAAGAAGCAAGAGGCAGAGATTTACAAATTCCTTATAGTCATCTCTACGAAAGGACAACTGTGAACTATAAATCTGTCGAAATTGTTTTCTCTGCAAATGTCAATGAATGGTTTCGCATTCTCACTGAATACATTAATTATCATCAAAGCGTGATAGTCTTTCTGTTGCTGACCGATGTGTCTTGAGGAGCTGGAAGTTCTTACGAAACCTTGCGAATAATACCACCTCGGGTGATTTTGAAGTCTCAATTTGAAGATCTTCAAACACGTGTGTAAGAATTACTTTGCCAACGTGATGTCGACATCCTGACCAGAGAAGAGCTCGACCTAACCGCATCTGAATTGTAACACAAGCAGCAGTAGCGTGTCCTGTAGCCTATTTGATCCGGTGGTGTCAAATGCCATGTTGACAATGGAGTCACTACATTGCCATGAGCGCAGGAGATCAATGGTCAGATCAGCAATGATGTCCCCCGTTTTTCTCTGTGATCCCATTGCATAAGATGGCACACCGAGGAACTTAAGCTCTTTTGCATTCCCAACAACAATTGCAAGGCTCTCCTCCTTAATATTCTTATTTGACAGCAATGGCATTTGTTTGGAGACCAAATGCAGCGTTAAATGCTGTGGAGCAACCCATTGCTCTTTGCAAGCCGAAGCTATATTCTGTCCATCTTGACGCCTGGCTTTGTCAGTCGTTGCGTATGATGTAGAGAATTTTGTAACATCTCCTCCAGCCTCAGATATGAGTGCTTCAGTGTAGGCTGACTGTTGCGTTGGTGTCATTTTTAGACGTGTAGCTACCGTAAGGCAACAAGTTTGGGTCGCTGTATGATATCATGAGGGATGAATGCAGCAGTTCCAGTGCGAGTTCAAATTCAATAAGTAACGTATGTCGAAGGATAATTGTGTACATTTTTAAAAATGGAGGTGGGATACCTAAACAATTTTTAATTTTTTTGCTTTTTGATCAGGGATATATTGGAGACAAAAGGAACATTTTAAGCCTAGGGACAATGCATTTTGATAACTTTGGGGCGTTTGATGCACCCTAACCTGGATACATACATGCATACATACATGAATACATACATACATACATACATACATACATACATACATACATAAATACATGCATGCATGCATGCATAGTTCATCATCTCCGATTTTGATTAAATTTGGCAAGATGATAGAACCCAACGGGAAACGCTCAAAACCAAAATTCTAGATTTTTGGGTCAACCGATTACCGGATCCATTGCTGAGCATGAAGTGCATAGCTTACGTGTTTGATGCCATCATTTCACATGTATTAACAACCTTAGCCATAAATTCTAAGAAGCCATGCTGTCAAATGTGCTAGTGTAAACATACAGAGTTCTGCCTGTTGTATTTTGGGAATGAAAGGAATACAGGCACATAAGGTAACCGTGTATCTTAGCGTCGTAAACTACTCGCTCGTTGCACCACTGCTATTTTTAATCAATTCAACTTCTAGTTTGGCGAAAATCCTTTTCATCGATACAGCTACAAGAATTGTTTGATCAATCCCGCTTCTATTTCGTCAGAAAACATTCTTCATCAATATAACTTCTATTTAATCTAAAATTACTGTTCATCAATCCAGTTTGAATTTCAGCACGATATGTTTCCATTAATTCCTCTTCTATCTCAATAGAAATTACTTTCATCAATCCGACTTCTATTTAGAAAGAATTCTTGTCGTCAATCCGACTTGCACTCGACTAATGCTGAAACCCATACAATGGTGAATAATTTACGACGCTAAAATACACGGTTACCTTCCTATAACACTGAAATTAACTTACAGCCTGAGTCTCCATTCGATTGATTGTCATTGCTTGTCTCGGCTGATGTTTCTATCTCCGACATAACGGACGAGAACTTCTGGTCTGTGTAGAGTAATAAACGTGGTTCTTGTCACAATCAACACCAATATTATTGCAAGAAACACCAATCGGTAATTGGGTAGTTTAACGTCCCAAATTCTACGAGCCTCCCAATGTCATTAAATTTTTACCTGGTCATACCTGGCACCGATCGAACGTAAACGCACCTATTCCCGAAGTTGGGAACCACCCCTGGAATTTTTAAGAATTTTTTAAAAATCCAACGATAAATTGCCGAAAACGCCTGTTGACTTCTACAGGAAGTCACCTTTGCGCATGCGCCGTTACGCACATCAATTTTTGTAGCGCGAATTGTTCCCTGCGAAAGATTGTGTGAACCCCGCATCGATATGTATGGCTATGACTGAAATAGTGTTGCACATGAAATTTGAAGCTGGATTGACGAAAATGTCCTGCCCTAGATTGGAGCTGGATTGATCAAAACATCCTGCCTTAAATTGGAGCTGGGTGGAGTAAAATGTATTGCCTTAAATTGGAACTGGATGGATGAAAATCTTCTTGATTAAATTGGAGATGGATGGATGATAAAACGTTTGAGAAATCGAAGCTGGATGAAGATGTTTTATATGCCTGAAATAGAAGCGGGATCAAAGTATTTTATATCTGAAATAGAGGATGAATGAATGATAAAACGCTTAGGAAATGGAAGCTGGATGAAGGTTTTATAGATCTAAAATAGGAGCTAGATTTTAAAAATTTCATCAATCCAGCTCCAATCTAATTAAAAAATTTCATCGTTCCAGCTCCAATTTAAGGAGGGACATTTTCATCCATCCAGCTTCAATTTAGGCAAGACGATTTTCATCAATCCAGCTTATATTTCTCGCTCGCTATTTTCGTCAATCCGGCTTCTATTTCCGACAAATAAATACCTTCATCCAGCTTCTATTTCAGATATATAAAAACCTTTATCCAGCTTCCATTTAAGATATAAAATACATTGATCCCGCTCAGATTTCTGAAGCTTTTTTTAACCCAGCTCCCATTTAATATTTTCATAAATCCAGCTCCAATTTAAGGCAATACATTTTACTCCACCCAGCTCCAATTTAAGCAAGAACATTTTAATCAAGGCAAGACGTTTTGATCAATCCAGCTCCAATCTAGGGCAGGACATTTTCGTCAATCCAGCTTCAAATTTCATGTGCAACACTATTTCAGTCATAGCCATACATATCGATGCGGGGTTCACACAATCTTTCGCAGGGAACCATTCGCGCTACAAAAATTGATGTGCGTAACGGCACATGCGCAAAGGTGACTTCCTGTAGAAGTCAACAGGCGTTTTAGGCAATTTAGCGTTGGATTTTTAAAAAATTCTTAAAAATTCCAGGGGTGGTTCCCAACTTCGGGAATAGGTGCGTTTACGTTCGATCGGTGCCAGGTATGACCAGGTAAAATTTGGTGACATTCGGAGGCTCGTAGAATTTGGGACGTTAAACTACCCAATTACCCACCAATCGATTGACGACGAATTCCGAACGATTATAGCAAAGCGAATAGCAGGAAATAAATTAATTTTGCGCTGCCGGTAGAAATTTTAAAAGTAGCTCTAATAGTTGTGTGCGAATATTTGAGCAAAATATGGCGTATTGAAACTGCACCATGTGACGTCATCTCTAAATGCGTAATCCTTGTCGTGTAGATCTGCACATCTACATCGGAGCTTCAATATTCGTCTTTTGAATCTATTTTTCTCATGTTGATACTATAATAATTTGAATAATGAACATATCGATGAACCGTTTACATACAGCCTAGAAACTCCTTACTTGGCGTTGTTTGTTTGTTTGTAGGCTATGTACACTTAATTGTTATAGCGGCCCTTCAAGCTCGCTACTCAGAGCCGCTCCCGACTAAAGAGCCGACACTGCATCGGAGTTTCACGCCGAAGCGCTGAGCAGTTGCGAGTGAAGGACTTGCCCAAGGTCCCTATGCGGCGATTTGAGGTAGATTCGAACCTGCAACACTTCGGCTGCAAAGCGACGAACATATCCACTACACCACCGCGCCCCACGAGAGGAAAGGACTGAACGCATGAGCACATGAAAACTAATTATTATCATACAATTGATATGCATGGATACCGTGTTTAACAACTGTCTGACATAAATATTATGAAGAGACATGAGAAATTTTACAGGGGTCATGTGGTGATGTTTGGCACAATTCAAGAAGATGTTAAATGTTGTTAATTATTGTTACCTTAGATCCGAAAATGCCGTTGAAGCTTATAATTACTGACGTCATCGCAATATCTTTATACTACGTGTGCATGGAGACTTTATTATGATTATAATAGAAGAGGTAGGCCCTACTTCCAAAGATATTAGAGTACTCTAATATCTTTGCTACTTCTGTGCCGTGGAGCGATCGAGGAAAGTTCAAAAATTAGTAAGTAACCAGTGGCGGAGCCAGGATTTAAGTTGGGGGTGGGGTGAATCCTCGCGGAGGAAGTGTTCCATTTTCATTCGCGAAAATTTCTGACAAAATTTTTTGGGGGTGTTTTTAGTCATTATTTTGGTCGAAATCTCATGGAAATGTTTTTCTTTTACCCGTCAAAAATCGTGATGGCATTGTTTAGGGAGGAATCGTGTAAATATTTCTCAGGTAAAAATCGGATGGCCTTTGGGGGGGGCTTAGCCCCTCTGTAAGTAATGGAGCTTTTTCATGCGCATAAATTAAAGTAATAGGGGTTTTGCATTTAATTCAAACAGCATCTTTGCAGCATGATTCTAGATAGCCTAATATTACTCAAAACAAGATCTCGTTACTTGTTTTCAGAAGATTTTGCGAGAAATCTCGACATTGCATTTAATAATATTATTTTTCTTTTTGAAACAATCCGGTTGACAGATCGCAACCGGCTACATAGTAAGTCTTTGTTTGTTTGTGTACTTGTTATAGCGCCCCTTCAATCTCACTACTCAGAGGCGCTCCCGACTGCAGAACGGACACTGCATCGCGGAGTTTCACGCCGAAGCGCTGAGCAATTGCGAGTGAAGGACTTGCCCAGTGTACGCCTAAGTCATACAATAAGCGTCGTCAACTCCGAGTTGTCTCAAGATAACTCCCTCATAGCGCTAATATGAATCTTGTGCTGCCTTTGTCACCAGTAGATTTGATCACTGCAGTTCGGTACTTGTGGGTCTGCCACTTGGACTAATTTGAGGACCTTGAACGAGTACTTCGTTCAGCTGCTCGCCTTATTGACCGCATTCCTAAAATAATATGCCGTTGCATTTGCCTATATGCATGATGTTCTTCACTGGCTCCCTGTTTCACAGTGCATTTTCTACCGAGTTGCTGCACTGTTTGGCGATGCCTTACTGATTGTGATCCATCGTACTTGTCTAGTTTTTGTCGACCTGTCTCAGACCTTGCAGCCCGTCGATCTCTTCGCTCTGCGGCAGCGGGTGAGCTTTCGGTTCCGCGTGCTCGCACTTCTGTCGGACAGCGCAGAGTATTTTCTGTGTGGGTCACGCTATCTGGAATGGCCTGCCACTAAACTTGCGACTTATGCGTAGGCTAAATTCCTTTGCATTTTTTAAGTCTCTAAACTCTATTTTTTCCGTGACTAGGTTGGGAGCGTCTCTAAGTAGATTTCTTGAAGAGGCGCTATATAAATGTCCGAAGTGAATGAATAAATTGTAGCCTACTGATCAGTGGTAATTACTTCTCTGTTCAAGCGAACTTAATTAGGATGCTTCTATCTTAACCAATCACATCCAGTTACGAAGACGCACACGTGTCATCATCAGTTGATGATTGTCACAGATGATAATTATCATCCATCGATATCAGCAGATCTGTCTAACGCATGTCGACGGGATTTCCGTTGGCTGGTTCCACGCATGTGCGTGAATGACTAATTCCTTATTTCCATTCGTTTTATTCATGTATTTGTATAGCACCATTTCAAGGAAACTACTCAAAAAAGATGCTACCAAAACCAGCACGACCAAAGAGAAATCTTCAAGTGCATACGAACTGTGTCAGAAGTGGCCAAGGAAACAGGAGCAACAGTTATAATACTGTCCTACTGCCGGGTTCGGTCGTATCTCCATCATGCAAAGTCGTGCCTTTTCTGTGGATGGTCCGATTAGATCAGAAACATACTTTGCACCTCGCCTCCATCGTCTAAGTCGCTCCTGTTTCAACCAACTGTGTGCTCGCTTTCTCTCAACATCTGTCTCAACTGCACGCGTTTACAAAATTTCTTACAGTAGAGAGCATGACGCAAACAATTAAAAGCATTCACGCAATTAGTCTGCGCTTTGCAAACAAATTCATTCTCCACGTATATTTTCAATAGAATATATTTTTCTACGCTGAAACATCATTTTCACAAACTTTACAAAGAGAAAAACATTAATTCTTAAGAGACTTATTTCAAATCAAAACGATAAAAGCATGCACCTTATCCTACCTGAAGTTTGTAAACGACTTATCCACGCATATCTCAAACGGAATTATACAATTTTTCAACACCACTGTTCAATACAGAAACATAAATCTCAAAAACCTTATCAAGAGTAAAAATAGAATTTTTTACAATAGAGTGCATGAAAAAAAAACGATAAAAGCAATCACCTTATTTACTGGAAGTAAGCAAACGAATTCTTAGCGTATGACTATCTCAAACAGAACATAATTGTCAACACAGTTCTCTCTGTGCAGATGCTTATAGCAGAAAACGACAATTTATTTCACGATATGTCGACAATGTTTACTCAACATTATTTCCATAGCTAGGCTTTGTTGACGTTTTCATTTTCTCCTTTGAAACGAAATATGGATAGAATATTGCCACTAGAGAATTTCTGAAAAATACCCACTAACTCATTCTTCTCGCTGTTGTAGTGAAGTTTATGATGATAACCTGGCTGACTTCCGTTCAGTTGTGCACCAGTGATAACCAAGAGATTCAGCTCCGAGTCCAACAGCTCTTGTTTGTTGGACGATTCACTTATCATAATTCTGCCATGAGTATCAGCAAAATTTACAGCAATGTCGGCACCAAGCGTTGACTGATATTGGCGTATGATGCTTCCGCTCATATCTATCTCCGTTAACTGTGGTTTTCGCTCGTCGTTTAGTGAAACCAACACAAGGTTCCCATTTGATTTCATGAGGACTTGTCCTTCCAAATCGAAACAATAAATATCCGGGGACAACGTGATTTTATGCTGCAAGGATCCATCCGCATTATAAATGCTTACAATGGGAGGATCAGGATCTCTCTGTGCTGAGGCGATCATTATTTTGCCATTAGCAGATGTGGACAAAGTCGAAAATGACCGCCTTAGATCACGAATCCAAGGTGTAATGCGAACAGCCAGTTGTCCGTCACCCATTGTCATGCGTAAGACTGACACGAAATCCTCGTCTTTTTCGAACCCTATGATATACACGCAGTTGGATAAGATGCAAGCTGCTATGTCGATAATCAGTATATCTGTTAGCGGGATGACACCCTTCACCACTGGCATGTTGTTGCGGTCGAAAACAAGAATATTTTCTCCGACTGTATGAATGAAAATATCATCTCGAAGTGAAGTCACCTTGAAGGTGTTTTGCTCAATAGCACACTGATGCAAAATTTCCACACTAAACGTCTCCTGGCCTGGAAATAATAATTACAGCGATTAGACATGCGTCGACGGTGATATGCACATGTTCTAGGGAAATGTTCCCAAATGGTCAACCCGATTTATTCAACTTACGAGATTGCATTCATGCGTGACAAACTGGAGTAAGCGGTATTGAGTCTTATACTTCTGGAGTTAAGAAGATTGTGCAATAATTTTTGACTTAAAACCATTGACCTGGCTGTTTTGCTCGATGGCAATTCTTACAGGTCCATTATGATCTTCTGCGATTTTAACAGAGCTGTTTTGACAGGAGTTTTTTTTTACAGGGTTACTTTATGGGTAACCATTTTGTAAACAGACACATCAAAAAGTAATTGCTACTGGATCATCGCTATTCATTCTAAAAATGTATACAGTGGTTCTTCAATGAACCTAATCAGAGGCCCTTCAAATTTTATTTGGCTTGCCTCATCAGTTTTTTGAGAGACTCAGCAGTTTCCTGTCGGCAGTGCTCCCTTATATCAGATCTAAGCTCGAGATTTTTCTGGGAGCACTATTGTTTCTTCCCGTTATGCTCATACGATTTATTTTTGAGCAATTATTCGAACTAGGAGTGCCTCTAGTTAGCTTGTACATGTGAGAGGCACTTTATAAATAGAATTTAATAGAATGAAAAGTAAGACATAGGCCTACATGATGATAAATAAATGTATGAAAGATTCAATGGCGTTCAATAGATTCTAGCTGACGACTGACTTAAATACATTGATTACATATGATTCTAATTCATAGTTAAGCTATTTGTTTGCACGACACCACACCATTATGCGAACTTACTCATGAGGTCGAGAGCTCTGTGAACTTCGTTTTGGAAGAAGTTGGTCGCAAGGCTGCTGTTCCAATGCAAACAGACAGATTGAAGTTTGCTAATCACTGGACCAGATTTTTCTTTCCACACACTTTTAGCCAGCGTCATATCCTTGACTTCCATAGTCACAACTTTAACGAGGATACATTGAAGCAGCTCGATCGGTAGATCTTGCAGCTACAATAGAAAAAGACAATCCGAGTTATAACTGAATCTTCCTCTAATTCGCACACTGGTCCACTATTTTGCGAACATAACTCCTAGACATTAATCAAATCATATTTCTACAAACTTGAATTTTCATGTATAAATAATTAAATACATTAATAACCTCCTCCCATCATTATTCTCATCCTATTTTGATCATGTACCGCATTTAATTTTCACTAGAAGCAACAATGACTTCAGATCTGTGTTTGCAACGACTAATGTTCGTAAGTTTTCACTTAGGGTCCAGGGCCCTGCCAACTGGAACAGTCTTCCCAAAGAAATCCGCACGGTTACAGCCCTTAACCACTTTAAGACCCATGCATGTGCACACACACACTAATTTATATTACCTGAACTCAGCTTTGTGTTTTTGTTAGTTAAATTATAGTTAAGAATTTAATCTGCATACATACGCTACTTCTACTGTACAAATGTTATATAGCCATAATAACGTCTATTTTCCTTACTTAATCACACCGCCACCGTCCTGTTTAACTTCTTCCTAGTATGTAGGCTCCTACCAAGCGGGATTTGTCCCTTCTGGAGTGCCTATTGCTTCCCAATCTGTCTCCTAACTCCTTTGCCGAATTAGTTAATACTTTAATTACAACTTGTGTTATAATATTATTACGTTTATTGTGGGATCAAAAAATAATTTGAATTTTAAATTTATTATGGTAACAAAATTGCATCAGAAAACATCTCAGGAATTCCTCAGCATAAACTTTAAGAAAACAGAGAGATCATCTTGGCATGGTAAAAATTGCCGTAGGGGTTGTGGGTTCAACCCCAAAGTCTTTCTTAGGAGAGTCAGTAAAGTCTTTATTGCGCGCCCAAAGTCAATAATTAAAAATCAACGTCTGGCATAGTTTACGAATTTGGATTTGTGGCAATATTTTTGATATCCTACTGCTCAAAAAATGCTTTGATTAATTCAGTGGACCATGTATGATAATTCATTACCATGTGTGCACACCAAAATACGATTAGCAATTGGTCAACTAAAGAATATTCTTATCTTATTATCGTATATTTGCGAAATGCTAAGAAACTAGACTCAGCAGACAGAACTTAGGCTACTTCTAAATTCACTACTTAGTAGACCAATATGGAAAACGTTGGTGTGTAAGGGGCCGTCCATAAAGTACGTCACGCTATTTTTGACCATTTTTGACCCCTCCCCTCCCCCCTGTCACAAATTGTCACAAATATCAGACCCCCCCCTAAAGTACGTCACACTTTCGAACAAAAAATTTAAAAACATAACCATTTACCTAACCCTCTAAACCCTAGGATACTATCCCTAATCCCTCTGATAGTGACGTGTGTCCCTAAACGCTTTGATAGTGACGGGAAATCAACTTTTATCCCGCCTGGCCGGGTTTTAGACACGCCTGGCCGGGCCGGGTCAGATTTTAGGTACTAAAAACAAAAAAATAAAAATAAATTTAAAAAATAAATGTGACGTCACACATGGCCAGACCCCTCCCCCTGTCACAAACTGTCACACTTTCTTACACCCCCTCCCCCCCTGAAGCGTGACGTACTTTATGGACGGCCCCTAAAGGCAGTTTTTTCCTTGTATAAATAAACAGCATAAATTTTCACTGCATGTATACTCTCATTCAGTTTTATGTGAATTTCCGCTGATCCATTCTTTTGTTGATTCAAGCTTGCATAGGTAGTTAGCAATAATGAATGAGTTGCAGTACGGATTTCGCTAAGAGTCTCAAAAGTTTAGATTTTAGACTCATGATAACGCAGAGGTTAAGAAAACACACTAAATATGGACTCAAGGCTATGGCAAATCTAACACGGCTCTAAATTGAAACTGCAAGAGACTTTATGATGGAAAAGTTCTACTAAAATGCGATGTAAATAAAGTCAAATTTCTGTATTAGCGTCAAAATTAGTCTTCAAAGCAATGAAGCCGACTGACTAGAAAAAAAACATGGATAATGACTATATAAACAAACGTATGCTGTGGATGGTTCCCCTCATTTGGAATGATCTTTCTTTCGCACTAAAAGTGAATTGGCGAAACTAATCACTCGTTCTCCCTCATCTGTCACTCACTCTTTAAATGCATATCTCCCCACTGCTGGTTTCCTCCTGAGAAAAGAGCTATATAAATTTATAGGTACAATGTGTAGGCCTACGTAGCTACAGTAACATAATTCCCAGTACGGCCACTTCGTGCTTTGGTTGACTTTGACTGTCTAAAATATATAGATCTTATGATGTAGGCCTACGTTTATCATACCATTTTTGTACACCAAAATGCGGATAGCAAATGTAGTGCTCTATTATAGAATAATTTTTATCTTATCTTATGTTCAAGGAATTCGCAAATTTTAGAGATGCCAGGAAGATATTTTAAGCTAACACGCAGATTCAATGTGCAGTTGCATGTAGCTTACCGTTGTTGTGTAACTCAATGAAGCGAACTGTGCACACAACGAATCATCATCTGGTTGGAATGCTGTCAATACATGAAGACAAAACATCAGTTATAAATGCAATTCTAAATAACTGCAATTAGTGAATATGATTTATCAATATAATGTCGCTGAAATGAACGTGCACTGCTTGAATTCGAAGATGTTGTTGATGCTCGGTTGCAACAAAGTCTTGAATCTAAAAGTTTTGAATCATCCGATATAGATTAGAAAACTGAAAGCGTAAAATTGAAAACTTCTTTACATTAAACCACTGTTAACGTTGCTAAATTACACTAATTTCTTTCGTGCCGTATTTGAATCTATTTAAGATTGTTGGGTTAATGTGTTAGCGTCGTAAATTATTCACCATTGCATTGCGTTGATCAAATAAAAGTCAGATTGGCGAGAAGAGTTCTCTCTCTAAATAGAAGTCGAATCGATGTCAAAAATACTGGAAGTTAGATTTGCAAAAAAGTCAGGGTTATATTCTATAATGACTCGGTAGCAAGTAACTTTTTTTTATAAATTTTATGAAAAATATTTCCTGACGAAATTGAAGCGGGATTTTTCGTGTGAGGGTCGGTTAGGGCTCAGGTTAGGCGTCGTGAGGGTCGGTTAGGGTTAGTTTTAGGGTTAGTGCAGTCATTCTGAAGCTTGATTGATGAACAATAATTTTCAATGAAAAATGGCTGAAAAATATTTCCTGACGAAATAGAAGCGGGATTTATCGAACAAATTCTTGCCTAAAGAGAAGCTGGATCGATTAAAAGGATTCTCGGCAAACTAGAAGTTGGATTTATTAAAGATAACAACGCTGCAACGTTAGTTCTTGGTGTCTACCGAGTCATTCTAGAACGTCTACCGAGTCATTATAGAATATAACCAAAGTCAGTAATCAAATAAAAGTTATATTGATCTTAGAGTAATTGCTACCTAAATAGATGCGGTATTGATTAAACTAACGCAGGCTTAAACCGGAGGCATTTACCTAAATCCGAATTTGCATGTATAGCATCGTAAAACTATTTCAAACATGTTTAGCCATGTTTCATCGCTTATCCAATGTATAATTCCACTATAATACAGTTCCGTTACTCATTTAACTTCCACTTCAACTAAAACTATTTTGATCGTTCATCCAAGCTCTAGTTTAACGGTAATAATTTAGCATAAACCATGGTTTAATGGTTCTTCGGTACATGTTTTTTATACGACCACCAAGACACCAAGAACTAACGTTGCAGCGTTGTTATCTTTCATAAATCCAACTTCTAGTTTGCCGAGAATCCTTTTAATCGATCCAGCTTCTGTTTACAGGCAAGAATTTGTTCGATAAATCCCGTTTCTATTTCGTCAGCAAATATTTTCATCAGTTTTTCATTGAAAATTATTTTTCATCAATCCAGCTTCAATTTCAGCAGAATATGACTGCACTAACCCTAAAACTAACCCTAACCGACCCTCACGACGCCTAACCTGAGCCCTAACCGACCCTCACGCGCTAAATCCCGCTTCTATTTCGTGAAGAAATATTTTTCATCGAATTTATAAATTTTTGGTGGTCGTATAAAAAACAAGTACCGGTTCTTCCAACTTATACTTCTACTAATTAATATGCTCAATATGGGGGGGTCCGGTAGAGTAGTGGTTAACACGCTGGCCAAGAGAGCGAGAGATAGTGAGTTCGAGCCCCCGTTGGGCGGATTTGCTTTGTAGGCTGCCATTGGCGCCGTGTAATTACAAAGCTGTCTGTTCAGTTGGTAGTTAAGTTTAATTAAGATTACTGCATAACTTGTAAATGTAAAGCGCAGTGCGTCTTGCAGGCGTTTAATTAAAGAAAAGATATTATTATTATTATTATTATTCATTCAACTGCTAGCGATATTGCAATACATCAGCAGTGTTCTCATCGATCATCCAACCTCCAGTTTACGGAAACAAAAATCTCTGAAGTGCTATACGCATCAATTGGGATTTAAGTAATTGCAAACCGGAGCAATCTGAAATTAACTTGCAGCCTGAGTCTCCATTCGATTGCACGTCATTGCTGATATCGGATGATGGTCGTATATTCGACATAATGGACAAACTCTTCTGGGAACTGTAGAGGAACAAACGTGGTTATTGTCACAATCAACACCAATATTATTGCAAGAAACACCAATCGATTGACGATAAAAAATTTAATGCCGATCGATAATAGTAAAGCAAATAACTGGAAAGAAATTAATTAAGCTGACGATAGAAATTTTACGAGGTCTAATAGTTGAGCGCGATTATTTGAACGAAATATGGCTCATTGAAACTACACCAAGGGACGTCATTAGTTCATGCGTAGTTTTGTGTATTAAGTAAGTAAGTAAGTAAGTAAGCAAACAAGTAGTATTAGGCCTACCTTCATTATTCCATGTTCGAACGCACAATGGGATATCGACAAATTAATAGTGCAGTTATAACACATAGAAGTAATGATAAGGAATAGTAATATACAATAAAAGCAATGTAACACAAATGTTAATTAGTGTAAAGTTTCTAATGCAGATCTGCACAAAGGGCGATGGAGCTTCACCATTCGTCTTCTGAATTTAACCTACTTCGTCGTGTTTATGCCGTTAAAATTAGTACAAAGTACATAATTATCCAATGACCATTAATACACACAAGACTAGAAACACTTTGACGTCGTTGTATCGTGGAACGATAATCGGGTTCCTCAAAATATTCACATCTTGTTTACTGAAAGCATTCAGATAATTTTCATTTAGGCCTACGTTATGAATTTTAAACTTCTAGCTCCAAGGACTCGCTCTACTGGCAGGCAATGCCAAGCTTTCTCGATAAGGACTCTACGTGTAGGTCCGTCCATCTAGAATGGCATTCCCCCACCCTTAAAGCTGCGTTTATTACGTCTGCCAAACTTTGTTTCGTAAATATACGCAACTTCAGCAATGCATTTAAATGCTATAGGCCCATACATAATAAAATTATATAGGGCCTACGTGTTATAATAATTGGTTACCTGTTTATTTGCTCATCTCCTTCTGAACCGTGACAGCTGTTTAAGCCACAATTTATCACAGTTTGTCTCCATTGACTGACCTTAAACATAAGTAACATAATAACCGTGTCTTTAGTCGATATCCTACGGTCCTACCACGATGATGCACGGTAGCCGATTGGATGTGAGCGATCAGCATGTAACGCAGAAATTAGACTGCGCCTTCAATCCTCGTTGCGAGGCGGTTACTGTGCTTTGACCTTGAGACTCAATTCCTTCACTCACAACTGCTCTACAGTTGCAGTTACGCGTCGATGCTTCGGAGTATTTTAACCCTCGAGAGCCCAAGGGGGTGTCCGACCGGACCCCAGGTCCGTTTTTCCCGGATAACTTTTTAACGGCTATGGATCTGCAAAAATGCTTTTAGGACATCCTAGAACAACCATTTGGGCATCGAATGGTATATTTTGCGTGAGTATTGTCCAGCCCTGTATCCCACAACCACAGGATATACCAAGGATACCGCAAGATATACGGATATTAGTCATACATACGTATGGTTACTGGCCAATAAATAAATGGTCAGCGCACGTTATATGAAAGAAAGATTTATATAAATTGCTGAGCTTAGAATTACTGACAATGTAGCACTATGTTTGGCCTATGTTTGCAACACAGAATTTGAAAGTCTGCAAGTCTGCCTAGGCCTATAACAGCAATAATTGAATAGGCTATAACAGGCTTGCGTCAAAACGGGGGCTTAGGACAGTTCATACAAACGGTGGCTCGGGCTTTTCTTCTTAGCCGGTGGTGTTGTAGACGGTATTGGCCTACCCTTCCTACTCGACCGCATCCTCCAAATAATTTGAAAATTACCCCTTTCAATCGTGGCACGGTGTTATAAGGTCAGGAACCCCTCTGAGAAGTTTGTCTTGAAGCGGCGCTATTCAAATTTACAATTGCGATTACGATTTAGTCTACCATAATGCAACTGATCCGTCGATAGCTGGAAGTGAGAGCAGCTGACTGGCATGCGGACGCGCCGGACGCATGATAGCTCCCTTCGGTAAAGGACGCAAGCAAGCATACAATGTGTATCATGAGATTTTTAAAGGGCTTTTTTTAACGTGCAGTTCTACACAAAACGTGCAGTTCTAAATGGATTCGTGCAGTTGTAAAAGCACTTCCGTGACGTTCCGTGCAGTTAAAGCTAGTAAAAATAGGTCATTTTTCTCAGATTTGGAGTAATTTACCATGGAGAATGAGAAAGGAGAGAAGAGGATGTGCAGTTCTAAAAATTCCTTAAAAACAGCCCGGGATTTTTACACTATTATTTTTACACCGGATAGTGCTATTGTGATTTAAGATACATCGATCGATTGCAAATTCATTTGGGATCACATTGAACTAAATTCTGTAACGATATTCCAATCCCTTTTCAAGATATACACAAAAAACGCTGGGGTCCGCGCGGACCCCCCTTGGGCCTTCGTGCACCAAAAAATACCTTGGGCACTCGAGTGTTAAGAAGGGCAATATCAAATAGCGGTTGTATTGTATTGTTAGCATCATCCTACTTAATTGATCACTTCGGCTTAACGAAACTAACGCATAGGCTATGTGACAAATCGTGTAAAGCCTTTAACCTAATCTCCCCTCTTGGGGGGGGGAAGAATCCAGGTTTCTGTGAGAGGCCATTGTCAGCATGCGGTTCGGCGGATGACAACCGCGTTGGCAGGGTTTTTCCCATGACTCATTTCGACGTCCACTGACAATAACATTAGGCGTATTATAATTGAGCTTTACTAGGTTGGTCTGATGAGAAATAAAGGCCAAATAGATTAGGCCTACATTGATTAATAATAATAATACAGCCTGCAATACACCGGCGCCTATAGCAGCCTACAAAGTATGTCTATCCTACGCAGTGGCGGCGCTAGAGTGGGGATGAGCCCCCTATAAAAGGCTAAACCCCCTAAAAAGGCCACTTTTACATGCAAAACTGAAATTATTTCCACGATTTTCGACCGGCTGAATAAAAAAGGTCGTCAGAAATTTCGGCGGATGAAAATGGAAAATTTCCTCCGGAGGCTTCAGCCCCCGATGTGTTGTACAATGCGCTCCCAACCCAGCTAGCACCCGCTTACATTGTGTCTTCAAAATAAGTGAGGTTCAACGTTGCCTCTGCTGGCCATTAAGCTAATTGGTGACTAGTTTACCCAATCTACTTGGGCTGAACTGAAGAGTTGCAGCGATTTTATGGCTCTATTATTTTCATTCCCGTGGACTAGGTATACTGTACAGGTGAAGATCATTCACGGTTAATTTATTTGCACTTGAGCCTCCTGGAGCAACGACAGTTTTATCAGCCTAAATGTTTGCCGTGCGATAATGAAAAGCAAGTAAAAAGGCCTAGCGTGAAGAGCAACGTAGGAATATTTTAAAGTCTATTTTAAAGCAGGCTATCATATACATACAATTCAGAATAAATTTTTAAAATGCATTGTTAGGCCTATTACTGAACAGTTTCTATGTATTCAGAAGTAGGCCTAAGCTCACAACCATGGGCGCCCGCACACAGGGGCAAGGGGGGGCACTTGCCCCCTCCTGGAAAATTGAAACCTATTTTTCTAACTACTACTATTGGGGTTTAAGAAATTTCTTCCCATTGAAATACTAATGTTACGAATGATACACTTCAGTGAAAGTCAGAAATTTAAGTGATGAAATCTCTTTAGAAATAAAGATGCTCTTAATTTTCTGCCTTGCATTTATTCAAGCTCTAGCTGAAAACGGTAACAATGACTTTTAACCCTTCCGTGGGTGCCCATACAAATAGTATTCCTATCGATTATGGCCTAGCCTACTTGTCTGGAATCTCGCTGTAGGCTAATGCAATTTTTCACAGCTACGCAAAAATTAATTATCAATAAATAAATAAATTATTACACTAATGTAAAAATTTGAAATTTATCAACAACCCATTGAAATTAAGTAATGGAGATCTACATATTCACCAGCATTATATATGGAATCAGGTCTGCTTTAAGTCAGACTGTATTTTGTCCAGTTTGCATGCTGCAAGCTAGTACAGAATTTATAGGTAGGTCAAGCTGTAGAGAAACTTAGATAATTGACTCTGGTTATCACGCCTCGAGATTTTCTCCCAAAACCAACGTCTCCTCTGTTCAAACGAGTTGATACCCCATTCTTCTGATCCTATGGATCCTCCACCTTCCTAAACGACACCTGCATTAACATCTGACCATCTGGATACAGGACTCGGACCTCTTTCTTGGCCATATCCTTTGAACAGCCTGCTGACTCGATGCAGCGCTTCTGAATAAGCTGGTGCCCTACAATTGACATTGGAGTGACACCTTAGAAGTTTAAAAATTACGATTAAGATATAGAAGTAACTTGATGGAGAACTTGCCTCTTTAAAACTGATCCCTGTTTTTCGTTCATTCATTCATTCATTCATTATTATAGCGCCCTCTTCAAAAACCTACTTTTTAACATTCTAGTTTTTTGATTTTTTTAATAAATTTCTTCGCTCAAAGAAAACTATTCATATTGAAAATGATGGGCCTACACAAAATGAAACTGAGAAATATGCATAAAGAAACCTCTTTGAAAAAACCCATATTCTCACTTTCCAGCTTTGCAATTTTTAAGCTCTTGCGACTAGAAAATTTAACTGTGACAAACTTAAAAATTTTGCCCCCCCCCTGCAAAAATTTCTGCGGGCGTCCATGCTCACAACGCAACTTAACTTTTGATCGAGTGTGCTTCAGTTGTTAAATAATTATATCGAAAGGAAGGATGCAGAAATGAATAAAAAGTTGAATAATGTGACATTAACTGCAATGTAAAGGTTATCAGGTTGTTAGACCTATTAATGCAGCGCACGTGCAACCAAGGTTATGTTTTTAACAATCATGCGCAGTTCACATCGAATTAAAGATAAAGTTTAAAATTAATAATATAATTATTGTTGCCACGTAGGACCATGCCTTAGACGGAAGTTCTGTAGATAATAATAATAATAATAATAATAATAATAATAATAATAATAATAATAATAATAATAATAATAATAATGATAATAATAATAATAATAATAATAATAATAATAATAATAATAATAATAATAACAATAATAATAATAGTAATAATAATAATAACTTTCCAGCTTTGCAATTTTTAAGCTCTTGCTCTCTATAACAGTGAAGGTGTCTTATTTATTGAGGACTGCACCATGCTGGGGTCACCCCTCTTGGAGTCATTGGATGACCTGATGAGGAACGGGCTGGAAGCAATCATCAACATCAAGCTTAATGACGTCCAGTGGAAACAGGCTACGCTCCCAATCAGAGACGGTGGTCTTGGGATTAGAAGGGTTACGATGCTGGCATCTTCTGCTTACTTAGCGTCAGCTGCATCAACCAGAGATCTCGGGACTGCAATTCTCGGCACCGAGGATTGGACGGATGACCTGAGAGATGAAATCTTACAGTCCCGCATCACTTCACATCCGAGTGGAGATGAGGCTGCGTTGTCTAAGCAGAAGGTCTGGGACAGACCATTGATTGACATAGACAAATCTGATGTTTGGACATCACTCAACGACCCCTTCAACCGGGCCCGACTTGGAGCGGTGGCATCTCCACACGCCGGGGACTGGATGGCTACTGTGCCCTTAATATCATGTGGGCTAGGTCTTAGCAATGAGGCCGTCAGGGTGGCTATTGGTTTACGCTTGGGTCTAAACCTCAACGCTTGGGTCTAAACCTCAACGCTTGGGTCTAAACCTCAACGCGCCACACCATACCGCCCCTGGGGCGGTATGTACAAGACACGGCATAAGGCTATCGATGTTTAGTGCCTAAACGCGACTTAGTAATTCCCGATATAGCCATTGGAATGTATCCGTATGCACGAAACAAAATAGCAGACAGAATAACTAAGCTACACATTCCTTGTAGCCGACGATGCATGACGCTTGCTCTTCCCCCCATTCAATAGGTTATAGCTGAGCGCGCATGCGTGAAAGATATTTATATGCGATTGTGTGTCAGCGTGGGGTAAGCAGAATCAGACCTAAAGCGGCCCGTAGGGAAATATCGAACGGCTGCCTATTGTTCGCGCTGTCCAGCTAGAGTCGGCCGTCTATTGTTCACAATGGGAGTAGCCGGCCAACTCCTACCTCGGGTTTGGCATAACGTTATACCTAGCACAGCTCGCTAAGCTCGAGCCATGCATACCGAATTAACACACTTCTCCCGCATAGACGATATTTAAGCCATATATAAGACTTAAGCCCTTATGTACATACGGGCCCAGTGCCATTGTGGAGATTTGGTGGATCAAGGAGGTCACCACGGTCTGGTCTGTAAACAATCTGTGGGGCGAGCCAGCAGACACTTCGCGCTTAATGACATTGTTTGGAGGGCCCTTCAGAGAGCGGATACTCCAAGCACAAAAGAACCGCCTGGGCTTTTCCGAACCGATGGCAAACGACCTGATGAAGCGACTCTGATACCGTGGTCGCGAGGCAAATACGTTGCCTGGGATGCCACTAGCATCCACACTTGCGCCACCTCATACATCCACGTGACATCGACTACACCGGGGGGGGGGTGCGGCCGAAGTAGCAGCAACACGAACAAATGTAAAGTATGCTAACCTCCCCGCAACACATGACTTCGTCCCCATTGCCTTTGAAACACTTGGCGCCATAAACAGATCAGGCATTGAATTTTTAACTGAACTTGGACGGCGTTTGTCAGTGGCAACTGGTAACCCTCTCGAAACCACGTACCTTTTCCAACGCCTCTCAATTTGTACGCAACGATTTAATGCAGTGGCATTTCGAGGCACGTTCACACAGTTGTCCTGTGATGAAGGTCGCTAACTCATGAACAAAGAACTTTTTATGCTTTTTCTTGTAAAACATGTTTCGTTTAATAAATTATTGTTATAATAATAATAATAATAATAATAATAATAATAATAATAATAATAATAATAATAATAATAATAATAATAATAATAATAATAATAATAATAATAATAATAATAATAATAATAATAATAATAATAATAATAATAATAATAATAATAATAATAATAATAATAATAATAATAATAATAATAATAATAATAATAATAATAGACGGAGCCACATACTCCCTTGGACAAGAGGCAGATTCATTGCATGGGATGCAACAGCAATCCACACGTGCGCGTCGTCGTACATTCATCTGACGTCGACAGTAACGGGTGGAGCGGCGGAGCAAGCTGCTGATAGAAAAATCAGCAAGTATACGTCCCTCCCCGCTACGCATGAATTCATCCCCGTGGCAATTGAGTCACTGGGCCCGATAAACCGGACGGGTCTACAATTTCTTCAGGAGCTGGGCCGCCGCATGACAGAGGCAACGGGCGACCCCAGAGAAAGCATGCACCTATTCCAGCGGTTGTCAATATGCACGCAGCGGTTCAATGTCGTTGCATTTAAAGGCACCTTTGAGCACGTTGGAGACGAGAACCTATAAAAAATATTTTACTATTTATTGTTTTTAAAGCCTGAGAGATCATACATACCTCGGGCGCTAAAAAAAAATAATAATAATAATAACAATAATAATTCATAGGCCTACATATGCCAATACCATAAACTTGGAATAAAACTGGACTAAACGCACACGTAGCCTAATTGTTTGCACTAGACTATGTGATGTCAAACGGTGTTGTTGAGAACAAGTGTGCAGAAAATCCTGAGTTGACTGAGGGCGTAGCCTATGTGGCAGGCACCCGCAGACACGTTGAGACCTACAGTAACTGACATGTCCCCATGCAGAAAAATAAAAATAAATTGTAAACCTTTGAGGGCTGGTCCACTTATGCATAACACCATCCATAATTATTATGTGTTCGTTTTTCGCAACATTCTCCTCTGTTCTTCGAATTCCCCATGTCTGCAACGACTTCGTCTGTTTTTGCGGATGGTTGAACGTAGGTCTATAAGTGACATGGGTATATTAAGCAACCGGGCTTAATCCATCTCTTCCCTAAATCCCGGGTCGACTTCCACTCCCAGGCTTGCACACCTCAATCCCGACGTGAGTTTGGCTCATTTATATTTCATCACGTTTTAACTAGACTCAATTTGTACTTGACATGTCTTGCATTATAGGCTATGGAAAGAAGCCCTGTGATCAGTTCATTCGTTCATTCATTTCGAGAACTTATATAACACATCTTCTAGAATCTACTCAGAGGCGCTCAGAGGCGCTCCCAGCCCAGCCACAGCTAAAGAAGTAGGATTTGAGAGACTTAAAAATGCAGGTGAATTTAGCCTGGGCATAAGTCGTAAAGTTAATGGGAGACCATTCCAGATAGCAGGACCAGCAAAAAAGCTCGTTGCTGTCTGATAGAAGTATGAACTCCCGCAACCAAAAGCTCACCCGTTGCAGCATAGCGAAGTGCTCCACAGGCTGCAAGATCGAAGACAGGTCGACATAATATTATGCTAGACAAGAACGATGGAGCACAATGAAGAAGACATAACCAAACAAGTGCAACAATTCGGTAGGAGATGCGCTGTGAAATAGAGAGCCACTGAAGAACGTCACACATGAAAGCAGAGACAGAGGCATATTTAGGAATGCGGTCATTAAGACGAGCAGCCAAACGAAGACTTCGCTCAAGGCGCCCAATTAGTCCAAGTGGCAGACCCACAAGTACCGAACTGCAGTGATTCTACTTGGTGGCAAAGGCATATACATGTACAAGAGTCATAGTAGCACTATGAGAGATGGATCTTGAGACAACTCGGAGTTGACGAAGCTGGTAGTAGCAACTACGAGTGACCAAATTGGTATGCCTTGAGAAATTGAGCTCTTGATCCAAAGTAATGCCAATGTTTCGTACTGTGAGAGTGAACAGGATATCAGGAAAGTTGCTGTTATTGCCTGCGAGTACCAAACCAGATGAACAGAATTTTAGAGGGATTTAGCAGCAAATTATAAGATGCCATCCATGATGAGAGAGTAGGGTGTGTCAATTTTTTAAAGTCAATACCAGGTATTTAAAAGGGGGCTAGAGATCAAATAGTACATTTTCATGTGAAAAGTCGAAATATAAGTATAAAATATGTCTGCAATGCAATTTAGCTAGCCTACTTCAATTTGCACTTGAATTATCGTGGAAAATACGCAAATTAGCTGCTTTTAATATGATGTTATCAGAAATTTTTTAAATGCTTTAATTTAAGTTTTTGCTTGTTAGAATTTTATGTATAGCCTATTGTTTGATGTTTAACATTGTTTATTAGTGATATGTGCCCATACATTAATTATCAATCTGTTGTACAATGTGTGCAGCATTATTATAGTATTGCAACTATTGCATGTTAGATTGTTAGAATACAGTCACTGTTTGTGTATTCCTTGTGTAGGTCCTTTAGCTTGGAATCGCCCCACATTACTTGCAAGAGCTTTGTTGCTCCACTAGTACCCTAGACCACCGCCCCTCCGTTCTGCACAAAAGGGATTGCTATTGGTTCCTTTTGCACGAACTGCAACGATGCAGCATAGAGCATTTTCTGTGATCGGCTCAGTTGTCTGGAATGGGCTCCCACAGGAGCTACGTCTACTTGCTGGGGTTATTACTGGATTTTTTATATTAAACTCAAAACTGTCCTTTTTGCCGTGCTAGAGTCGGGAGCGCTTCTGGGTAGTCCCCTTGAAGAAGCGCTATATAAATTCTTGAATGAATGAATGAATGAATGAATTCCCTTGAGATAGTCAGAATGTCCAATATAAAAACAAGATTGCTAGTTTGGACTCACATCCGACTACAGCTGAATTACTGTACCAACTGTCAGGGATGTCATTAGATATGGGTTGTACCGAAGAGGGATGACTGACCAAGACAGACGAAATTTCAGCAATGACCAACTTGTCACTGACTTAATGACTGAAGTTCTTGCACAGTGGTGCAAAGCAAATCCTAAATTCACTGAGCCAGTCATAAACAGTCATACAAGAATCAAAGCAAAGTTGAAATCCACGTGGGAGCAAGGAAGCAAGGTGTCTTCTGGAAGAGCGAAGTTGGAGGGGAGATAGGTTTATGGAAAATTTGGCAGACTCATAGACATTCTAACCTGTAAGTGTGACATCAAGAGTTGCACGGATGTGGGTTGCAATTCTCCCTGTGTTGGTGGAGTGCACATATTTTGTGAGTGCATTAGAGAGAAAAAGATTCCCGTTATTGAGTTAGCTTTCATCAAAGGTCAAAGAGAAAAAATTGGAAGCATTGGACCTCATCAGTTAGGACCAGTTGACCTTCAGGAGACAAGAAAACAATTGTTACAGCAGGAAAGGCAAGTAAAATGATGGAGGAAAAAAGTATGAAGAATGATAAACAAACCACAGAAGAGGAGAAGATGACAGAGAGATCCACGTTTGATGTGCAGCAGGAAGAGCTTGAAGAGTTTGAGGAAAATATGGAAGAATCGGTGAGGGACAATAATTATTATTGTAGGCCTAGTGATGAAGACAAAAATATTTTAAACTACTTACAAGGTGAAGGTGTGGTCTTTGATGATTTTGCGAAAACTAGGAAAAGAGCCACGAGATAACCAATATAGTCCTAGCCATTCTAAGAAACCCCAACACCGAGTTGAAGTAGACAGTGGAGATTGCTACTGCTGCATGCCTTGATTGATTACTCACTTTGACACTACTTTGGGGATTGATCACAACAAGGAGAAGAGAGCTCAGGAGAGAGTTGTGAGGGAACTTGATGCAAAGTTTGAAGACAGAATTCAGCATAATTGCCTCAGCTTAGATACGTAGTGGAGAAGATAATGATGATCAGAAGTGAAGGAGATGACATGGGTTGGAGATAGGCGGGTGAGACCAAGGAGAGCCCCAGACATCAACACTGAAGCGATTACAATCTCGCAACTGATTGACTAGAACTATACCCCCTCTTACCTGCTCCCCATAGCAACAGCAAAGATCAAGACGATTTAAGGCAACCCAATGATTGTTCCAGACTGGCCATCGCATCGCTTCGGTGGTCTCTCGCTGCGTTCTTGGCTGTGCTCCATCTTACCTGTGTGATCTTGGCCGCCCAGTGTCCTACGTCGCAGAGCGTCGGGCTCTTCCCTCTACAGCCAGGGATGAGCTCCTGATTACGCGGGCTCGCTTAGCTATTAAGCAGCGCCGTGTTTTCGGCAGTGGGACCTACAGTCTGGAATGATCTCCCGCTTTCGCTTCGCTCTCTACCTGGGGCTCATCCGGTGGGGTTCTACAAGTTCCTTGGGTCTTTTTTCTTTGGTCGTGGCTGGGCTGGGAGCGCCTATGAGTAGTTTCTTGAAGGGGCGCTATGCAAATGAATCGCACGCACAGTCTATGGAAAGGTTTGCGAAAATGACAGCCGAGACTGCTTGCCATGCGTACAGCGATGAGAGGAGGACTCACTACATCAGAGGTCAAATGGTTAGCAGATAGGTAATAGGTCGAAACAGAAGCAAGCAGGACATGATGTCTTTGGTTTATTTTGCACAATTCCATTAATTTAACTTCATAAATGGCATTTGATATGGCACTCTGTAGCTTTAGGTTTTCTTCAGTTCTGTTGTAGGTTTAAATCAATAATTATTGTATGTAAATATAGCTCATTTCAACTGTAAATTGAAGTAGCAAGCACTCCATAAAAACTGTTTCTGAAGTTATATTTGGATTCAGCATGCAAAACTGCACATTTTCATCACTAGCCGTTTTTGAAATTCACCAATTTTTTATTTGACCCCCTCAAATTGACACACCCTAATGAGAGAGTATCAATGGCAGTGGACATTACAGACGCAGTTGCTCTTACAACGCACACTTCAAGAGTCGTCCTATTTTTCTATAATTTTTGTCTATAATTATGGTATTATGATTGTTCCATCAAATTGTGTTCAACGCTGTAAGCCAAAAACGAAACAAATTAAATAAAGCAGCATATCCATCAAGAAGATTCAAGAAGGTTGGCCTACTTTAAAAAAGTAATACTATGAAAGGTGTTGCTCATGATATGCCTACTTAGCCTACACTAGAATGCAACTCGAATACTACTTTCAAGTAGGCTACTTATAGACCCTCGCGTATAGCCTAATCGTGCATTATACATGTACTTGGAGACACAGTCATTTCATACAAACGGTAGCATGTTGTACTGCTTAGGGGTTTAACTAAAACATACTTGTAGACAGGGCCGGATTAAGGCATGTTCGGCATGTTCGACCGAACAGGGGCCCCCACACTTTAGGGGGCCCCCACACATGGAATAGGAATTTTTCATTGTTGTTAATTATAATAGCAAAAATGAGTTAAAAATCTATGAAAAAATTGTCAAATTTTTCATTGTTGTTAATTATAATAGCAAAAATGAGTTAAAAATCTATGAAAAAATTGTCAAATTATTCAAAAACTACTGATTTTAACATTATGCAACTTTTGCACATGTGGGGGACCCTTATTGCAGTTGTCATTGCCAGGCAGAATGAAATAACTCGGAAATGCTAGTGCGAGTTAGGCCTATACGTTTTATTGCTTAATTAAACATGCCCTTAATACATAACCTGATCGGAACTCAAGTGCTATACTACGCGTTATGAGATGGCGTCATTATAATATTGAGTAGACCTACATGCAGTACTTAGGCTACTCCATATTTAGAATTCAATCAATCTCATAAATTTATATAGCGGCCCTTGAGATTTTTACTCAGAGACGCTCCCAACGCAGGCGTTGTCAAAAAGAAAAGCCTTAAGAAGACGAAAGAAAGAGCCAGCAGAGTCACGGGAAGGGAGAGAACCACGGGGAGGCTATTCCAGATAACTGCACACACTACAGAGAATGCTCATCGGCGCATGGTCACAACACACGAAAAAAGAACTAGAAATTCTCCACGAGCAGATAGATGAGCACAGTGAACGGCTGTCCAGAGAGACAGACACCGGGGTGAAAGCTCGCATAAGTAGGATCAGTGGCGGCGCTAGCGGGGGGGGGTGCTAGGGGGCTAAGCCTACCTGAAAAGTCATCCTTTTTTCCTATGAAAAAAATTAAGTAGCCTATTTGCACGAAAAAAGCCTTTAGCCGCCCCAAAACTGAATTCTTGGCGCCGCCACTGAGTAGGATTGAGCTGGAGCCAGGGTCTACTACTGGCATAACCGCGAAAATATATTTTAGTTTGGAAACAGTGTGGCCCTGTGTGGGCGCCATGCACAGCTCAAACATGTTTGTCGGCATTTGTGGGGCACGGTGGTGTAGTGGTGGCGTCGTTGCCTTGAAGCCGGAAGGTTCGAGGTTCGAATCCACCTCACGTCGCCGCTAGGGACCTTGGGCAAGTCCTTGACTCGCAATTGCTCCGCTGCAGTGTCCGCTCTGCAGTCGGGAGCGCCTCTGAGTAGGGAGAGAGCTTGAAGGGGCGCTATAACAAGTGGACATACAAACAAACAATTTTTTTTTGACATTTTAGGTAGCTGTATGACATGCATATGCTACACGAATCGAACCAAATAATGGATGTATTCTTTGGTGGCAACCCCCTTGTTAGCCCGAGGATTAATTACCAGGAGATTATTGTCATTGACACAGAAGCTTGGCAATGTCTCTCTCTGTCTCTCTCTCTGTCTATGTCTCTGTCTCTGTCTCTGTCTGTCTGTCTGTCTGTCTGTCTGTCTCTCTCTCTCTCTCTCTCTGTCTCTCTCTCTGTCTCTGTCCCTGTCTCTGTCTCTGTCGCTCTCTCTGTCTCTCTCTCGTGTTCATTCCTGCAGGCAGAGTTCGAATTTTCAAGTTTCCTTTTCATGACATACCACATTTTCAGACCTTTTAATTGAAATCGCCCATCACAATTTTTCGCCAATCCAGTCTCCTTTCCTCAAGCTTTTTTCTTCACTAGAGCTCTATTTCAACCACAAAAAGCCATCCACCCTCCATTTCAGCAATAAAATATCCTCATCCAGCTTCCATTTAAACATACCGTTTTGTCCGTACCATTTTGTCCGTACCATTTTGTCCGCACCATTTTGTCCGCTACAGTTTTGTCCTAGAACCCATTTTTTCAATATAATAATTATTACAAACAACAACAAATATAAATTCATGCGTAATATTTATTATTAAAAATAGCAATATGCATGAACAAAGAATATTCACACAAAATAGATATAGGCAGTCAATAATTATACCAATTATAAAAAATTAAGATGTTACTATAGCAGTCAATAATTTGCATGATGGTTATAATGGTGTTTTGAGCAGATGATTGTCCGTAGTTTTGTTCCTTCAGATGAAACACAGCAACTGAATACTCTCAGATATCTGTCACTCGATTCGGATGACCAAGTGTTTGTGGCTGATTCTGGCAATCGTAGAGTGATTGTCTTGGACTCCAATCTTAACCCTCGGAGGCTAACCTATAAAAAAATCACATATTGGATAACCTGGGGTATATTTTTCACCCCACACCATTTGAGGCCTAGGATATAAAATTGGACCTTGTTTGATAACAAATGACACTTAATTCAAGTTCAGCATGGAATTGACAAACTATGAAACCTAACTAAGTTAAAATATTAGCATACTCATCGAGTTTACGGTCATCTAAACACAAGTAACGCTTTGTTGCATGCTTTCCACACACAAAGTTGCAACACATTGGCTAGGTCTATGATATCATCGATTTCAACATTATCTAGCTCCGAGACATCATTACAATCAACAAACTCTTCATTATCATCATCATTATCATCATTTTTAATACATTGATATCAATTCTGGTATCAGTTTAGCTGCATTGGCTGCAGATAACCGTCGAAACCTCTTCAACACAAACAAATTATTAATAACAATGGCCATTATATGACGTCAGTCACGTGACCATGCATTCAGTATAATAAAATAAAAAGTGTGGAATTAAGCAAAAATCATCTATGAACAGATACACAAAAGCGCAGGGCAAAATTTCAAAGCAGTAAAAAAATTCAGGGCAAATACTGACAGTGGGGTGAAAAAAACACCCCAGGTTAGCCTCCGAGGGTTAAATGGAATCGAATATTCTATCCAGCGAAAGAAGGAGAAGGAGAAATGGAGATCTATATGCACTTTAGATTGTACTATGACGAAGAAAAGAAACAGCTACTCGTGGGAAGTTATAATAAGTTGGGAGAAGATGTTAGTGTTTACACTTTAAGTCAGAAATAAACATCTCACTTTCAGATTAAGACACTTCAATTCTATTGAACTGTTTTCGTGTTGCAATCGCTGATTTCGTGTTTATTTTACTTAACCAGTGGTTAGATTGAATTTTAGAGCTTATGATGAACATGAAAATGCCCAATGTAGTTAATATACAAATTTATCAGCTGCTGAGACAATGGTCGCGACCAAGAAAAAAGGAATGAGAAATACAACAGAAAGGAATATTCACATTTCTCTGGCATGATAGCCAGAGGAATATAAAACTTTCAAGTCTTGAAATTAATAACGCTAAAATACACGTTTACCATCCATTTAGTTAATAATAATATTATTAGGCCTACTGTTCATCAATCACCTTTCGATTCATGCGGAATTTGCTGCTAAATCCCAATTTTATTCAATGACATTTTTCACCAATCTGATTTCTATTAGATCTACGGAAAAATTCTAGCAACGCACATTGGCTAGGGATTAGTATAATGGCAGCTTAAAGTGCTTACGGAACGCGGCTCACTCGAATCCCATAGACCCTCGACTTAGCTCTTCCTTCATCCCCGGATAGAAGCAAAACTACATAGAGCAAACCCACTGCATGCTTGCAACCTTGCGATTTATGTGTTCTGGATCATCCTATTTTAAATACCCATGAATGTCTCTGATATCCTGCTGTCCATTTTCAACCTTTTTCTACAACAAATCTTAGCTGTGGCCATTGTGTTTTGCCCCCTCCTGGATAATTTCTGCGGGCGCCCGTGTCTGCATCGAATAGCCTACATAGTATGCATACATACATACATACTTAGATGCATGCATGTCTGTTTATGTGCATGTTTGTGTGCATGTATGATATTGTATGTATAAAATCAATGTATGTATGCGTGTGTGAATGGATGTATTTATGTATGTAGGCTAGGGTGTCCCAAAAAAACTTTTTTCTTGAAATTCTTAGGTCTCACCAGTCAAAAAGTTTCCTATGGGGATGATAATATTTGTGTAATTTTTTCGAATTTTTAAAATAATTTTTAGGTTCCCCCCAAGGAGCTCAAATTTTATATATAGCGTACTATGATATTCGTGTGCAAATATTTCAATATATGAGGCAACGTCATTCACACCACATATATTTTACATGCTTTTGCACAAAATATGATATTAATTCATTCATTCCAAAAACTTATATAGCGCCCCTTCAAGAAGCCTACTCAGAGGCGCTCCCAGTCCACCCACAGCTAAAAAAGATAGGTCTTGAGCAACTTGTAGAAAGCAGGCAAATTATTCCGAGATAGTAAGAGTAGTGCAAGCGGGAGCCCATTCCTTGTGGACGGGCCAACAACCGAGAAGGCTCGACGCTGTCTCTTAGCAGATCGGGTTCGAGGGACCAGCAGCTCCCCATTGGCCGAAGAGCGTAAAGTTCTACGGGAGGCTACGACAGAGATCAGAAAAGTAGGAAGGAGCACTACCAATTAAAAACCGCCAGGATATGTCATAGGCTACAATGTAATTGCTCGAAAAATGTTACGCTGTATTTTGCTCAGACTGGTTTTGCAGTTAATTGACTGAAATTTGACAAAATTTATATATGCACAGACTTTTCATATAATTATTAGAATTCGGAATATTATTTAACCATAATTTGGCGCTGCCAGAGAAATCACCCACCCTTACACTATTAGGGTTGGCTGGTCAGAGGATCAGATGGACGAAGCCATATACCGAACACTTTTTGACATTTGGAAAGCAAATCTTATAGACTAATCTCAGTGACTTAGCACAGCATTGCAAATCATCTTTCGAGTAGCATTTCGAAAGTAAAAGGTTCAGCAAATAAAGTAACTGAGTCAGGTATATAAGTCTATTAGACAAGGCACATGCTTACGCTTCATTTGAAAACAATAAAGCGACAGTTAGGCCAATGCTGTTAGTTGTGTAAGGCAATGTGGATAAACAGTTAGCCTACATAACATTTCTTTTGCCCTGCCTGAACGTTTCCCCGCCAGAATTTTGCCTTGCCAGAAATATTCCTTGCCAGAATTTTTAATTTTTTTCTCTGCCAGAACATTTGCCAAAATTTTGCCCTACCAGGACTCTTGCCATGCGTAAATTTTGCCTTCCAGAAAATTTTCCCTACCACAAATTTTGCTTGCAAGAACTTTTGCAAAAATTTTGCCCTATCAAAATTATTCCCTTGCCAGAATTTTGCCCTACCAGAATGTTTCACTGTCAGACTTTCCCCTTTTTGTTCTGGCAGAACTCTACCCTGTCGGCCTGTCGAAATTTTGCTCTGTCAGAAAGTTTGCCCTGCCACAATTTTTTCCTGCCAGAACTTTTGTCTTAGCAGAACTTTTGAACTGTCGAAATTTTGTCTCGTCAGAAATTTAAAAAAAAAAGGTCATCAACTTTTTTGGCGGAGAAAATACCTTTTTTTCCGAGATTTCGCCGGTCGTCAGAAATTTTTCTGAAAATCTCGCGTCTTTCCGTCCCCCCCAATTCTCGGCCCAGGTCTCCGCCTATGCCTCCCTATGCTCCTCATGGAACGGGATAGGACTTTACTTTACTTTTGTACACAAAACGTGCAGTTCTAAATGGATTTGTGCAGTTGTAGAAGCACTTCCGCGCAGTTGAATCTAGTAAAAACAGGCCATTGTCTTCCGCTGGGAAGCAATTTACCAGGGCTGTTTTTAAGGAATTTTTAGAACTGTACAAACCCTTCTTTTCTTTCCCATCCTCCTTAGTAAATTACTCCCAATCGGAGGAAAATGGCCTTTTTCAACTAGTTTTAACTGCACAGAAGTGCTTCTACATTTTTTCTACAACTGTACAATTCCATTTAGAACTACACATTTTGTGTACAACTGCACGTTGAGAAAAACCCTGCAATTTACCATGGAGGATGGGAAAGAAAAGAAGGGGTTGTGCAGTTCTGAAAATTCCTTAAAAACAGCCCTGATAATAATAATGATAATAATAATCATAATCATAATAACAATAATAATCATAATAATAATAATCAAAATAATAATAATCATAATCATAATAATCAAAATGATAATGATAATGATAATAATAATAATGATGATGATGATGATGATGATGATGATGATGATGATGATGATGATGATGATGATGATGATGATGATGATGATGATGATGATGATGATGATGATGATGATGATGATCAGGGCTTAAAGTGTGCTTGGACGGTCATGGACGGCGTCCATGCACTCATTTTAAAATCTGACCGCCGTCCTGCCCCTTATTGGCCAGCACAGCCTGGAAAGGTAAGGGGCGTCCATGCACTTCTTTTGGAAGAGTAAGGAGCGTCCAGGCACTTATATTTCCACACTTTGAGCACTGATGATGATGATGATGATGATGATAATAATAATAATAATATTTATGCTTGAATTCTTTTTTGTTTTAGTCTGGTATTAAGCTCGATTGATCTTTTAATAAATGATTGTGTTATAATAATAATAATAATAATAATAATAATAATAATAATAATAATAATAATAATAATAATAATAATAATAATAATAATAATAATAATAATAATAATAATAATAGTAATAATAATAATAATTATAATAATAATAGTAGTAATAATAATAATATTTATAGTAATAATAATAGTAATAATAATAGTAATAATAATAGTAATAATAATAATGATAATCTTTTCTTTAATTATTGAACGCCTGAAAACGCACTGCTCTTTACATGTAGGCTACAAGTTAGGCGGTAGGCCCTATTCTTAATTAACATCAAACCTAACTATAGGCCCACAAATTGAACAAGCATCTGTAATTGACATGCTAAATGAATATTGATGCAAAATGTCATTATGTCGTCATTATCGCGACAGGAACGCTTGCATTCTCAACATTGTTAGACAAATATGTTAGGATTAAAATGGTGTTTGATTATTGTAAAAATAGAAGAATAATATGTACTATTTATTTTCATATTTATTTCCCGGACACAGTGTGTATTCGCATGACCCATTCGGCGTTCATCGGCTATATTTAGATTGGGGAAATTCATGGTTTATAATTTAAGTCGTTTGCGCTTACTACCGCAATACGGAGCCCCTAAAAGGACATTAATGCCAAAAAAATTATCGTTTATATCCCGTGCGCACGAGATAATATCTCGTGCGCACGACTTAATATCTCGTGCGCACGAGTTACTAAGTCGTGCGCACGAGATATTAAGTCGTGCGCACGACTTAATATCTCGTGCGCACGACTTACTAAGCCAATCACAGATCGTTTCTGTGATGCGTCACTGGTCGTGTTCAGTAAGTTGTTGCCATGACTGCGGTAGCGATAAACGCATGTTTTGGTTCGCATGCAGGCGATTTTGAGCGACGAATTGCTTCGATAGCAGTCAATTCTTTTGTTGGAATGTTTTAAAAGAATGTATAATTACTAGTGTTAAGTGTGAACTTTGCGCTTAAAAGGTTTTTATCCTTTTCAATTAACGCGCACGACTTAATAGATTCAGGTTATGCGTCGTGAGAGTCGGTTAGGATCAGGTTATGCATCGGTAGGGTCAGGTGAAGCGTCGTGAGGGTCGTTTAGGGTTAGTGTTAGGGTTAGTGTTGCCTTTAGATACTATATAGGGTGAATTCGGATAAACCTGGCCACCAATCTAAACGTGGCCACCTAAGGTAGTTCATGTATAATTCCAGAATGAACCACCCTTTCGGCAAAAATTGCTTACTTACTACTTTGTGTGCCTCTTGTCTTCCTTTAAAAACGCTAGGTGTCGCTTCAATTCGTATCTAAAGTTGTTGTTTACATTTCAGAATATTTGGCATTGACGATTAAACTGAATCTGAATCTTTTGACTTGAAAAGGGTGAATTTCTGCTAAGCCTCGTGACTCCAATTTCAACCTAAATTCAGTGCTGTTCGTGTTTATAAAATTAATGTAGTTACTTTTATAGCATTTTGGTAACAAGCTTCACACACCAGAACGTGAACCTGATTACTGACACCATTGACAATCCTTTTTCTTTAGTCATCAGGTCGAAAATCTCAGAAAATCGTGGAGAACATTGCCTTTTTTATGGGGGGGGCTTAGCCTTTGATAAGGGGGCTTAGCCCCCATAGCACCACCACTGCTCAACCTTTCATTCGCCTGATGGTGTTGGTCAAATGACTTGATGGACGCCTTGTATGGCTGCCAAACAGCTAAATTTGACCGCTGCATAAACTATCACTCTCCTTTCATACTATGAATTGTAATTCATACTGTGGCGTGTCAGTTTGAGATTAGACGAAAATTCATATTATTGCAAAACTTATTAAATGGCGTCATGTCCTCAGTAAGCAAATGACTAATTACAAATTATATCCTAGATTCCAAGTTGCACGATTAATGTCTCTGTACCATAAATTGTTAGTCACGGAAAAGTAAAAAATAAGAAGATGATGCAAAACCTACACGTTGATTCATTAAGTAGAATAGTTTCTGTTTTACAAACATGTGAACATTTCTTGTGTGGTGAGAAACTTGCTGGAGGTTGTGATGTGTGACAGTTTTGCTTGGTGGTGTGTTTAATAAGTTTAAGGATGTGACTGACACGTGAACGTGGATATTGATGATTGTGCACAAGACAGGTTGTAACAGATCATATAGCACATTCCGAGTAAACTGTTACATTGTGAGTCAGAAATGTCCAATTGCCCACCCACTGATGTTGTTTCACTTTAATCTTAAAACAGCACTTCATAATAATGTTTCTCCTTCATTAATATATGCAAATATTATTAATGCCTGATTTATCCGCAATGTGAGAAGTGAGAGTCATTTCTAGGAAATCCTGCCTGAGGCACCAAATAAACCATCTTGAAAAGATGTAAATAAGTACGTATATTCTTTATTATAACCAGCTGCTAAACAGCACTCTCCTGAACAAGTAGCATAATATAAAATTCGTATAAAACTTTAAAAAGCTAACAAGCCTAATTGTTATTTCAACAACATTCTAACTAAAAATGTTTTCTCATGAGATTGATAAAATTATCATGGGTGCAAGAATACTGAAAGCTCCTGGTACTTTTCCCCTCAGTAGGTCTACTTCTTGTATACAATGGCAATTGTCTACAAATGATTTTATGCATACACACACACACACACACACACACACACACACACACACACATATATATATATATATATATATATATATATATACCAGGGGTTCTCCAACTTTATTTTTATTGTACCTTGAAGTAATAAAATCGAATGATGGCGTACCCCCGGGCCGCAGCAAAGTCATATCAGAAACAAAATGCCATTGCGAAGTTACCCTTGCAGTGACAACTGAAAGTCCACTTAATTATTGGTGGCATCGTTTATTAGAGTCTATAATTTATGGCGTGAATTTTTTAATCATATAATTTTGTCAACAAATTTAACAGGGAAAATTGTTCTGCAACCACTGTATTATAACAGCCAACCTATAGTGCTGTGGGCTTTTTAAGTTTAAAATGGTTTTACATGCAACAAAACATATTAATGATTTTCACTATCCGTTCTTGGACGGTTTTTACTTTAGACTAAAACGATGTTTTCCTGACAAATTTCACTCTGGTTATATCGATTTTTACACCTTTGTTCAAAAGCATTCAGTGTCATGAGACTCACTCCGATGGTACTTTCTTCTGCAGGAACAGAATGATTGTCACCACTGGTAAGATCTGGTAAATAATCGTCTGATGTCAATTCCAAGACTTGCTCTGGTATTGTCGCGTGTGATGAATTCACGTCAAATCTTCTCAGAGTATCACCAGTGTCGTTGCAAGAGTCCTCACCGCGTTTTATGGCCGAACAGAGATACAGGCGCAGCATTCTAACCTTTGTGCGGTCATATACCTCCTCAAGAGTATCATCATCACTCACAGCAGTTTGAGAGAAGTCACGAATTTCAAAGGTGAAGGATTCTGCAGGCCCTTTTCTCGAAGTGCCACCAGGGAAGAAAAGTTGGGTGCCGATCTGCATTATTTCTGACATTGTAGCTTCTTTAGGTACACTAAGATGTCTTGTACCACCACCGTGCTGTGAGCGAATTTGATGAAATTTGGATGACTTGTAGTCGAAGCACAGCCAGCCAAACTCAATTCGTCTCGAACTTTTAAGGGCGTTTCGGTTGGTAGATTTCTTATGTCGCTTCTTAGACACTTCATCACCAGAATGATGCACTCTCTTTTCCATCAATCGATCACGAACCCTTTGCACAACATTTGGCAAGGAATCGGCCTCTGTGATCTGAGTTGGTCGATTTGTTGTTCTGGCTCGACAATAAGCAAAAAGGGAAACACGGTCTCCATATGCCGGAAGATAAGCTTTTAGGTCATCATCCGACATACTTGTGACAACTTCACAATCAATCTGTAATACACAAAACGCTGCATAAGAATTTTGTAACCTCAGCGATTGACTCACATCAAGTATGCTTCGATGCACATTCACTTATTGACCCAAACATATAATCACGAGTCTGTTAAAAAATACTGGCAATTGATGAAACTGTTTTGAGAAAACATTCCAATTTATTCGTCCTTACTTACACATACAGACAGTTCAGAAGCAGAATAAGAAGTCGTAGGTGATTCACTAACTGTCAAAACTAGCCTATTTTGGTTGCTGCCGAAGTTCCCTGTGTGAAATTGGAACAGTGTCTTGAATATTACAACCTATAGCACTTAATTTATTACAGCAAGGTAATGGCCAAATGCACTGTTTCAACACTTCTTTAATACAAGTTCAACATCGAGTGGTATCCACAGAAAATTCGAATGGCTTTAATAATTAAAAAGCATTAGATACTGGGAAAACAGATATATACTGTAAGAATCATGGCTCCACGACAGTTGGTCTACAGACGAATTGAATTAGACGAATTGTCTGGAGACCACTTGTCGTTAGACAAGTTGTCTGTAGACCAGATGCTTTGACAACAAGAATCACATCATGTAGAGAGAAAGGTAATAACAATACTAATATTTGTTCATTAATGAAACGCCTGAAAATGTACTACACGTTTGTAACATTACAGGATTTTACAGGACAAGCAGAAGATACAGGACATTACAGGAAACACAGGACTGCTACGACCACTGAGATGGATGAGGTGATTTCCTGCTTCCTTACTCACAAGCAATTGTGTGTGAGCAAAGTGTCCAAGGTCGCTACACAGTGGTCGATCAGCATGAACTTATGCATACTTATGTTGACAATTTCAACTTGAAAACACTGAAATACTTTTAATATTTCTCAATTTCTTATGAAACCAAAGTTAGAAGTTTCAGGTAGATTCGAATGTGCCACCCTTCGGTCGCAAGGCGGAATACTGACTGCTACACCATTCACCGCGTATCACTGCAAGTGATGGGGGAAATACTTCTTTTAAGTATTTTGTCTATAAGTATAAAAACTTGGTCACAAAAGTATTGAAAACAGAAGTAAAGTTAATTTGTTTAAAAAATTATTTTAAATACAAGTATAAAATACTTGGCTTGGAAAAGTATTTTAAATACTAAGTACAAATACTCTATGCCAAAAGAATAAGTAAGTCGTGTGAAATTGCGACAAAATATTCTTCACATAGAATTTTTAACACAAACAAATAATTTCTTCAGTTCGGCATTCTTTGTGTCCATGTCTAATGTGTATCATGGAGTTAATTAGCCCATACCATTATCACTGCCATCACATTCATCTGAAACACTTGAAGAGCTCGTCACCGAGCAGCATGGTGACTTCTCAATTCTGGCTCATGTTCTGCTTTCCAGTGTTGTAGTTGAGTCCACCTGAGCGGAGTCAGAGTCATGTCCGAGTCCATGTAAGCTGAGTCAAAGTCGAGTCTGGGCCCAAAAGTGTTTGCGTCCGAGTCCAAGACACTAGAGATGGGGTCCAAGTGCGAGTCAAAGTCCATAAACATCAAGAACCACTGGAACACTCAATTTAATGGCATATAAAGAAATCAGAAGCCTACTATTTATGCAGAAATAATTGTCAATGTCAGTTATTGAAAAATGAAATTTAAAAAGACTAAAGTAATGAGCTACAAGTTTTTTTCAGTGTCTGGTGCAATGGCATAGATAACAATTATGCAACTGCTGAATACAGATTAAACATACCTACCTTACCTTACATTTACCGGTATAAAAGCTTCTATGTTAAGAAATCCTGTCACAGTTCTGCCCATCTGCAAAACTCTATATAGGCTACTTTCTAAGTAAGTGCTCGAGGTCTGTGCTATGGGAATGGCCCACCCCTCGTGATAGGCTAATAATAAAATATACCAGCACAGGTCAACTAAGTGTTGTTATAGGTGTCTTCCTGTATGATGCAATTGGTCAAGTGTGTATGTGTGTGTGTGTGAACCATTACGGGAGGTGATGTAATGAAACTATGCGCCCCGTTCCAAGGTCAGAGAAGTTCCTATATTATTGCCACCAGCCAAAGGAAACGTCTAATGCCATCCTAATTGTGCTATTCATAAATATCATATAGATAGTTAACATCTTGCCAATGTCCAATTCTATCAGCATAGTGGTGTCAAACATCAAACTGATTTTAAACATAATTAATTGCCCGTCATTCATGCCTCACATTTATATATATATATATATATATATATATATATATATATATATTGTATATTGTTGGGTTCAATGGCCGTCTACGGGGTATGATTAATAGAATAAGGTCCCAATTTGGATGAAATAAACATAGATTTATTCAAGAGAGCAATATATACAGCGAAATTAACAAAAACGTTACCGTCTAGAAGATACGAAGTCGAACAGACCAGAGAACTCAGTACGAACGACAGCACGGTAGACAAGGCTAACGGAGCCAAGGAAGACGGATGAACGGCCAGACCACCAACAGGGCGAAGATGGCGACGTAGAAGAAGAACCCGCAGGTTAACTCGCATGACAACGAGGAAGAAGAACCGCAAGACCGCTCAACAAGAGACAGCAACCACGCTCACCACACACCACAACGGAAGGGGCCCTACCCACGACAGCAGTCCCTTAAATAGGCAAGGCCCCTCCTACCAACACCCACGCACCAAGTAAGAGAGAGTACGGAAGAGAAGAAGGGCCGTAGACATCTAATGGCTACAATATATATTGTATATATATATTGTGTGTATATATATATATATAAACGCGTACAAGTGTAGGCCTGCATGTTATCTGTATACTCTTCCCATACAACACACATCAAATACCTCTGTAAGTAACATTCCTCGCCAGTCGGCGGCGGTGACTAATCAATGTCAGCCTGTTTAAATGGCAATTGTGTGTCTTAAACCATCTGTACAAGGACTCCTTTGTTTGAGTTATAAAGAAACCTAGTGCATGAGCATGCAATATTGCATAGCTAATTGCAGCTGGTGACATTTTTAAGTATTTGGAAGAAGTATTTTGACACAATAAATTTAAACACAAAATACTACCCAAAATTTATTTTAGGTTAAAGTATAAATACTTGCTCACAAAATCATTTAGAATACAAGACTTAGTAAAAAAATAATTAGATTGTATTTAAAATACTATTTTAAATACTCGTAGTTTAAAGAAGTCCCATCAATCATCACTGCACCAGTGAGCAAGTCTTTATGCAAAAAGACTATGAAGAGGTTGCAAAGACAATTGCCAGGGTAATAAGACTCATAACGGAAAAATACTTATGGCAAAAATATTATTATTTTTTATTCTTGTTATTATTGTTATTATTGTCATTATTATTATTATTATTATTATTATTATTTTTTATTTTTTTTCATTTTTTATTTTTTTTATCTTCATACAACATTTATTTCCGTTTCAAACTGTGCGAACAAATGTGCAGATGTGCAAACGCCTGACAAACACAGTCACAATGTGCTAATTGTTTTCCACAACTAAAACTAAATTAAATGCATATTAGTGAGATCAGTCGTCCTCTACCCTGGTGTGTTGTGCAAATGTGCCCCTGAAGGCTAAAGCATTAAATCTTTGGGTGCAAATAGACAAACGTTGAAATAAGTGCAAAGTCTCTCGAGGGTCCCCTGAGACGGCGGTCATGCGACACCCCAACTCCATCAAGAATTCACGACCTGTCCGATTGATGGGGCCCAATGATTCGATGGCGACGGGGACGAAAATTTAATCGTGGGTGGTCGGAAGGGTTGAGTCGTGGGGACGACACCCGTGGCCCCTCGCCGGCATCTTCCGATACAGAGCCACCTTCGACCCGACCTCTCTGCGCCTGCGCCGAGGTCAGCGGCGGCTGCCGTGACCCCGGGCACGGGCTGTTCCGTGGACCGTGCAAGTGTACAGTGCCATCGCGCAGGTGTAGTTGTCTGACCGCCAGGCAATGACTGCACACACCACTGGCCTTTATTAATAATAATAATAATAATAATATTATTATTATTATTATTATTATTATCATAGGCGTACGGGATGTTTCAGCAGTGGGGGGCAAAGATTTAACTTCTGCCCGAAAAATATCCTGAAATCTCGTGGAAAATACAACTTTTTGCCTAGAAGAAGTAGACGACCTTTTTTAGTCATGCCCGAAAAATCAGACTTGCCCGAAAAGTTGACGACTTTTTTATTGTCATTTCCCGGGTCTGCTTGCCCGAAAAAGGTTTGCCGGAAATTTGGGTGGGGCATTTCCCCCTCTGGACCCCCGCTTCGTACGCCTATTATTATTATTATTATTATTATTATTATTATTATTATTATTATTATTATTATTATTATTATTATTACTATTATTATTATTATTATTATTATCATTATTAAAAGAAATTTGTACGGGTGCAAGGTCACACCAAAGTGTAAATATGGAGTGTATTTATTTTCCCCCTGGACAAAACCCCCGTGACAAACCCCTCCGGAATTAGCCTAGGACATTAACCCCCCGGACAATTACCTCTTTGCTTTGCATAGCCTATTTGTGTAGGTATTATTTGCTGAAACTTAGGCTCATTATTCAGTTCGCGTTGGTGTCAAATAGTTAGTGTCATACGGGTAAACACCAGTCGCTGTCATTCAGGCGTGAACTTTTAGCTTATTAGTGTCGTTCAGTCACTCCGAAATGAAGCTAATTACCTGTTGGTGCAATTATTTAGGACAGTTTCGCCGGATCGCTTACAGAGCTTTCATCCGTTTAAAAAATTTAATAAATTCCATTAGTAGACTATTTCTGGTTTCCCTGCAAACAGACAGTAGGCCTAATTGTGTCCAAAGTGGTTTGTTTCTTTGAATCCAAAGATGTAACGAGTGAAATTACCTTCTCGCTTCGGAACAATTCGATAACGTCATCGGAAACGTCTCTACGACGCAGGAAATCAATAATTCCGTCCATTGTGAAATAGGTACAATTTCAAATGTAGGCCAAATCGAATCATTCAGAGTCACTGAGAGAAGACGCTCGCTATATACTGAAGTTCTATTCTGATACAAAGTGCGCCAAAGAGATGGAGACAAAGGATCTATGTTTCGTGGACCTAACGACGCTTTCCCTCAAAAATACCAAAAGACAAAGTCACCACTTACACCACATAACTCGAGCAAGGTGATACCTTAGATATCGGAATAGATATGCGATTATATTACCAAGCCATGCAGTCAGTAGTAATATATATATATATATATATATATATATATATATATATATATATATATATATATATTATGTATGTGGAGGATGCGTTCCAGCATAAATCAAGCAACATCACATCACCACATAGGCCTGCCCCGCTATACACCCGCTACAACTGCAGTCGTTTATCAAATCAAGCCATGCAGTCAGCCGTGGATCAAAAGTTTCTATGACACTAAGAGCACAGCTATTAGAGTCTGCACTCTAATAATATTAAATTATTATCTCTTCCAATTATATGACTGTATAAGGCAGACTGTATCGTTGTGCCATGTGTGTTTAAAGCATCCCTTCTAAGCCTACATAAATAATTAGGAAGTTATTGTTGCACATAGACCTTATATAGTAAGGTAAAACCATGAAGTGAAAGCTATGAAGTGGTAATGATTTTATTTTATTAACCACAGCATATTATACATATATATATATATATATATATCGTTATATTCCTCATCATCGCACCCAGTTGTCTTCTTCCAGCGTTCAAATTAGTACCCTTCCTGTGGGGCGGGAATCAGGTTTCTGGGTGGAGACAAGTGAGCGTCCGAAGGACACTCGTGAGGCGCGTAGCGCCGAGACCGCGGGGAGGGGCAGGGTATGTGCCCCTCCCAATCACATACTTGTTCAATTGTCACATTGCAATGGCAGCATTTTAAGGTATCATCTTAACAAAATAACTGTACTTTTTCAGTGTATATAACAGTGGTCTAAAACTCCAAGAAATATAAGCAATACTTTAAAATATATTTGTGGGGGAGTTTCCATACTGTAATGGTACCGTTTGAAGATGCCATTTTAGCCAAATAACTCCATTATTTCAGTACTAATAACAAGTGTTTTAGTGTTTCAAAATCGCCTGCATGCGAACCAAAACATGCGTTTATCGCTACCGCAGTCATGGCAACAACTTACTGAACACGACCAGTGACGCATCACAGAAACGATCTGTGATTGGCTTAGTAAGTCGTGCGCACGAGATATTAAGTCGTGCGCACGAGATAATATCTCGTGCGCACGACTTAATATCTCGTGCGCACGAGATAATATCTCGTGCGCACGAGTTACTAAGTCGTGCGCACGAGATATATGCGCACGAGATATAAACGAAAAATATTTTTGGCATTAATGTCCTTTTAGGGGCTCCGTACCGCAACGATGGAAAATCTAATGGTTGTTCGGCTTTCTTGGCGAAATTTTTTTGGGGAAATTCCAATGATCGTGCGGTGGTTGGTGATATAAAATGATATTGTGATGGTTGTCTGGTTGGTTCACTATAAAAAGGGCGACTTCGAAAGGCGACCACCAGAAGGGCGACCACAAAAGGGCGCCGATTATAAAGGCGACTGTTCGAAAAAGCGCCGATCAAAAGGGCGACCAACAAAAGGCGACAATCAAAAGAGCGAACATCGAACGTTCGAAGCGGATACGATCTGAGTGGTTCAGTTAAAACGGTAGGTGTTAGACGGTAGACCTAGATGAAAGAGAAATACGGAAACTTGCTTATATAGACCTATACAATATACATAGGCCTATGCTATGTGTGGGCAATGAAAGCTGGATTAACGTGTTTTACAGTTTCCACGACAACTGGTCCAACGACAAGTGGTACAACGACAACTCGTCCACCGAAATAGAAACCGGATAAATGAAAAAGCGCTTCAGAAATGGAAGGTGGATGAAGGCTCTTCATTTATGAAATAGAAGCTGGATCTATGAAAAGACTTTCATGGTTTTCTAGCCTAATTGGAAGCTGAATTGATGATTTTCGTTCATGTACTTCAACATGCATCCAGCTTCTATTTCAGATCTAAAAACACCTCGATCCAGCTTCCATTTCTTAAACGTTTTTCCATCAAATTCATTTTATTTGAAACCTATATTATAAAACAAATGCGGTGTCAGTAGATATAAAATATACTTTAATTTTTTGCAGTTAATGTACCGAATTAATTAGGATTTGTGAGAGCGAGCGCCATATAGCCTAGCTACGGGCATGGACAAATGTAAGTGACTGTAAAGCAAAGGTCATACTAAATGAATATCTACCCTCGATATGGCGTGATGAACGTTCAAGGGGAATTTAGCATGGGTTTGCGGGGAGGAATGGTACATAGGGAGATGCCGGTGGATATGTCCAGAAGGAAATCTCTTATGCCCATCTATCATTAGGGGAGGGGATTTCCCTCTGGCACAAGTTGGGTCAGGCTACTTACTCCCCCTCACGTTGCAAGCCATGATGGGTGCGAATGTGATGGAAGTGCAAGGACAAATTTATGTTAGTGTTACGCAAAAGTTAAATTAAATGAAGATTTAGGCCTACCCTGTGTTATGACGGGGAGGGGATTGTTTGGGGGATTTACCAGGAGGAAGTCCATGGCAGATACTGGGGAATACCGAGGGGAAATGCTCAGGAGGAATTCTTCGATACTCAGCTTTATCGTTATCGTTGAACCAGTTGTCGGGGAACCAGTTGTCGTGATACCGTTTTTAAAAGATGCAAAACCAGTTTGTGCGGCTATCAGACAATTTTATAAAAGATTCAAAACTTGTTGTACAGCTGGGAAACCAGTTCGCACAGCTATCAGACATCATCTTAAAAATACGAAACCAGTTTGCACATCAGATTCTGTATAACCAATTTGTAGGCCTACAGCTGTAAAACCAGATTGTCTAGCTATCAGACATGATTTAAAACGATATGAAGCCAGTTTGTACAACTATCAAACGTTCTTTTAAAAGACACGAAACCATTATTTTCGTCCAGCCGTGAAATCAGTATTTTAAAGCGAGTAGACAGTTTTAAATGACACGAAACCAGTTTGAACAGCTGTGAAAACAGCATGCACAGCTATCATACATCATTTTAAAATAAATGAAACCAGCTTGTGCAGCTATGAAACCAGTTTGCAGAGATGTTAATCCAGTTTGTGCAGCTGAGAAACCAGTTTGTGCAGCTGTAGTGCATTATTTAGGGATACTGAACCAGTTAAAAAGCTGTGAGAGCATCTTATTTATCTATCAGACATTATTTCTGTCGATACTAAACCAGTTTGTACCGCGGTGAAGCCAGCTTTACAGCTATTTGACAGAAATTTAAAAAAACAAACCAGTTTGTACAGCTGTAAGACCAGATTGTCTAGCTATTAGCTATCAGACATGATTTAAAACGATATGAAGCCAGTTTGTACAACTATCAAACGTTCTTTTAAAAGGCACGAAACCATTTCGTCCAGCCCTGAAACCAGTATTTTAAAGCGAGTAGACAGTTTTAAATGACACGAAACCAGTTTGCACAGCTGTGAAAACAGCGTGCACAGCTACAGTGTATCATACATCATTTAAAAATAAATGAAACCAGCTTGTGCAGCTATGAAACCAGTTTGCAGAGATGTTAATCCAGTTTGTGCAGCTGAGAAACCAGTTTGTGGGCACTTATATAATAGATGGTCAAGAGAAAGCACTTGAAGCAGCGCCTGGGTGGACGCCATGAATTCTGATTTCCTGAACGTTGCTGGTTAAATCTGCTGGCTTCTGGATTTCTACGGACTTCCTGGTTTCTTGTTGACCAATTGGGCGACATGATGCGGTGGACTAACGGTGAGCGGTTTGGCCCTTGGTGAGGTGGCTTAACCGAAGCTGAGGCAACCGTTTCTCGCTTCGATCAAGACGCTGATTGATAGAGTCATTGGGACTCTGATTTTCTTTTTTAGGTTTCACCCTACTGAATGACTTTCCAGGATGTTCACTGTTAGTTTTCTCAGCCTTCTCGTACGCATCAAGTCTGATTGCTCGTACGCATCAAGTCTGATTGCTAAACGATATATACTTGATCAAGGGTCGAGACTTCTCTTGCGTATCTTCAGACTGACAGATTCGATGACTTATTTGACAAAGCATCAAGAAAACTCCTTGGGGCTAAGGTTTCACTATGGATGCTGGATGGTCCAGAAAGGCAAGAGTAAGGAGTCGACGAATGTCGTGCACTAACTCACCAAATGTTTCATCCGGTTGTTGTTTACGGGTGGCCAACTGGGTTTGGAAGAGAGCGGCTTGGTCATGACTTCCATATCGCAATTTGTCAAGAAGTTCTGCTGAGGTGGTTAGAGTGGTCGCATCCATCCAGCGCCGGTCGCCCTGACGTGGCTTTTGTGAGCGCTGAGAAATTCTCGAAGATTTACATTACATTACATTTACATCTCATACAACAACTGATTGGCTGACTCGATTAGAAGTCGGTTGCTCAAACGGTCTGATTTTCCCATTTATTGTGGAAAGAAACTATTATTTCAAATTTATCGAAGAAAACTTCCACTAAAAATAATGCTTCCCATCAAAGGTGCCAAGTTTAATATGTGTTTTGGGAGAGCGAGAGGAAGAAGCTGATGTTGATGATGATGACAACTGGTCAGCAGTATTGATCATGGTTGAAGTGGTTACCTTTGTGTCTGGAGGCTGATTAGACTCAACTGCGAATCGGCGACGGCCGACGATGTTGTTATTGTTCTGGCGGAAATGGGCGGAGCTGTGTCAGGCGGGGATGAAACGATGATGGTTATAGCCGGAAAGTTCGTCAGGCCAGATTGATCAACTATGGTTGTTGTCGTTTTAGCCCGCAGGATGGTTGTCGTAGGCGGAGGGAACAGGAGTTCACTAATATCTCTCGGCGACGCTTGTGGATACGATCGATGGATTTCCAAAGAGGGTTGTGTAGGCAGTTACGTCAGAGGCATACGCGTTTTAAAGTTTGAAGTATGAATGGCTGGAGTTGAAAGTGCATGTCATGTCATGTCATTCCGCCATCGTCGCTCTGCAACCGTTGGGTGTACGGCGTGCACGCATGGATGTGCATTTTCCACAGTTGTCTATCTCCTGCCATGTTCATTAGCCTCCTCTTCGAAAATCCAGTCCATTTCAAGATGTTGTCTATCCATGCCGTTCTCTAGGTCTTCCTCTTCCTCTTCTCCCTACACAAGTCCCGTCATCAGGCTGTTTTCTACGATGTCCTTTTGCTGTATCATGACGTGTCCGAAGTATCGTAACTTTCTTGCTTTTACATGGGTCTACAGTTCTTGCTTTCAGTGGCGGCGCCAGGATTTCAGTTTTGGGGGGCTAAGGGGGTAAATCGTCCAAAATTTTTATTTTTACATGGGAGAAAAAAGTGGATGGCCATTTGTAGGGGGGGGGCTTAGCCCCCCTAGCGCCGCCACTGCTTGCTTTGTTCCTGCTATGGAGTACACCTGTTCGTTGGCCAACTTTTTTTGCATAGAACTCGTCTAAGTCTCTCTGTTGCACTGTTCGGTCGAGCTGTATAGCACATCTTTGTTCTCCCGGGTGATAGAATTCGGAGGGGTGATCAAATGTTGTTGGCGGCCATCTTGGAACGAAGCGCTGGTCGACTCTAGCGGCATTCATTGGTTGATTCGTACGCAGGTAACGCTGAGACGGAGTTTTGCACATGGCCCAGCATCAGCTGCTGGAACTGTATGTCAGACGATCGCACTGGATCCACAGTTCTGCGACCTTCTGCGTGTCCAGACAGACCGGGTAGTCGTTTCTTTCACCTCGAAGAGACAGGTATTGGAGAAGTTTGCGTCGGATGGCGATGAAATGTAGCAGTGTTTCTCGGCTGTAAGGCGTGGAAAAGCCCGGTTGGACTTCCACCCCGTGCGGTTTTTCTGTAGAGAGGTTGCTTTGATTCGGCCCGAACCCGCGCTCGGCTAGTTGACGGCTGACGGCAGCTGCAGGCGGCGCAGCAGACGGTGGTTGATGGGGTCATGACTGGCAGCGGCTGCAGGTTGTTTGGGTAAATCCGGTGTAAAGGTTTCAAATTACCCCCGGTTTCAGATTACGCCCTGCACACTAGATTTGCATCATTCATCGCATGTATTGTGATAAAAATCCAAAAAATCCCGCTTCTTGTTTTTACGCTTAAGATTTTCATCCGTCATCCCACTTCGTATTTTCAACCGTAACTAAAATAGGCCTACTAATCGCCGCAAAGTCACATGAAGAAATGGCTTCGAGGTTATAATTTTTTTGGATCAAAATATTGATAACAAACCACGAAGTGGGATGACGGATGAAATCTTTAGAGCAAAACAAGAAGCGGGATCATTTTTTGTGCTTTTTTAGGGCAATAAAGGCGATGAATGAAACGGGGGTAATTTTGAACCTTTATACCGGGTCATTAGCGTAAACCATTGCGGGATTCAGATTTTCAACCACAACCACAAAATCTAACTCTTCATCTAAGCAAGTTCGCATTTTTCTATCACTAAACCTATCCACTATTTCTACCCTGAGCGGTTCATGCATCAAATCAAATGATTTAGAACGATTGCCTTCAACGTTAGAAGCATTAGGCCTATCAAAACCTCTTCCTCCAATCAAATCTTCCTCCACTACTCGTTCAACGTCAGTTCGAATTTCACTTTCATTTTCGCTTTCGACCGAACAAACACTTTCGGTCCTTTTTTTCAATCAGAACCAATCTTTCATCACATGCGCTACTAATCAGTGGCGGCGCTACGCCAGGGCATGGCCCTGGTAAAAAAAACAGCCTTTGCCCTGGTCGTTGCCCTGACATTTTGCATTGCCAGAAGTTGTTCGGGTATATTGTTTCTTACTGTTCTCTGACATGGCAAAAATATTGGCAGTGCAAAATTCTGGCAGGGCAAAAGTTCTGGGAGAGAAACATTTTGGCAGGGCAAAATTATGGCGGGGCAACAGTTCTGGCAGGAAAAATTCTGACAGGATTCTGGTAGGGCAAAAATTGTGGTAGGTCAAAATTTGGCCAAAATTCTGCCAGGAAAAACTTCTGGCAGAACAAAATTTCTGGCAGAACCAAATTTTGGCGTTACAAAAGTTATGGCAGCCTTGGCAGGGCAAAGGTTCTGGTAGGGCACAATACTGTGACCACACTACCGTTTACAACTAACAGCAAAGGCCTAATAAATTAACTGTCGCTTTATCGTTTTTCAATTGAAGAGTAAGTATTTGCGTAAACAATTGACTTATAGTCTATATGCCTGACTCAGTTAGGCCTACTTTGTTAGCTGAACTTTTTGCTTTCGAAATGCTAATAGAAAGAGAATTACAATGCTTCACTAAGTCACTGAGATTTTGTCTATAAGAATTATTTGCAATCAAAATGTCAAAATATGTACGATTTTATTACTTCGCCCATCTGATCCACTGACCAGCCAACCCTAAAAGTGTAGGGTTGGTGGTTTACATTGTTGCCGCTGAGGTTTCAGAGATAAACCCAAATTTTGTTATGAAAAACGCAGAAAAGTCCAGACTATTCGTATCAGCAATTTTAGACCCCTTTGTTCAAATTATGTTGGATTTCTGATATTTCGGAAGAGAATTAATAAAATGTTCGTCAAATGAGTCGAGTCAAATGTAGTTGCAACTTTTGACTTTCGAACAAATGTTCAAAGTTGTCAGAGACTAGGCATCCGTATCGACAATAAGCTGAAGCGAAATAAGTCGTTCGGGCAAGCGCAGTGGGTCGGTCGAGCCCACAAAAACTATAGACACACAACATGCGTTGGCTTAAGTTTATGAAGTTTTAAAATTGTCGAAGTTTTCGGCGAAATCTTTTAAATACGGTACATGAGAAATCCAAATTTTAAGCCATCTAGAACATTAATAGACCTAATCTGCAACAACTAAACCACTTCCTAAAGCATTGTCCTGACCTAGGCCTTATAGGCCTATATACATGTTAGAGATGTCGATACGGCCCAACAAGGAGGAGTGACTTTACCTACATCGAATAAATTGTCGAAACGACTTATTTCTGCGAAGACTATGGAGTTGTAAATTGAAAATCGTGGAACAAAAATATGTAGCACCACCAGTTTACATTGAATTTCACTATAGACCTACATACAATGTGTATTGTTCAGTGCACGGAATATTCATGCGTTGTAAAATTAATAAAAATGGTCAGGTAATCACAATACACCCTGATTTTGTCACAAAACAAACCAGAAACCCAGACGAAGGCAAAAACAGATCTAGTGGGAAAAACCAGATGTGGCATCACTGGTGATTTATGGCGATCGTGGTAGCGCCAAATTAGGCTAAAGGCCCACGTAAGCCCGTACTACCGACAGTGATGGGAAGTATTTAAAATACTAGTATTTAAAATAGTATTTTAAATACAATGTAGGTATTTTGTACTTGTATTTTAAATACTTTTGTGATCAAGTATTTATACTTTTACTTAAAATACTTTTTTGATAGTATTTTGTACTTAAAAATATGATTATGTCAAAATACTTTTTCAAAATACTTTTAAATCTCACCAGCTGCAATTAGCTATGCAATATTGCATTCTGATGCACTAGGCTGCTTCATTACACAAACAAAGGAATTCTTATACGCGAGGTTTAAGTCACACAATACAGTAAAACAGGCTGACATTGATTAGTCATTGTTACGGATGACTGGGCACCGCTGACCACAGGGTGAGGAATGTTAATTACAGGTGTATTTGATGTATGGTGTATGGGAAGAGTACACCGGTGTAAAGGTTTCAAATTACCCCCTCCTAAACATTACCCCCCGGTAGCTTGAAACCGGTTTCAGATTACCCCCCGGAAACTAGATTTGCATCAATCATCGCATTTATTGCACTAAAAAATCAGAAAAATCATCCCGCTTCTTGTTTTGGTCTGAAGAATATCATCCGTCATCCCACTTCGTGTTTTGTTATCAATATAATTTTCCGAAAAAAATAATAGCCTCGAAGCCATTTTCCCCATTGTAACTTCAGCGGCGATTAGTATTTTAGTTACAGATGAAAATATTGATAACAAACCACGAAGTGGGATGACGGATGAAAATCTTCAGACCAAAACAAGAAGCGGGATGATTTTTTCGATTTTATTAGTGCAATAAATGCGATGATTGATGCAATTTAGGCCTACAGTTTGCAGGGGGGTAATGTTTAGGAGGGGGTAATCTGAAACCTTTACACCGGGTCTACACATAATGCCTATGAGGCATCAATGACACGCATAATATTATTAGGCTATAATTATAATGTTCGAAATCAGTTTGATGTTTGGCACCACAATGGACTTGTCTACGCTGATAGAATAGGACAAAGGCTAGATTTAACTATCTAGATGTTTATGAATAGGGCTATTAAGGGTGGCATTAGACGTGTCTATTGGCTGGTGGTAATTGGAACTTCTCTTACCTTGGAACGGGGTGCAGACAGAGCTATGCGCCGGCCGCGCCGCGGCCGCCGACGTTTTGTGGGCGCCGCCGCCGCCGATTTTTTTGCGTCGGCGCACCGCCGCCGAAAATTTTTCGGCGCGCCGCCGATGCCACGTTGATTCGTTTATTTCTTTTTGTTGCATTTTTCATCGCTTGCATGATTTCGCGAAAGAATTGTTGCATCAGTACGAAATTAATCTTTTTCTTATCTGCTTAAATTTTCCTGGCAACACCGTTTTTGCGTCAATGCTATGAAACCTATGAAGCCACCTATTCGTTTTTACTCTTGTAACAGTGCGCTTAACGTTTGAACCTTTGAGGATTTTGTGATTCGATTTGAGTTATGGCAGCAGCGAAGGTAAAAAGAACTCCAGGAAGCCTGAGTGAATTGTTATGCCGTGTGTGCCTTCTTTCCTAATAGCTCGAACATGCGCTAGGGTGGAACAGAACCGTCTTCCCCTAGTGTTAGGATATACGCTACTATCTTGTTCCAAAGAGTTCGCGCTCTGAAATTTTTTGTAGGTGATTGGTAGCGTCTGGAGGCTTGTGATTCTCCATTGCCTGCCAGTTACTACCTAATTCCAATTTTCTCACCAGTACGTGAACTATGTGAAATTGGCGATTCAGCTTTCGAGCATTAATAGCCCAGTCTATATGAACAATGGAACAATGTTAGGCAATTTGCCAATAGATCCTATTTAAGATAATAATATTCTTTAATTCACCAATTGCAAACCGCATTTTGGTTTACACGTGTGGTACAATGAAATGAAATACAGTTAATATACATAAGAGAGTAATGGATAACGGAGTCCAGTTAATTTCCATGTTTTCAGACGAATTTATATTGAGGGAAGCCCGTGAAGTAGATTTCAAAAGGTATTTATTTAGTTGATTCCGATGTAGGCCTACGTCCAGTTAAAATGATCACAGCCGGAATAAACTAGGATCAACAATACTCCATGATGACGGTCCGAGAGAGGACCAAAGATCCAGTACCAAAGTTGTCCAGTTTGAAAAGTAAATACAAATTCTGTATATTGCACATTTTGTCAGCAATTTGAGTAACTTCTCACAAATGGGATCCGATTAAGAAACGAAAAACATTTTTCGCGCTTAAAGAAGTCTAACTTATTGTGACTTGACTTGTTTAGAACTTTAGATCGAAAGACTTGTGTTCAGCAATTAGGTTTTAAAAAGATGCTAAGAGTTTCGCGTGGAAGTCGTTCGGAATATTTGAAGATAAATCAGGAAAGGTGGCGAATTCTGACCAAGTTTACTACTCAGTGTGCATTGACAAGGGAAAATTAAAGAACTACAAGCACCCTCATCTGTTGACAAGATTGCATGACTTTGTATTCATTCACAACAAGTCCAATTTTGTGGCAGGTCAAGAGTGAAATAGGCAGGTTACGCCACCACTGCGCAAACAGTCCTTTAGCTTCTTTTAGTAGGTCACGCAAGCTGGTGGTCGGAATTTGAAAACGTTGTCATGTGGTTTGATGGTCAAGCCTTTGTAAAGTTTTGTTATTGAACGTCTGTTCTGAGAATAATTGTTTAAGACAAGATAATTCGCGCTATGACGTTGTCTACTTTATGACTTCACTATGGAAGGTAATAAAGGCCTACTTCCGAAAGAAAGAAATTGCAAAAAATAATAAATTCCTGCGATTTGAACCAATTCATTAACTTATTATTATTATTACATAAATTTATTACGCGCGCAAGGTCACACCAAAGTGCGAATCTGAGGCGCGGATAGTCAGCCGCCAGAGGAAGATGCAGTTAAAGGTCCATGTGCTTGAAAGTCAAAGAGAAATAGTGAGTTTTGAGCCGTTTTTTTTAAAATTAGGTAGAGTAATGGATAACGCGATGACCAAGAGTGCGAGAGGTAGCGAGTTCGAGCCCCCGTTGGGCGGATTTGCTTTGTAGGCTGCTATTAGGCACCATGTATTGCCGGCTGCCTGCTCAGTTAGTATAGTTAAGATTTGTGTATTCTCTGATCTCTGTTCTCGTGAATTGTTTAAACTGCATAATTGTACACTGTAACCGGTTGTGGTCTGTTATTTCGAGCTAAAAAATCTGACGTGTAAGAGAACTTTGGCAAGATTTCGACGACGATGGCTTCGTATTTATTAATGTTGCATTCCTCACAAAAAAATTTCATCATTTTCGAAAATGCGGGCCACTCAAAAACTGCCGTCCCTGGTGCATTTAATGAATGTACACATGGAAATTGATCCAAGGGTGTCCCGCAACCAATCACACAATGAGCTTGAATTTGCCTAATGAATATTCATGTTAGGCCTCTAGCCATATTAAGTAAGAAATACGAATGAGCTTCGGAACTTCATATTTTTTAGGAATAATTCGCTTCAAGAAGCATAATTATAACTCGGTATGCAAAGCGTTATCGTAATACATGCATGTAAGTGAAATTGTGATCTATTGACATTGCGCGTGTGCAAATAAATTTGGAACAAAACGTGATTCTTATGAACGAAGCGCTGTTAAGTCAGTAGAAACTTGATTTCTATTTTTAGAACGGAAGATCCGTGTTGGAAATTGGATTGTTTATTAAGGAACTTTATACAAGAAAATAGGGTGTCTAACGACATAATTTTAAATTTTTTAAATGATTTTCAAATACATCTGTCTAACTCCGTCACTGGTTGCACTCGGCAAATGCCAGTCACATGCCTGAATAAAAAAGGAGGGCGTCGCTAGTGAGCTTCGTTATGACACAGTGACGCTAAACTGCAAAATATGATCATATAATAATATTGCATATCTGCAGATTCTGTGAATTGAAACAGCTGCAACTAACTATCACCTTGATCATCCATCCTCAAAACAAAACTACTCGATTTGAAATGGAAGCTGGTTTAAGGTACTTTTATATGTGAAGTGGAAGATGGATTAAGGTATTTTTATATGTGAAGTGAAGCTGGATTAATGAAAAACGCTTGAGAAATGGAAACTGGATGAAGAAGGTTCCTTATAGGTGAAATCGAAGCTGGACTGACGAAAATAACGTTTGAGAAATGGAAGCCGGATTAATGATAAAACGCTTGAGCAATGAAAGCTGGATTAAGGTATTTTCATATTTTCAATTGAAGCTGGATGAAGGTATATTTATATCTGAAATAGAAGATGGATCGATTATCTCGCTGAAATGGAAGCGGATGCATGTTGAAATACATGAATGAAAATGAACAATCCAGTTTCCATTTCTTAAGTTTTTTATCAATCATCCAGCTTCTATTTCAGTAATATAAAAACCTTCATCCAGCTTCTAATTAGGATATAAAATGCCTTGATCCCGCTTCCATTTCTTAAACTTTTTATCATCCATCCCGCTACAACTTAGCCAAGAAAATTTTCATCCATCCAGCTCCCAGTTAAGCAAGAACATTCTCATCCATCCACCTCCAATTTAATCAAAAAGATTTTCATGAATCCACCTCCAATTTAGGGCAAGACATTTTCATCCATCCAGCTCCAATTTAAGGCAAGGTATTTTAATCAATCCAGCTCCAATTTCAGGCAAGGTATTTTAATCAATCCAGCTCCAATTTAAGGCATGACACTTTCATATATCCAGTGGGGCGGTGGTGTAGTGGTGGCGTCGTTGCCTTGAAGCCGGAAGGTTCGAGGTTCGAATCCACCTCGCCGCGTAGGGACCTTGGGCAAGTCCTTCACTCGCAATTGCTCAGCGCTTAGGCGTGAAACTCCGATGCAGTGTCCGCTCTGCATTCGGGAGCGTCTCTGAGTAGAGAGAGATTGAAGGGGCGCTATAACAAGTGCACATACAAACAAAACCAGCTCCAATTTAGGGCAGGACATTTTCATCAATCCAGCTTCTACTTCAGGTATGAAAATACTTATTCCTGCTTCCTTTACTAGAACCGCTAAAATTGTAACAAGACGAATTTAGTCAATCTAATTCCGACTTCTATCTAAAATTTAAGCATTTTCATCAATCCAACTTCTAGTTAGCAACGCGATTATTTCGTGTAAACATCTTCAATTTTTACAAGCATTATTTTCATCAATGCAACTTCATTCAGAAAACGTTTTTTCGGGGTAAAAGTATCTAAAGAATGATTGATTGGGTATAACGGCACTTCTGCACAGAATTGTCATTTCGCAGATTAGGCGAGTTTAACAAAAAAACACTGTTTACAACTGTACAGACTCCTGCTATTTACCGAACTAACGCAACCCAATTGACTTAATACGCAGTAATTGATTCAATACGCAGTAAATGTTGAATATTCATAACGCAGTAAATGTCATTATTGATATGGAGACAGCTTATTTGTTGCGGGTGCCCCTTGGAACAATTTCCATGTGTACTTTCATTAAATGCGTCCCGGGTGTTTCATTATCCTTAGTACCTTCCTTAATGCGGGTCTATTCTCGGTACTAGTAGAAACATTCCTTCTAGAATGCAATAATCATGCAGAATACAATAAGCTGAATGGGGCGAGTAGCCTAGTTGAAACAATCGCGTCACTGCGAACGAAAATGCGCACGATGTCGTCTGAGGGCGCCACGTGTAGCGCTCCGCGATAGATCGGTTGTTCCATCCTTTAACTTTTGGTTTAAAGATGTTCAGTAACAGGTATGCAGGTGGCCGTGGTTGCTTTAGATTATTGTTTTTTAAATATATTATCCTGATAAGCTAATTTCCATTAGAAACTTTTTTGCACTCAGATGCAGCGTAACTCTCAGCAAAAAATGTTGGTCTCTTTCGCACCAGAGTAAATGAAGCGTTTTCCACAACTTTGATAAAAAAATTGTCTCAGTTTTCATATGCGAAAAAATTGCTGTTATTATTTAACTATTTTCTTATGTCAGAATTTTGCAGACGCCATTAGCTGAATTATACTTTCTGGAATGCAACACTTGACACTAAACTACAGGGCAGGCTATAAGCCACGTGGCGTGCTGTAACAATTATAGTAATTACGGTTAATTAACCGGATGCACTATTCCGAAAAAACATCGTGCCTAGTGTTTTTATTTCTAGCTAAATGATCTTCCACTCGAGCTGCTGGATGTTATCTTAGAAAATTTGTATTTGCATTGGATGCTGAATTCTTCACCGGACCAAGGAAATGAAGATGTTATCAATTCTTTTGCATCATCTTTTGATTTCAACGAATAGCAAAACTAAGGTCAAAGACAAGAACATGGAAACGGCTGAAAGGTATACGGTCCTTCGAGTATTATTTGCCAAAGTGGAATCATGAATAATCAAAATGATGAATATCCAACTAGACAATATAAATAGTGAGTTCAATTTTAAAATTATGCGATCAAATGTGGGGCGCTGTGGTGTAGTGGTGGCGCCATTGCCTTGAAGCCGGAAGGTTCGAGGTTCGAATCCACCTCGCCGCGTAAGAACCTTGGGCAAGTTCTTCACTCACAATTGCTCAGCGCTTCGGCGTGAAACTCCGATGCAGTGTCCGCTCTGCATTCGGGAGCGCCTCTGAGTAGAGAGAGCTTGAAGGGGCGCTATAAGAAGTGCACATACATGTACAAACAAACCGTGGCATTCATTAAAATTCAGTATGAAATCAGTTCCGGTGTCGCGTGACAGAGTCTCCCTCCTAAAAGTCTCCCCCCGGAGACTTTATTTCGAAACAGATTCTCCCCCGGAAGATCTTTTTCAGACTAAATTCGCCCCCCGGAGACTCTATTCAGAATTAAAGTCTCCGGGGGGAGAGAATATTTCATCCCCTGCCGAAACAAAGTCTCCCCCGGGGAGACTTTATTTCAACGTGCGATTTAATAGAGTCGCTTCATATTTATCTATACCAAAATGTGTCTGAAAGTTTGTCCGTGTGTTTGAATATTCTTTTGAAACAATTTGCAAAACGTTCTCTTGCGAATTTGTAGGTCAACGCGACTGTTTTCAACTCATAATTCATTTTAATATCCGAGATACGGATATTTTAAAATTCGAAGTGATAATTATTACCGCAAACTTAAGACGCTCTTTCACCGTTATATCACGACGCCATTGCCGTTGACGTCATCTCGCTTAACGGAGGCGGGCTATAGGCATGGGTTTAAGCAGAATCACGTTAATAATAATGAAAAATAATGATTGCTATGAATGGATCGCCGCAAAATAGGAAAAAAATAATGATAATAATCATGAATAATAAATATCATATCGTATCTGGACATCTATAGAGCGATTATCTCAGTATGAACTATTCAGAGGCGATCTCGATGCATAAACACGCGGAAAAAGATTTTAAGAGAAACTAGAGAGTAGACAAAGAGTAGACCCATAAAATAACTTTTCCCGCAGAGGAGTGGAGGACATTCTAAGCAGGATATATGGTCAAAATATTAATATTTTTTATTTAAATTTTTTTATTGTTTAAATTATTATTATCGTTTTAACATAATTATTATTATTATTAATCCTTTTAATATCTTCAAAAAAACCAACATTAGTATAACAGGAATTACACAAAAAACTATGGAAGCAGTCAGTGGCTATTGTTACATCGCCTCTAGAACCCGGTCAGCTAAAGTGCCTCGAAAGGCCACCGAGTTGTAACGCTGAACGGTTATAGAGAGACGTTGCAGCAAAAAACAGGTCTCTCTCAGCTCGCCGGAAGACAAGGTTAGGATGCGGCCTAAATCTGACAAGAAGTTTAGGCCATCAGAACAAATTGGACCTAAGGTCTCAAGGGCCAGAGGGACAAAGAAATGTGTGTTTGCAAGATCGACATATTTGTTATTTTTCCTCTCCGCTGCTATCTCGGCTGCCGCACCCGCCGTCGTTGCCGTGGCCTGGATATATGAAGGTGCAAGAGTGTCAATTACAGTTGCATCCCACACAAGATGGCGACCCGCACGCCATGGAATCATGGTCAGACCGTCTGGTCGTCTGCCATCCGTGCGTAGTAGTCCTGGCGGTTCCTTTATGGATGGGATCCCTGCTTTTGCAAGGGAGCGGTGTATGATGTCATTGATGGTGCTATGGCGAGCGATTCGACCGAAGCCGAGAGAGCAGGAAAGACCGTGATTGCCTCTGGCGTCAATTTGGGCTCCGCAAGGGCAAGTGTGGGGTTGACATATTGCGGCTCCAAGTCGCAATCCGACGGCCACTCGAATGTCCTCGTTGTCTAGTCGTAGTCCACATGCAGTTATCGGTAACGCGTGGAGCCAGTCGCTAGCGTGGGGCGATGAGACTGCTTTTAGTCGCGCGATGTTATATACATCCACTGTACTTTCAAGCAGTGATTTCGCAGTTTTCTCCAACATTGGTTTATCCCATGATGCTTGCTGACTTGTTGGAATGATTCCTGCCTCGTCAAATTCCGACTTGGAGCGCCACTCGGACGACATGGCTTGAAAGTGTATGTCCGGTTCGAGATTGAGAGAGCTAAGGATGAGAGTCTGGAGAGGGAGAGTGCTTGCAGCTGAAGCCAGGAAGGCTGGAAGCGCCAGCGAAGACGCTCTCCGTACACCCAGACCACCCATCTTTATTGGTAAAGAGGCTTGTGTCCACTGAATGTCGTTTAAGGAGATGTTCAGGATTTTCTCTAAACCTTGGCGTAGTGTCACGTCATAGGTGTCCAACTCGGGGTGTTTGTCGCTGGGATGGCATCGGAGGATGTAAATCATTTTAGGCGCGCCCAGCGAACTTCTCAAAATCAGAAGTGCGTCCTGCCTGGCTATGAGCGTTAATTTGTTCAGACTCTCCTCCAGTTCTTTGGTTCTGCTTTCTAGACATTGCTGCAGCGCTTTCCCCGATGAGAGTGGGGCGCCGAGTAGCTGGGCTTCTTCGACATCAATTAGTTTGAACTCTCTCAACGAGTCGTATCCTGTGTCGTTGTTGTTACGTGCTATTACCTCACATTTTGAGCGATTAAGTGTAAGGCCCATTGTGGAGCACATTCTCTCGATGAAATCAACATCGGCTGCGACCGTTTCCGCCTTTCCGCCTAGGGTGAGATCGTCGAGGTATCCGAATGACAGGGGTGAGACCAACTGAAGAAGAATAGGTTGTAGAGGTAGGCAGAAAAGCAAGGGTCCCAGCGGATCGCCTTGCTGAGGCCCCACCCGAGATTGAACAGTGTAGCCGCCAAATTTTAGTGTTGATTCTTCGGCGTAGAATTGGAAACAGTATGGAGCCAGGTCGGGTAAGATCTCGATAACTGATGCCAGCATACAGTCTCGGTATAAGCTGTTGAAGGCGTTTGATAAATCGAGTTTCACAACGATGTTGTCGTCATCCATGTTTGTAATAAGCCTACGGGTTGCATGAACCGCTGCCTCGCATCCGCCTGGGACTCCAACACCCAGTTGTTTCGGCGATAGGTAAGCTGCTGCTTGGTCGCTTGCATATTTGTTGGCACATTTAGAGCTCAGTCTGCGCCAATAGTAACCGATAGCTATTGGTCGTAGGCCGCCCGTTTTTTTGAAGAGCAAAGAGAGTGCCACCAAACAGAATTGGGCGCATCTCTGCCGGACATTTTCCTGCTAAAAGAACGTTGACCAGACCCGTGATAGCGGACAACAGCTCCGGTCCGGTATCCTTTGTGTTTATCATTTCTAGGATGTGTTGTGGCTTTAGGCCATCGGGACCGCCCGACGAGCCCGGTGGGAAGTGCCGTATTTGGTCACGGACCATCGCTTCAGATGCCTGAAAGGCCTCGGTCGAAGAAGGAGGAGCGGGCATCGGGGGTCGATCAGAGGCAGGTGATGGGTGTTTCGATCGAAGCTCCTGAAGCGTTATTTCGTTGATTGGAGCTGGAAATCTCCCGAGCACAAAATTCGCGTCGCGGCCCTGATGTTGCCCTCTTCAATCTTGGCCGCTACCGCCGCGGCCATCTTATGTTCGATGCTGGGCGAAGTCTTTGCAGGATGAACGACTGAATTGTTTTGATCAAAAATGTCCGGAAGCTTATCTGGCAGCAAATGATGAAAATCCGTTATCCGTTTTCTGATGGTAGACGTCAAATTGTGTCGTTTTCCACCACGATTGGGCTGTTCTAGGACGATGGCTGTAAAGGCCAAGAGGTTTCGCCAGTTTTCAATTTTCATAGGATTCAAAAGGATGCTGATTAAAATGTTTGTCATAAGCCTTCCAGACTCGGATCTAGCCCCTTTCGGGATGTGCTTGAGCAGCCTCGTGGTGATGTTCGGATGCTGCATCATGTCCTCTCCCATAAATGGCGCATGCTGGCTGCCACCTATGTCAGTTACTCCAGTATTACCTATTCTCGGCTGGAGAAGACTTGAGGGGGAGTGAGAAGAATGATCGACGAAGCTGTTAACACCGGCTACTGTCTGCACCCCAGTCTGCAATGCGTTGGGGGCTAATGTCTCTGCAGACGGCTGACTAGAACCGGGGCAGGGTGAAGGCCTAGGACCGTGACGATGAACGGTGCCATCAGATGAGTGTGTTTTAAACTTTGCCCAGCAAACGCGGCAAGTTCCGATACCCTTAGATTGTTTACTGTTCATGTTGTGTTTGCGTAGATCTTATTTCAAAAGTAAACAGCTACGCTCCGCCTTGAAAAAACAGTACGTTGCCATGGCAACGTAAACGTCACAGGCCATTTTAAACAGGATGGCGGATATTTAAATCTTGCGACGATCGCTGATAATGAAAGATAAGTTTTATCCAACTGAAAAGAATTGAAACCTGTGCATATCGTCTTTGATTGATGAAGTTTTCGCAGTCACAAGAACTTAAATCACCAAAATATCGATTAATCCAGATCTGACGCAATCTTAAGACGGAGAAAAAGCATAAATTGTGCTAAGCGTAACGATGATGACTAACACGGTCAAATATTATTATTATTATTATTATTATTATTATTATTATTATTTTTATTATTATTATTATTATTATTATTGTTATTATTAATATTATTGTTATGAACATTTATTCAAGAAAAAGTTTTTTGTCCATTACATTCGAACCACCCTAATGTCTAGGCTATTATCGACATATTAATGGGTGTCACGACAACTGGTTCACAGACAACTGGTTCACCGACAACTGGTTCACGGACAACTGGCTCACGACAACTGGTTGACGACAACTGGTTCACGACAATTGGTTCACCGACAACTGGTTCACCGACAACTGGTTCACGACCAAATGTTCACTTCGAATTTTTTACGGCATGGTCATTGCCGCTAGAAGAGAAGTTGGATTGATGAAAATAACTCGTGATAAATCGAAAACAGGTTGTTCATGGCCTCGCTGCAAAAAGAAACCGAGGAAAAGAACGTTTCCTTAACGAAGTTGCATTGATGAAAATAATGCTTGTAAAAATTGAAGCCGGATACACGAAACAATCGCGTTGCGAAATAGAAGTTGGATTGATGAAAATACTTCAATTTTATATAGAAGTCGGATTTAGATTGACTAAAACCTTTTTGTTAAAATTGGAGCGGTTGGAGTAAAGGAAACCGAAATAAGTATTTTCATACCTGAAATAGAAACTGGATGAAGGTTTTTATATATCTGAAATAGAAGCTGGATGAATGATAAAACGCTTAAGAAATGGAAGCGGGATCAAGGTATTTTATGTATTAAATAGAAGCTTGATGAGTGATAAAACGCCTATGAAATGGAGGCTGGATGCAAGTTTTCCAGACCTGAAATTGAAACTGGATGAAGGTTTTTATATATCTGAAACAGAAGATGGATGAAGGTTTTTCTAGGTGTGAAATCGAAGCTGGATCGACGAAAATAGCGAGCGAGAAGTAGAAGCTGGATGAAGGTATTTCTAGGTCTGAATTATAAGCTGGTTTGAACAAATGCGAGGTTATGATGGTGCGCGGTAATAAAAAACGCAGTATTGTGTGCGCAGTTTTGTGTGCGCGGTACTGACAGTAAACCTTTCTATTTCACCAATTGCGAACATTCACAAAGCTTGCGTTTCTCAAGCGTTGATTTCGTCAATCCAGCTTCTATTTTTGCCATAAAATACCTACACACAGCTTCCATTTCAGATATAAAATACCTTCATCCAGCTTCCATTTCTTAAGCATTCGTTTAATTTATCCTGCTTCTATTTCAGCCATAAAATTATTTAATCCAGCTTCCATTTATCAATCGATATTTTCAAAAATACAGCCTCTTTTCAAACAACGGCTATTTTCATCAAGCCAGCTCCAATATACGCAAAAACTTTTCATCAACCAGACTGAAAATTAAGCAAGAATATTTATAATCAATCCTGCTCAAACCTAATCAAGAACATTTTCATCCTCATACATCCAGCTCCAATTTATGGATGCACATTTAGCCAATCCAGCTCCAATTTAAGCAAGAAGATTTTCATCAATCCTGCATCTATTTCCGACCTATAAATGTCTTCATCCAGCTTCTATTTCATCAATCCAGCTTGTATTTCACACCTAGAGATACCTTCATCCTGCTTCTTTTTTCTCGGTCGTTATTTTCGTCAATCCAGCTTCTATTTCAGACCTATAAATACCGTCATCCAGCTTCTATTTCTCGCTCGCTCTTTTCGTCAATCCAGCTTCTACTTCACATCCAAAGGAGTGTAGGACTTTTCCCCCCTGGACAAAACCCCCCCGGACAAAAACCCCCCCGAACAATTCCCTTCCCCAGGGTAGGACAATTCCCCCCCCTGTCGAACATATTGCGTGTAAGTGGTATTACTATAAAACGGCGGTTCTAAGTGTCATAAGTTGGATTGATGAAAAAATATCTTGCTAAATAGAAGCCGGATTGATACAAAATAATTTTACTTAAATGGAGGCTGTATTGATGAAAATATTCTTGCTTAAATGGGAGCTGGATTGATGAAAATATTCTTGCTTAAATGGAAGCTGGATTGATGAAAATATTCTTGCTTAAATGGAAGCTGGATTGATGAAAACATTCTTGCTTAAATTGGAGCTGGATTGATGAAAATATTCTTGCTTAAATTGGAGCTGGATGGATCAAAATAATTCTTATTTAAATAGAAGTTGGATTAAACGCATTTTTTGCCTAAATGGAAGCAAAGGGGGGAATTGTCCGAGGGGGTTAATGTCCTAGGCTAAATCAGGGGGGAATTGTCCGGGGGGTTATTGTCCGGGGGGTTTTGTCCGGGGGTTTGTCCAGGGGGGGGAAATGTCTGCGCCCCCATCCAAAGATACCTTCATCCATCGTCCTTTTTCTCGGTCGTTATTTTCGTCAATCCAGCTTCTATTTTAGACCTATAAATACCTTCATCTAGCTTCCATTTCTTAGGCGTTTTAACACTCATCCAGCTTCTATTTAATATATAAATTACCTTGATCCCGCTTCCATTTCTTGAACGTTTTATCATTCATCCAGCTTCTATTTCAGATATATAAAAACCTTCATCCAGATTCGGTTTCAGGTCTGGAAAACTTTCATCTAGCCTCCATTTCGTATGCGTTTTATCACTCATCCATGTCGTAAATAGAAGCTTGATTCGTGTTTTAAAAGATCTGAAATAGAAGCTGGATGAATGGTGGAAAACTTTAACAATGTAAGCGGGATCAATGTAATTTATGTATTAAATAGAAGCTGGATAAATGTTTTTATAGATCTCAACTAGAAGCTGGATGAATAATAAAACACTTAAGAAATGGAAGCTGGATGAAACTGTTTATATATCTGAAATAGAAGCTGGATGAATGATAAAAAGCTTTAAAATGGAAGCTGGATTAAGGTTTTCTTCAAATAGAAGCTTGATTCATGTTTTAAAAGATCTGAAACAGAAGCTGGATGAATGGTGAAAAGATTTAACAATGGAAGCGGGATCAATGCAATTTATGTATTAAATAGAAGCTGGATAAATGTTTTAAAGATCTAAAATAGAAGCTGGATGAATAATAAAACACTTAAGAAATTGAAGATGGATGAAACTGTTTATCAATCTAAAATAGAAGCTGGATGAATGATAAAAAGCTTTAAAATGGAAGCTAGATTAAGGTTTTCTTCATATAGAAGCTGTATAAATGATTAAAAACCTTAGCAAATGGAAGCGGGACTAAGGTATCTTATTTTTTAAATAAAAGCTGGATGAATGATAAAAAGCTTAAGAAATGGAAGCGGGATAAAGGTATTTTATGTCGTAAATAGAAGCTTGATTAATTTTTTAAAAGATCTGAAATAGAAGCTGGATGAATGGTGAAAGCTTTAACAATGGAAGCGGGATCAATGTAATTTATGTCTTAAATAGAAGCTGGTTTAATGCTTTTATAGATCTGAAATAGAAGCTGGATGAAGGTTTTGTAGATCTAAAATAGGAGCTGGATTCAGAAGATTTTCATCAATCCAGCTCCAACCTAACCAATTTAGGCAAGACGATTTTCATCAATCCAGCTTCGACTAAAACATGAATATTTTCATCAATCCAGCTCCAATTTAAGGAAGGACATTTTCATCAATCCAGTTTCTATTTCACACCAAGAAATACCTTCATCCGGCTTCTTTTTTCTCGCTCACTATTTTTGTCAATCCAGCTTGTACTTCACACCCAGAAATACCTTCATACAGCTTCTTTTTCGGGGTGGTTTTTTTCGTCAATCCAGCTTCTATTTCACACCTAGAAATACCAGCTTCTTTTTTCTCGGTCGTTATTTTCGTCTTCTCGTTCCGGCCTATAAATACCTTCATCTATCTTCCATTTCTTAACCGTTTTATCACTCATCCAGCTTCTATTTAAGATATAAAATCACTTTATCCCGCTTCCATATCTTCAGCGTTTTATCACTCATCCAACTTCTATTTAAGATATAAAATACCTTGATTCCGCTTCCATTTCTTAAGCGTTTTATCACTCATCCAGCTTCTATTTATGATATAAAATACCTCGATCCCGCTTCCATTTCTTAAGCGTTTTATCACTCATCCAGCTTCTATTTATGATCAAAAATACGTTGATTCCGCTTCCATTTCTTAAGCGTTTTATCACTCATCCAACTTCGATTTAAGATATAAAATACCTTTATCCCGCTTCCATATCTTAAGCGTTTTATCACTCATCCAGCTTCTATTTATGATAAAAAATACCTTGATTCCGCTTCCATTTCTTAAGCGTTTTATCACTCATCCAACTTCTATTTAAGATATAAAATACCTTTATCCCGCTTCCATATCTTAAGCGTTTTATCACTCATCCAGCTTCTGTTTCAGATATAAAAACCTTAATCCATCTTCTGTTTCAGATATAGAAAACTTTCATCCAGCCTCCATTTCTTAGTCGTTTTATCATTCATCCAGCTTCTATTTCAGATCTATAAAAACATTAATCGAGCTTCTTTTTAAGTTATAAAATACATTGATCCCGCTTAGATTTCTTAACCTTTTTTAATCCAGCTCCCATTTAATATTTTCATCAATCCAGCTCCAATTTAAGGCAATACATTTTACTCCACCCAGCTCCAATTTAAGCAGGAACATTTTAATCAAGTCAAGGCGTTTTCATCAATCCAGCTCGAATATTTAATGCTGGACTTTTTCGTCAATCCAGCTTAAAATTTCATGTGTAGCAATATTTATTCCGGTTTCCGTTACTCCCGCGTTATTTTCAACGATCCAGCTCCGATTTTATGAAGACGATTGTAATAAACCCAGCTCCATTTTAAGGCAAGACATTTTCAACCTTCCAGCTATAATTTAAGCAAGAACATTTTCATAAATCCAGCTTCTATTTCCGGTAAGGAAATACTTATTCCGGTTTCCTTTACTCCAACCGCTCCAATTTTAACTGGACGATTTTAGTCAATCTAATTCCGACTTCTATTTAAAATTGAAGTATTGTCATCAATCCAACTTCTATTTCGCAACGCGATTGTTTCGTGTAGGCTATCCCGTTTCAATTTTTACAAGCATTATTTTCATCAATGCGACTTCGTTCAGGAAACGTTCTTTTCCTCGATTTCTTTTTGCAGCGAGGCCATGAGCAACCTGTTTTCGACATAGGCTATATTGCGAGTTATTTTCATCAATAAAACTTCTCTTTTAGCGGCAATAACCATGTCGTAAAAAATTCGCAGTGACCATTTGGTCGTGAACCAGTTGTCGTTGAACCAGTTGTCGGTGAACCAATTGTCGTGAACCAGTTGTCGTGAACCAGTTGTCGTGAACCAGTTGTCGTGAACCAGTTGTCCGTGAACCAGTTGTCGGTGAACCAGTTGTCTGTGAACCAGTTGTAGTGACACCGAGTTGGAGCAATAGTGGTCCCGTCCACGACAGCTGGTTCACCGACAACGGGTTCAACGACAGCTGGTTCACGGACAATTCGTTCACCGACAACTGGTACACGACAATTGTTTCACGACAATTTTATTGGAGCTGGGTTGATGAAAATATAATTGCTCAAACTGCAGCTGGACTGATGAAAATATTATTGCTTAAATTGGAGCTGGATAGGTAAAATTTCTTTCTTAAACTGGAGCTGTATTGATGAAAATGTTCTTGCTTAAAATGCAACTGATCGATAAAAAACGCTCTTGAAATCGAAACTGGATAATGATCTTTTATATCTGAAATAGAAGCTGGATTAATGAATAGAATGCTTGATAAATGGAGGCTAGCCTGATGATTTTCATTCATGTATTTCAACATGCATCCAGCTTCCATCTGTCAAGCGCTTTATCATTAATCTGGCGTCCATCTCTCAAGCGTTATTTTTGTCAATTCAGCTTTTATTTCACCTATGAGGAGCCTTAACAAAGCTTCCATTCATTATTGGCCGGTGAGCCAATGATATTGTTGCGAATCAATTGTCGTGAACCAGTTGTCGGTGAACGAATTGTCGTGAACCAGTTGTCGTGACACCAATAGAACCGAGAGGTTGACGAGAAGATGTAGAAAGAGAACGAATGAGATCCATGAGATATTTCGGCGCCAGATCACGACTGTCTGAATCAGACGGTCGTGGCCAGACCCAGTTTGGGCTCAAGGACCAGAGCAGGGACTTGATATTGGATGTGGGCAGAGAGAGGAAGCTAGTGTAATTGGTCGACCATAAACGATGATAATAGCCTACGATAGTATAATTATCACAAGAGTTATGATCCATCGTCTAAAAATAAAGAACTCTGAATGGTGCAATAAATATAATACAAAAATAGACAAGACATTTTTCACATAGGGTTGCCATAAGTGCTCAGATGAAAAAGTGGACACAAAATGTTCATCCGGTTGCTATCCCGTAACCGGCTTCTAACCTCCTAGTGATACGCCATTGTTAAGTGTTGTACAAATAAAAGTAACGTTAAACTACACAATTTTTTTTCTTTTTGTACATGGTGTGTGTAATGGAAGAGGGGGCTGGGTTATTGTAATGGAAGAGGGGGCTGGGTTATGAGGGACTGATGCGAATAATGTATAGGCAACCGAACAATGCGTAGAGAATTTTTTATATGTATGAAACTGAACAGTATAGTTAGAATACGTAAAGACTATTAAGTGGATTAGGTTGAACACTTTAGACAAGGAAATGAACATTATATTTATAATACGGAAAACTAGACAACTAAAGGACTCTAGGTTGATATAAATATATAGTATAAATATAGATGCACAGAGATGCAGACTGGAAGACGCAGACTGACTCATAACAGACAGTAGGCCACTACAGGCGGACAGGCAATAGCAAGGGGACTGGGCAGAGAAAGTCGAAGGCAGAAGAGCCAGGATATATGTAAAAAATGACCATAAAAGGAGTGAAAAATAGCAAGCAGGGAGTTGAACAGAAAAGATGACCATATAAGGAGAGAAAACGGATAGAAGGAGCTGAGACGGGCGACTGGAAGGAATGGATAAATAGGGGGCAAAATTGGGAGTCGGGGTTCACTCCGAGAATGCGGCCGGAGGAAACGAACGGAAGGAGGAATCCACTCGAAAAGGGGTTCACTCCGAGAATGCGGCCGGAGGAAACGAACGGAAGGAGGAATCCACTCGAAAAGGGGTTCACTCCGATAATGCGGCCGGAGGAAACGAACGGAAGGAGGAATCCACTCGAAAAGGGGTTCACTCTGAGAAAACGGCTGGAGGAAACGAACGGAGGAGGAATCCACTCGAAAAGGGATTCACTCTTGGAAATCGTCAGGGCGATACGACCGGTAGAGGAAATCCACTCTAAAAAGGGATTTTACTCTCAGAAGGCGTTAGGGCGAGAACGATCAACAAAGGAACCCGCTCTCAAGGAAGAGATTGCGCCAATGAGACTGCTAGGAAAGGCGGTACGTTAGGTGATCAACAGAGAGTGTAGGGACGAAGTGTAAGAACGAAGTGTAGGAACGAAGTGTAGGAACAGACTATAAGAAAACTTAAACAACGCGTCATGAAAACCGATATTAATAACTGTAAATAATACACTGTAAGATATCAAGCTACGTCTATAATAAGAAAGGAAAATCAACTGTGTCTTATTCCACTCATCTATTGTCGTTCAAAGAACCACGCCACCGATACCGAAGAGACTGGATACCATCACCGCTGTCACCAAGAATAGTTTTAGTTAGATGATTGGCGAGGAGTTAATAAGAAACGCACGGCAATCATCTTTAAAACATTACATGGGGCTAGTGCACGGAGACGACAAGAGGAGGAATAAATCTTAAAACAATAATAAAAGACGACGAGACAGGAGTAGCTGAAAGAACTTTGGAATAGAAGTGTAAAACGTCTAAAGTTCTGAACGTTGTACGCGAGAACGTTGAGGTCGCTAAATCAACCGGATTAGACCAGAAAAGAAGGCTAATCAACATACGGGAGGATTAAAGAAAACGCTGACGGAGATTACCGAGCCAACGGAATCGACCGAAAGAGGGCGGCGACAGCAACGGAGGGAGGTGTCGACTGCAGACTGGAGCACGGACGAGAGAGGTCAAAGGGAGCCACACTCGACGGCAGCCGCTGCAGCCAGCGACAGAGGAACTGAAGGAGCAATCTGCACGCGGTAGGAGAAGAAATTGACCAGACGCCGGTACAGAGAAGGACGATCAAAGGGTCTACACACGGTGGGATAATCCGGTGAGAAGATTCCGTTGTTGATTGTCGGGTGTTTTGTTTATAATCTGAATCAGTGTTTGTTAACCTGTAAGATTGAATGTTAAATAGAATAGGCTTGTATTGTAAAGCTGAATGAAATTCTATTGTAACTGTCATATTTATAAGAAATGGCTGAATTTGGAGCGATACTGACAGATTTTGAATTGATGAAAAAGAAGGATTTGGAGGATGAATGTCTCGCTAGAAAGATTGAACCATTTGGTCTTGAACGGAAAGAAATGGTGAGGCGATTAAAGGAGTATGAGAGAAGGCGGGGAAGAGAGGAAGGAGATGTGGAGACGGATGCTGATGATGGGGAAGGGGTTACAGAATATAGAGAAGGGGAACAACGTGAACAGACAGGGACAGGCGAAGACAGGCTGAAGCTTGAACTAGCCCTTGCAGAAGAAAGAAGATTGATGGCGGAGGAAAGAAGATTTATTGCTGAGGGAGCAGCAGCAGAACAGAAAGCGAGAGCGGAGGGAGCAGCAGCAGAACAGAAAGCGAGAGCGGAACGAGACAGAATGGAAATGGAACTCACGTTGATACGCGAGAAAGCACAGCTGGGTCTATTACGAGGTAACTCGAGAGACAATGATTATGCAGAAAGTACAGCAGAAGTGAATAGGTCAAAAACGATTAATGTTTTGCCGAGCATGCATGAAAATGAAGATCCGATATCGTTCTTTCATAGTTTCGAGAAAGTAGCAAGGTTACATGACATACAACAAACTGAACTGCCTAAACTACTACCTTCTCTATTGAATGCTACTCTAAGACAACATTACAATCGTTTGTCGTACGAAGTCTGCTGTGACTACAGGCAAATCAAAACAGAAATTTTGGCTGCGTGTCAGATGAATCCTAAGTATTACTTAGAGAAACTTAGAACAATGCATCGAACAGGAAGGGAGACATATGCTCAATTTTTGTGCAGATTGAGGGATGTCCAAGAGTATTATCTGGAAGCAAAAAGGATTGAAGACTTTGAGGCTTTGAAAGATGATATGTTGAGCGAAAGGTTGAAAGAATCGTTTCAAAATGAGGTTAAATTCTTTGTTGAGGCGAGAAGGCCTACAAGTGCAGAAGAAGTGGCAGCATATGCTGATCTGCATTATGAGTGTATGAAGGAAGCGAAAAGAGGAAATGCTTCAGAGAGACATGGATGGAATAAACCCAAGCCTGGGAATGTAGAGAAAAGTGTAGGCTTGCAGAGCGCGCAATGGGTAAGGGAAAAAGTAACAGGTGACAGACAGAGGCAAGGTGAAGTGATGAACAAGACAAACAACAGTACACAAAAGTCAAACCAATGGCAAACAAACAAACAGTCACAAAATGGATGCTTTTATTGTAAAAGTTTGTCACATCAATGGCGTCAGTGTCCAGGCAAATATAGTGCAAGGGTGAACTTTGTGCATGATTTGTCGCATTTAAACAGTATTGCTGATTATCAGAAGAATTTCATTGTACCTGTAACATTGGATGGTGTATCTCTAAAAGCGCTCAGAGATACAGGTTCGCAGATTACTCTGGTAAATGCTGACTTTGTAAGAGGTAAGCCATTTGCTAAACAGGAGCCTATCAATGTTCAATGTGCTTTTGGGAAAATTCAACCAGTAGCAATGACTGAACTCAAAATTTCTTCACCACAATTTGGAACAGACAGGGAAGTCGTGATCAAAGCAGGGGTAGTCCAAGGACTAAAGGTGGACATGATTCTGGGTCATGATGTGTTCGTGGAAAACAATGACTTAGAAGACATAGCCGTGTGTACAATGAAGGAAGGGAACGTGAAGACAGTTGTTGCAGAAAAGGATGACCTAGAAAATGAGATGCCGCAGACTATGATAGCCACCAGAGGGAAGGACTATGCCATTCCAGATGTGAAGAGGGATCGGATTGCACATGATGCGAACGGTTCAAAGGTCAAGCCGAAGGAGGAAAAGAGAGCAGAAGATGAAGTGACTAAGAAAGAGAAAGAGTATGACAAGTCACGTGCTTCAAACTGGATGGGTAGACAGCCACGAGATTCAGTGAATTTATATGGAGCAGATCGTTCGAATGAGCAGACGAATAGGTTTGATTGCAGGAGGAATACAAATTACCTCGGGAGGCGAAATGTTAGGGCTAATTATAAACGGTATGAGGCATGGACTCCTCAATACATTAAGGCCTCAGTGCATGAAAATGGAGATCGAATGGATCAGAGATTTAGGAGACAAATTGGTAGCAGACTTTGTTTGACCAATTGGACGTGCAATAGAATGAAGTATAGAGGAGAGTCTTTGGACTGGCGGAGTCCAGCTAAAGGTGACTGTAATTGGAGAATGAATATTGCACGAAATGACAATGCATATGGCAATGAGAACAGGAGGGATGATTTGCCATGGAGGAGGAAGAGGTTGTCTGAATAGCAGTGCATGCAGGGATGGATTAAAATGCGTACAAAATAGGAAGCATGAGTAGTGAGCACAATGGGAAGGATGGCGGATGCATGGAGAGCGTATGGAGAACACATGGATTGAGTGAGTCGCTTGAAACGCGTGAGGTATAAATATAGGCCTAAGTATGTAAATGTGTGAGTGTCACAGATTGACACCAATGAGCTGTAATATAATAACTCTGCTAGTACAAGCATTTGATCATTGAGACAAGAAAAGTGTTCTCGATACAGAGGAAAACTGTAGTCGTGCTTAGCTGTAGTTATAAGGCTAGATGAATAATGAATTTGCGGTCATAGCCTATAAATAGGTCTACCCATGTGTAGATGGATTCTAATGTGAAGTTATAAGCTTGTTATCGAGTGACGCGAGAAGTTTAAAATGAACACTATCTCAGACATAGATCTAGAGAGACAAGTTATGGGAATTGGAAATTTAAAATAACTTTTACTCGAGCACAAAATTTTGTCGAAAATTGACCGAAACAATAGGCTAAGTGTTTTTATGTGCCTTGGAAGCAAATGGTTAAGCAGATGGCTTATCTCGGGCACACACGGATGACTAAATGTGTTAAAGGCTAATAGTCTTTATATAGACTAATGTTGGAGTTATGCTGAAGCTACATTGTAACTTGTTACGTAGATAGATTTTATATGCTGCATATTAGCCGATTGTGTTTTGTGTGTATTTTATGTTAGGCGTCTACGCAACGGTTGCTACGCAAGCCTGGTGACGAACGACTGATCACCTGTGCTCATGTAACATAACCGCAGTCCAACGAGCCTCGGCCATGCAGTTCATTCCATCTGATGCTCGACCTGGAGCCAGACGCATTTGAAGTTGGATGATGTAATGGAAGAGGGGGCTGGGTTATTGTAATGGAAGAGGGGGCTGGGTTATGAGGGACTGATGCGAATAATGTATAGGCAACCGAACAATGCGTAGAGAATTTTTTATATGTATGAAACTGAACAGTATAGTTAGAATACGTAAAGACTATTAAGTGGATTAGGTTGAACACTTTAGACAAGGAAATGAACATTATATTTATAATACGGAAAACTAGACAACTAAAGGACTCTAGGTTGATATAAATATATAGTATAAATATAGATGCACAGAGATGCAGACTGGAAGACGCAGACTGACTCATAACAGACAGTAGGCCACTACAGGCGGACAGGCAATAGCAAGGGGACTGGGCAGAGAAAGTCGAAGGCAGAAGAGCCAGGATATATGTAAAAAATGACCATAAAAGGAGTGAAAAATAGCAAGCAGGGAGTTGAACAGAAAAGATGACCATATAAGGAGAGAAAACGGATAGAAGGAGCTGAGACGGGCGACTGGAAGGAATGGATAAATAGGGGGCAAAATTGGGAGTCGGGGTTCACTCCGAGAATGCGGCCGGAGGAAACGAACGGAAGGAGGAATCCACTCGAAAAGGGGTTCACTCCGAGAATGCGGCCGGAGGAAACGAACGGAAGGAGGAATCCACTCGAAAAGGGGTTCACTCCGAGAATGCGGCCGGAGGAAACGAGCGGAAGGAGGAATCCACTCGAAAAGGGGTTCACTCTGAGAAAACGGCTGGAGGAAACGAACGGAGGAGGAATCCACTCGAAAAGGGATTCACTCTTGGAAATCGTCAGGGCGATACGACCGGTAGAGGAAATCCACTCTAAAAAGGGATTTTACTCTCAGAAGGCGTTAGGGCGAGAACGATCAACAAAGGAACCCGCTCTCAAGGAAGAGATTGCGCCAATGAGACTGCTAGGAAAGGCGGTACGTTAGGTGATCAACAGAGAGTGTAGGGACGAAGTGTAAGAACGAAGTGTAGGAACGAAGTGTAGGAACAGACTATAAGAAAACTTAAACAACGCGTCATGAAAACCGATATTAATAACTGTAAATAATACACTGTAAGATATCAAGCTACGTCTATAATAAGAAAGGAAAATCAACTGTGTCTTATTCCACTCATCTATTGTCGTTCAAAGAACCACGCCACCGATACCGAAGAGACTGGATACCATCACCGCTGTCACCAAGAATAGTTTTAGTTAGATGATTGGCGAGGAGTTAATAAGAAACGCACGGCAATCATCTTTAAAACATTACAAATTTAAACTTCATTGAGTGGGTGTTCAGTGCTCCAGTTATGTACACATTAGGCTACATTACAGTCACTGACTTTACACCGAAACAAAACAGTGACATATTCGTCGCTTTTCGAACCCAGAGTTACGAAAAATTTGGTTGCTTTGGTATATGAAGTTCCCCGAAAACTATTAACATGCTTCGGCGTTTTGACGTGCACCTTTAAATTCAGTGCACCCTTAGGATGTTGGCAACAGTACTGACATATAAATTCCGGTGCCGCATGTCAAACATTTAGCTTGCCGGTCATAACGACCTGCGTGGTTTGTTATCAATATTTTGACCGAAAAAAGCATCGAAGCCATTTCTTCATGTAACTTTAGCGGCGATTAGTACTTTAGTTACAGATAAAAATATTGATAACAAATCACGAAGTGGGATGACGGATGAAAATCTTTAGACCAACACAAGAAGCGGGATGATTTTTCTGATTTTTTAGTGCAATAAATGCGATGATTGATGCAAATTACAGTTTGCATGGGTAATGTTTAGGAGGGGGTAATTTGAAACCTTTACACCGGTCGACATAACGCGACAGCTAACAAGCACACAGAGCAGCAAATAAAGCCTAATAAACGTTTTTATAAAAAAAATACGTAATTATAATTATCAACTGATTCATTGTCGACCGGTTATTTTGTCAAAAAAGCGAATATATATATATATATATATACATGTATGTATGTATGTATGTATATGAACATTTATATAGCGCCTTACAATAACCTCACGAAGGCGCTTAACGCAGCTACCGGGCAGTTCTGAACAAGTGCGACTTAATTAACTTTGAGAATGTTTCATGAGAAACACGCAACGCAGCATCACGAATTGCCAATGGAAGACTGTTCCAGAATGAAGGTCCAATACAAGAGAAGGCGCGGCGTGTCCGCATCACTGTACGGGAGCGTGGGACTATCAAGTCCCCACGAGTCGCAGAGCGCAGAGACCGACGACCTGGTTGGCTGGAGACGGGAATACAAAGTTCCCTAATGTATTCTGGCGCCAGGCCAACCACTGACGCTCGTCCCATAACGATGATCTTGAATATCGTTCTGTCCTCGACCGGAAGCCAGTGCAGCGTGTCACGCATATATGCTGATATATGCGAGAATTTGGGAAAATCAGCGACGACTCGGGCGGCGCAGTTGAGGACAGACTGAAGCTGGCGTATCCGGCAGTTTGGAAGACCAGCGAGGACGGCATTGCAGAAATCCAGTCGGTTCAGCACAAACGAGTGGACAAGAGTGGCAGCGGCTTCATGTGATAGATTGCCCCCGAATGACTCTGATCTGGCGCAGTTGGTAGAAGCAAGACCTGCAGAGCGATCCGACATGCTGATCCATGGATAGGTCTTCATCCAGCAGTACTCCCAAGTCCCGAACAACACGCTTGGTCTTCCAGTTTGGGAACGCCGCCTCAATCGCCTGAGCATCAATCCTTGAGCGTACCTGACCTGTGCCCAGCCATATGAATTCCGTTTTGTCCGGGTTCAGCCTCAACCGGTTGGAGGACATCCAGGTCTGCACTTCTTTAACAATTTCCTGCATTAGTATTTTAGTTACAGTTGAAAATATTGATAACAAACCACGAAGTGGGATGACGGATGAAAATCTTCAGAAAAAAACGACAAGCGGGATGATTTTTCTGATATTTTTAGTGCAATAAATGCGACGATTGATGCAAAATACAGTTTGCAGGGGCAATGTTTAGGAGGGGCTAATTTGAAACCTTTACACCGGTATGCGCGGCCTCATTGGAATGCAAATGAACGGCCGCGTGAAAGTGGAATTTTAAATAAACACGCCCGTATACACGCGTTGGTTTTTTTCCAAAAAAGCATATAGAACCCGTCCGCTCGAACGTTGTGTGAAAATTTGAAAACCGACAGTTACACATAAATGCGCTACAGAAACGCGCGACGGTATGCACGGCCTAATTGGAATGCAAATGGACGGCGCGGCCTCATTGGAATGCAAATGGACGGACGCGTGAAAGTGGAATTAAAAGTTGTGCTTTTTTGGTCGTAAAAATTGCGCTTTTTCCTAAAAGGCATTATATCAACCCGCTTATGTTCGAATGGAAGGTTTTGGTAAAATTTTCAAGGCAATCGGTCAAGAACTTTCCGAGTTCGGTGGTAACAAACAGGAACGTTTTACATTTTTATTTATATAGATAATATAGGATATATACTCTAGTCTGGCGCTGCATGCTAGGCCTTGCTCCTGCCTACCTTTGTGAGCTTTGTAGCCCTACTCTTAGTTCTCACCATTTCCGCTTCCTTCGTTCGACTGTACAAAGTCTACTCTCAGTCCCTTTTGCTCGAACTTCCACTATGCAGAACCGTGTTTTCTCGGTGGTGGAACCCTCAACCTGGAATGGTCTTCCTCTGACCCTCCGCTTTCTTTGTAGAAATCCTTCTCAAGCCTTCCTCTCTCATCTTTTAAGAAAGTTTTATTTGGCCGCGCTGAGGTTGGGAGCGTCTCTGAGTAGCCCCTTGAAGAGGCTTTATTTAAATGCATCTAATGAATGAATGAATATATATATATATATATATATAATTGTGTATGTATTTCTCAAATGATGATTTAAACAATTACATAATGACACTATAGTTAGCTGAATCCTTGAAAGTACGGTGAAAACGTATGAAATATCAGACAAAAAATAAATTAAGGAAAATAATAACGGACAGTAAATAAATAAACAAAATTTAGAAAATTAAATAAAGGTACATAAAAAATAAAAAACGACAAAAATGATGTGAAAAATAAAAAGCGACATTTTTGGGGGAGAGAATAAAAAACGATAAAACCTTTTTTACAACTATGATGTTAACTAGTAAGTGTCATACCTGTCACTGTTATTCAGGTGTGAACTTATTCTTGCTAGTGTCATTCATTCATTTCTATATAAAGTTAATACCTGTTGATGTTGCTAAGGACAGCATGCATCCTTGTCATTAATCCAGCTTCCATTTAGGCAAAAATTCGTGCGTTTGCAGGCTTTACATCATATAAAAATTATTATTGTTATTACCTGTCATTGCGATAAATCTCACATATATGCCATAGGACTATTATTATTTGATTAACCGGTGTAAAGATTTCAAATTACCCCCTCCTAAACATTACACCACGGTAACTTGAAACCGGTTTCAGATTTCCCCTTAGGGGTAATTTGAAACCGGTTTCATCCTACCCCCTACGGTTTCAGGTTATCGCCATATGATACATTCATCCAGCTTCCAATTCTCAAGCGTTGTTTTCGTCAATCCAGCGTCTACTTCACCTGCAGAGAACTTACATCCAGCTTCCATTTCACCTACAGAGAACCTTCATCCAGCTTCTATTTCACCTACAGCGAACCTTCATCCAGCTTCTATATCACCAACAGAGAACCTTCATCCTGCTTCCATTTCTCAAGCGTTGTCTTCGTCAATCCAGTGATATTTTATATAGCTGAAACAGAAGCTCGATTGATGATAAAAACTGTTGAGAAATAGATGCTAGATTGACGAAAACTACGCTATTTCAGCTATATAAAATATCATTAGCCAGCTTCCATTTCTCAAGCGTTATTTTTGTCAGCTTCCATTTCTCAAGCGTCTCCATAGGTGAAATGGAAGCTGGATTGACGAAAACAACGCTTGAGTAATGGAAGATGGATGAAGGTTCTCTGTAGGTGAAATAGAAGTTGGATGAAGGTTCTCTGCAGGTGAAATGGAAGCTGGATTGGCGAATCAACGCTTCCATTTCTCAAGCGTCTCTATAGGTGAGATAGAAGCTGGCTTGACGAAAATTAAATTAAATAACTGTTTTCAGTGGGGCAACCTGAAACCGTAGGGGTATAGGATGAAACCTGTTTCAAATTGCCCCCGAGGGTATTTTGACACCGGTTTCATCATACCTCCCGGTAATCTTAAACCAGTTTCAAGTAACCGAAGGGGAGGGGTAATATTTAGGAGGGTGTAATTTGAAACCTTTACACCGGTGTTGGTTAAAGATTTTAAACTAACTGATGCATGTCTTGCACTATTTTGTCCTTCATCGATGTAATACTCTTTAACTTGTGTGGTTTTTCTAGCAAAACACAATCTGGATATCGCTTTCCGCAATGGAATCACAGATCTGTGATCATTCTAGCTATACTGATGAAAGGATGCAATTTAATTGGTATGTCTTTTACCATTAATGTAATTCAAAAAGTTTCTGATGGGTCACTGAAAAAGTTCAGTAATTTTGTTAAGATGACACTTTAAAATGCTGCCATTGCAATGTGAAAATTAAAAAAGTTTCTAATGGGTCACTGAAAAAGTATAGCTAATTTGTTAAGACGACTCCTTAAATTGCTCTCATTGCAGTGTAGAAATTCAAAAAGTTTCTGATGGGTCACTGAAAAAGTACAGCTACTTTTGTTGAGGTGACACCTTAAATTGCTGCCATTGCAATGTGGAAATTCAAAAAGTTTCTAATGGGGAGGGGGCATATTCCCTCCCCATACTCCTTCCTACCTGGTCTCGGCGCTACGCGCATCACGAGCGTCTTTCGGACGCTCAATTGTCTCCCCCCCCAGAAACCTCAAATCCCCCACAGAGGAGGGGGACTAGATTAAACACTGCTTATATTATCATAAGATGTCTATTATAAAATAGCTCTTCTAAATTTATTTTTTGTAGGGACCTATACTATCTGTATTTTTCAAATGATGACCTTAAATAATTAGGCCTAAATGATGGCATTACCGGTAGTTAGATGAATCTTTGAGAGTACGGTGAAAATTTAAGGAATATCAGACAATAACGAAATTAATTAAAATAATAGCAGACAGTAAATCTGTATTATAAGTCTGAAACTCTTCTGTGGGTGGGTGTGTAACTCTGTATGCATGCCCGTCCATTCGTCCAAAGAGAGGCTCAGAGACGGCTCCATTTCGCATGAAGGAAATTTGCGAATTTGTAGGTCAGCGCGACTATTTTCAGCTCGTCACTCACCTTAAAATCCGATATATGAACATTGTAACCTTCGATATGGTAGTTAGCGCCTATACAGATTTAAAAAGCCATTCGCCGTTTCGCAGACCAACCTAGGGTTAACATGCATGCGGTTCGCGAACGACATAGACTTGGTGACAGAGGATAGGGAACATCTACAGAAGCTAACATACAGGGTGCACATCCATAGGCGTAACGTTCTATTGTGACGGTGGTGTCCAATCACCACCACTTTTAAAAGTGGTGGTGACAGTCACAACCACTTTTTGGTCCGACATGGAAATATTTTTTGGAAACATGAAATCATTTGGCTGTCGTCTAACATATAATGAAGGCTATTGATGATTAACTTCGCAATGGCGCCAATGCTTATAGCCTAGAGCAGCGGTTCTCAACCTTTGAAGATGACGGACCCCTTACAGATTTCCAGTCTCGGTCACTTACCACCACATAAATTTTGTACAGCTGGCGCACTATCGTGACTGTGCGTTCCTGTATAATAGTACAGGGTGGTCCAGCATAAATGAACCAACTTTGAATGCATATAACTCCACCTATTTAAAATTTCATGTGTGAGAGCAACGAGGGCAGAAGTGGTGGAACCAGAGAGCCGAAAGGCATACTGGTCTCTAAGTGAAGAATTTAATACAGGATCGGTGAAGATTGGGCAGAAGCATGGTGTAAGAGGGGATGGTGTGCGCACTTGGCTGAAATTTGTGACTAAAGTCGCTAGATGGCGATGGCGTTTTCATTTGACGGGCCTCGCCCATAAGCTTAATGTTCTCTGTTCCATGTGATGTTATGTGTTCCCATGTTCTTTATGTCTTCTGACCCTGATGTTCCAATCGATGTTCCGTGTTTCCTTTTTCTCTGTGATGTACACTCTGTTCCCTGTCAGTTGATGTTCCGTGTTCCCTGTGTTCCTTGTTCCCTGATTTTTCTGTGCTATACCAGGTTCCTTATGTTCCATGGTCCTCAATTGTTTATATCCCTTATGTTCCACGATCCCTGTTGCTTGTTTCGCGTCCATTGTTTTCTGATGTCGCTGGTGTTCAATGTGATGTTCCTTGTGTTCCATGGCGTTCCTGTTTCTTATGTCCCACAGTCTTTGTAACATATTCCGCGTTCCATGTTCCTTAATGTTTATGATGTTCCATCTGATGTTCCATGTTCCTTATGCTCTACGGTCTTTGTTGCGTGTTCCGCGTTCCGTATTTTTAAATGCCTCTGAAGTTCCCGCAATTTTCCTTGTTTTCTATGTTTCCTGATGTTCCTTGCGTTTCTCATTCCTTGTTGCACATTCCGGGTTCCATGTTCCTTAATATTTCTTGTGTTCCTCTTATGTTTCTTGTTCCTTGCGTTCCACGGACCTTGTTGCGTGTTCCACATTCCGCGTTCCGTTTTCCAGTGATGATCCATGTTCCTTACGTTTCCTGATGTTCCCTGTTCCTTGTGTTCCACATTCCTTGTTTCACATTCCGTGTTTCATGTTTCTTAATGGTTCTGATCTTCCCTCTTATGTTCCATGTTCCATACGTCCCACGGACCCTGTTGCGTGTTCCACATTCCGTGTTCTTAAATGTTTGTCATTGTCCCGTGCTGTTCCAGGTTCCTTATGTAACGTTCTATGGTCCTTGTATATTGCTCATGTTTCACGGTCCTTGTTGCTTGTTCCGCGTCTTTTGTTTTCTGATGTCTCTGGTGCTCCTTGTGATGTTTCATGTTCTTTATGTTCCGTGATGTTCCCTGTTCGTTGTGTTCCACATTCCTTGTTCTTCATTGATTCTGATTTTCCCTGATGTCCCATGTTCCTTATGTCACCTGATGGTCCATGTTCCTTTTGTTCCAATTCCTTGTTGCACTTTCCGTATTCCATGTTCCTTAATGTTTCCGATGTTCCCCCCCAATGTTTCATGTTCCTTACGTTCTACAGTCCTTGTGGCGTGTTCCGTAATGCATGCATGTTCCGTCTTCCTCGTCCTATGTTCCCATATTCTCTGAACAATGTTCTCTGTGTTGCTTCAAGTTCTTTACGTTGCACGCTTTTTGTTGCATATTCGCTTAGGTCTATATATGCTCCCTGGTGTTCCGTGTGATGTTCCATGTTCCCTGCAATGTTACCTGATACTCATCGCCCCTTATATGTTCCAAGTGATACTCCCTGCTATGTTCCTGCCCTCTCCTTGTCCCTATGTTCCATGTTTCGAATGTTCCTTATACTTCTTGCTCTATATTGTCTATGCTACCAACGAGCAAATGAGGACAGCAGCGTCACCTGCTGAAATAAAATAAGTCTAACCAAAAACAGTGTAGGCCCTATGGTGATTCAGAAAAAATTATTTTTGAAATTCAATGAGCATAGTTGCTAATTTTGTTCCTTTTGGGTACAGATTAAATTATGTACAAGAAATTTCGAAATCAAATTCATTTTAGGTTATGCTCAACGAGCCCAAAGTTTACGTACAGTTGTATTCAAAGTTACAAATTGAGATACTGGCCATGTGATTATAGCACCCACTAAATGAAGTTGAATGATACAAATAATTGAGTTTTTAGTAACTCAAGGTGGGGATAAAAACTCAGATATTCATTCACTATTAAAAATTAACTTAGAAAGTCCACAATTCAACGGGAATCCTATGCTGCCTGAAAAAGCAGCCTGATCGACTTGTAGCCTTGTACAACTACAAGTCATTCACTCACATGCCACCATACTAGCTATCCATGCTCTCACTCTTACACGTGTAGATCCTGCTTTGAAAAATGAATGGTTTATCGCTGCTGTATCTTCCTGTTAATTTTCAGGAAGAGTAGATTATTCAAATGTTTTTGCAGTACATTGAGATCTTGACATCTTTAATCATAATTATCAGTTCTCCATCGTCATCGTCTTCGTCACTATCCTCTTCGTCATCATTCAAGTCACTGCTCTTGTAGTCTCTAGTTGCCTGGTTACTCGAACAAGATCCTTTAGCTGATTTTCTTATCATTTTTATCTTATACCTGGCTTTTATTGTCTCACCTTTTGCTCTGCCACTCTCTCATGACTCCTCATTGAGAACAGTCATGCTCAATTTTCATGATTCTTGCTGATCTGCTAAAAAACTGCTTATACTTATCAATTTTGATAACTTGCTCGCCTTACTTAGTGCAATATCAAAAACGAGATGTACTTTCAACAAATACTTCTCACTTTTTTGTGACTCAGAGTCGTTGCATCTATTATCTTTATCTCTAAACTATTTCCTATGACAATTTATAGACTGAACTGATTTATGGATTCGTGCCTTATTCCACATTCAGATTCACTTGATTTTCAAGCTCTTCTACACAGCCTTCTTCAAAAATTGCAATGATGAAAAAGTAGAAAGGTCTGTAGTGTGTGGCCTCTTGTAGGCAAAACATTAATATAGGAAGTGTAACTTCTGATTTTCCAATCAACCAAAGTTCTGTTTTCAACTTTGCTGCAGTAGTGAAAAAGACTCTTCCACTTAAAATTCAGAAACATGGCATTTTCAACAAAAAAACTCATGGAATGAAAATTTTAAAAACTTTAATGTAAGAATAGTGTATAAAAATGCATTTAGCTATCTTTCTCTCGCTGCCAAGAACAATGCATAGACAGCTAAAAATATGCAGTTGCACTATTCATAGACATATGGAAACATATTCCTGCTTTATAACAATGATGTTGCAGATCAAAATATTGTAGAGATCTAGTCTCTATGGGCCTTCTTGCTCACCTTACTTGATCTGACTTTGGGGGCACGTGTATGTCTAAGAGGATTGTCTTCTTAAGTGAACCTGTCCTTGTCTATAAAAGCTGAGAGGAGTAGGCGGGAGGAAGGCACTTTGTGTTCAGGTGTGTGCCTTGGTGGAGGTCTCCCGTTGAGCGTATCCACGCTTGTGGTTTTCCCTCTCTGTCATGAGAGTTAGACGGTGTTGTCTTCTACGACGTTCTGCTCTACACCCTGTTGGTGGGTTCGTGTTTGCTGTACTGCATTTCGACGTCTTTCGGGCTCCGTTAGCCTCTTCTACCGTCATCACTTCTGAGTCCGGTATGTTTGTACAATTCGCTGTAAATAAGCTTGCTGTTGAATAAATCGATGTTATTTTCACTAAATTGGGACCTTACTTTGTAGTCATACTTTGTAGTCATACCTCTAGACTCCCCGAACCTTAACATATGGGGTCCTCGTCCGTTCTTTCGCCTACATTTAGCGGTTATTTTGGGTGAAATATGTGGTGAAATTTGAATTCCGTAGTGGAATTTGCGGAAAATGTTTCGCGTCGTTCGTAATTTGGGCGGAGTCACATTTCGTTTTAGGGGCCTGGGCTATTGAATTTCGTGCGGTGGCAGAAATTTTGTGTGTTTGGATTGCATTTTTGGCATTTTTGACGGTTTTGTAGTGAACTGTCGTGAAAGTGTGAAATTGGGAATTTTTGGGTGTACGTTTGGTAGGACCGACGTATTTGACTCAATATGGCGTCTCTTGAAACGGAGAAACTTATTGACTGGGACGATATAGTTGACATGCCGATGGATGACCTTCGAGAGTATTGTGCGACGTTAGGAGAGGAAGTAAAAGGTTTGTCAAAACCTCAATTACAGAATTTGGCCATGAAAGCGCTGTCTCCTAAACAGGGCAGTGAAGAGTGGAAACTTCGAAAACAGGCTAAGAAGGAACAGGCTGAGTTAGAGCGATTACAAATCAAGAAGTACCGAGAATGGGAGAGAGAAAAGGAAAAAATGAGGCTTGAGGAGAAGAAAATGATCCTTGAAGCAGAGGAGAAGAAAATGATCCTTGAAGCAGAGGAGAAGAAAAGGAACCTTGAAGCAGAGGAGAAGAAAAGGAACCTTGAAGCAGAGGAGAAGCAAAGGAACCTTGAAGCGGAGGAGAAAAAAATGAGATTTGACGCAGAGGAGAGAGAGACGAGGATGAGATTTGAAATGGAGAAAATTCAGATGGAAGAGAGACGACGAGATGACGAACGACGGTTACAGGCTGATTTAGAGACAAAGAAATTAGACATTGAAATGCGGAAAGTGGAAATGGGTGGAGTTGCGGAGAAACCGGCTCATGGGAATGATAATTTTCGTTTTGGGTCAGCCATGAAATTTGTTCCGAAATTTGATCCAGTTGATATCGAACATTATTTTGCGGCTTTCGAACAGGCAATGGCATTGCATAATGTTCCGATAGAGAAATGGTCGTCCCTTTTGCAACCTCAGCTGACGGGAAAAGCAGCGAAGGTGTTTTCGTCTTTGTCGTTGGATGATTGTGTACAATATGACATAGTTAAGGGTGCTCTGTTAAATGCATACGAAAGGGTGCCTGAATTCTATCGGAAGATATTTAGGGGGATGAGGAAAGAAAAATTGGAAACTTTTGCGAATTATGCATACCGCCTCCAAATTCCGTTTCAGCGCTGGATTGAGGGAGAAAATTCGTGGGCAGATATTTCTAAGATGAAAGAGGTCGTAATGATGGAGCAATTTGTACAAGCTTTACCGTTGGAAGTGCACAGATGGCTTTTGGACAAACATCCTGAGTCAGTGGCTGTGGCGGCGCGAATGGCGGATGAATACGCTGTTCTGTACAGACAGGGGCCGAATGATTACCATGGGGGGTTCAAACGGGACTATTCAGAGAAAACGCGAAGATTATCATGTGACGACAGTGATAAAAGAGACGTTTGGGAGTCTAAAAGCTCAGTGCACAAAGAAGGTGTGCGCAATGATTCTAATTGGGGTCAAAGTTCGTCTAACCGAGGGTCATACGGGTTTCGTAAGCCTTTTCGTGAATCTGAAGGTGTTAATGGATTTAGAGACCAGGTCAGGTGCCGTTATTGTAAATTGAGTAGTCACGAAATTCATTCTTGTGAGAAATTGAAGAAGAAGCAGAAGCGGCCTGAAATTGAAAATTGGAGGGGTCCTATACCCGTGGGGTTAGTCCAAACAGTTTTGGCGCCTGTCAATGAAGAGAGTGTTCAGAAACCCATTGCTAATGTGGATCAATTGTATGCTCCGTTTTGTGTGAGTGGATGTGTGATTGATAATTTGCATAATAGACGTGAGGGCGTCTTTCTACGTGATTCCGGGGCTCTTCAGTCGCTTGTGAGTGCTAAATGGTTGAATGAAAATGAGTTTGTGCTGTTGAATGAGACGAGACTTCTGCGTGGAATTTCGGGAGATATTTTGGAACGCCCTCTGGTGAAATTGTGTGTCGAATGTGCGTATGTGAAAGGTGCTGTGTTGTGTTGTTTGATGGAGTCTCTTCCCATGAGTGGTATCGACATTGTCATTGGGAACGACGTAGCAATGCAAGGAGAGATTATAGATATAGCGATTCCGACGTGTACACAGGACAGACAATTTGCAGCTGCACATAGTGAGATTGAGCGTACGCTGTGCAGTGGACCGGTGAGCGACGAGTCGACTATTATGGGTCAAGGTACAGGGCAGGCTGACCGAGCGGCGGTGCAAGGTGATTTATTGACCAGTGATTTAAATGACTCAGGGGTTTACGACGAAGGCGATATAGCGGGTCTATTTGAGGAGTCGACTGAAGGTGTTGACGATGAGAGGAATGATCTGTGTGTTACGCGTTCCGAATTTATAGAGAGCCAAAGAAATTGTCGGGCTTTGGAGTCACATTTTCCGTTCGCTTTTCTGTTAAAGACGCCTTCGGCACAGGTGGTCGTTCACTGTATTTGTGAAGTGGGGATGGTCGTTGGTGTTCTGAAAGAGCAGTTGTCGGTGATGGATGTGATGATGTGTGATTATGATGTTGCATCTTCAAGGATGTTTAATCATGTGATGATGTGTGATTATGATGTTGCATCTTCAAGGATGTTTAATCATGTGATGATGTGTGATTATGCTGTTGCATCTTCAAGGATGTTTAATCATGTGATGATGTGTGATTGTGGTGTTGCATCTTCAAGGATGTTTAATCATGTGATGATGTGTGATTATGATGTTGCATCTGCAAGGATGTTGAATCATGTGATGGTACGTGATTGTGGTGTTGCATATTTAGGGATGTTAGATCAGCTGATGCTACTTGATGGTGTTGTTGTATCTTGGATGCTGTTGGATACCAAGCAGTTACTTGATGAGGTTGTTCATTCATGGATGATGGTTGCATACTTGAGGGTGTGTAATCATGTTGTTACTTTGTTGACACGGAAGAACATTGTGCTGTGTGCTATTGTTGTTGCATCGGTTGCCTGCATGGTTGCCATTGTGTTAGTTCACGTTGATGTTGCATTGTGGGTGTTGTTTGAATCTGTGGTTGTGCAGATGTTGCAAACTCTGGTGAAGATGTTGTTCTGGCACTTGAGGTGTTACAGTTTTGTTGTTCGAGTTGTATGGACGGTTGTGTGGTGTCACATGGTGGTGCGATGCATTGTGCTTGCATTTGGTCTTGTCTTGGTGATAAGTTATGGCAGTGTGTTGCATGGTTGCCATGTTTTGAGTTTCATGAAGTCTCAGGCTTGTGTGCAAGTTTCTTTGCAGTGTATCGTTGATGTGGAGTCGGGGATTGATGACGGTGCTTGCATCCGAGTGCAATCGGTGAAACGTGGACGGCGACAAGTCGTGTTTTTGGTGCTGTTTCTGCTGACATGGGTCGTGCTGTCGTTGATGGATGACTCATTGGGCACTGATCATGATGTGCCTGGTCGATTGGGCCGTTCTAAAGGTCGATCGTGGATGATGGCGCTCTGGTGCGTTGACGTTCATACCTGGCTGGATCGACGTTTGATCGTGGCGCAGTGGTGTCTGGCTACTGTGGCGGCGACAGAGTTTCAAGTGGACTGCGAGTCTTCACCTGGAAGAGGTCGTTGCTCATGTTGGGCAATGACTTGGACGTTTGGGGTCATGGAGAGTGACAGAGACGCTCTGTTACTTCCGTCGTCTTCGATCGTCGCTTGTCTTGGCGATGTCACCTGCGTTGCGGAGGAACTGTTGAGTTGCAGAGGCGATGCTCTGTGCTTGATGGCTGGTCTTCGCTTCGGTTCCTTGAACTTCCAGGACAGTCATAAACGTTTGTCAATGAAAAATCTGTCAATGAAAACTTCTGTCAAATGGAAAATTCAGTCAATGGACACTTCTGTCAAATGGAAAATTCAGTCAATGGAAACTTCCGTCAGTAAACTTCAGTCGGTGGCTTCGTCAGGCAATGAACACTTCAGTGGGTGTCTTGCGCGCGTCGGTCAGACACTTTCCAGAAAAAGTGTTTGATTTCTTCAAAGTCTTGTTCCAGAACTGTTCAAGAGTTGATGGTGAACTTGTTGCAGAACTGGTTCCTGTGGTGGACTGCTGTTAGGCATTAGTCTATCATGGCTTTTTGCTCATGAAACTTTTTTCTTTTTGGCTCTTTTTTGATACACAATTTTGTGTCCAAATTTTTTTAGTTAGTGTTACATTTTTTGTCGTTTGTATTGTGTCATTGGAACTCTTGTGTTGGATTGTGTTTATATTTTGAACTCTTGATTGTTTTGTGCTTATTGCTTTAGTTGCTTTGCGATGCATTGTTTAGTTGTATTAGGATGTATTGCGGTTGTGTATTCATGTATATGGACTTGTAGGCGTTAGCGATTTCTTTTTGTTTCGTCGTCATTATATGACTCCTCAAACAGTAGGGAGGGGGATATGTAGAGATCTAGTCTCTATGGCCCTTCTTGCTCACCTTACTTGATCTGACTTTGGGGGCACGTGTATGTCTAAGAGGATTGTCTTCTTAAGTGAACCTGTCCTTGTCTATAAAAGCTGAGAGGAGTAGGCGGGAGGAAGGCACTTTGTGTTCAGGTGTGTGCCTTGGTGGAGGTCTCCCGTTGAGCGTATCCACGCTTGTGGTTTTCCCTCTCTGTCATGAGAGTTAGACGGTGTTGTCTTCTACGACGTTCTGCTCTACACCCTGTTGGTGGGTTCGTGTTTGCTGTACTGCATTTCGACGTCTTTCGGGCTCCGTTAGCTTCTTCTACCGTCATCACTTCTGAGTCCGGTATGTTTGTACAATTCGCTGTAAATAAGCTTGCTGTTGAATAAATCGATGTTATTTTCACTAAATTGGGACCTTACTTTGTAGTCATACTTTGTAGTCATACCTCTAGACTCCCCGAACCTTAACAATATATATAAAAATTCAGCAGGTTTCTTTATAATAAACAACAAAGTAAGTCTTGATTGTTTATGTATGACCTTTGACTATGTACACAATTCTTACTTTCAGGTTTGTACCTTTATCTAATAAGAATTGCTGTATTCCAGGTCTCGTCAATGGCAGGTGCGTTGCTTTCTTCATGTATGTCCCATGTGATATTTCAGGGGCATTGAGCACCCAGTAAACATTAATATATTACAGTGAAATTTGGTTGCAGTGTTGAATAAGATCAAAGGAACAAAATTATCCACTATGTCAGCCAAAAAATAAAAATAATTGTCTCCCCATTGTGACGTGAATCACCCTAATGGCCAGTATAGGAAGTGCGCACACCATCCCTTCTTACACCATGGTAGAAGTAAGTTCTCACAACTTTTTTGTTCAGCATGCGGTATAACACCGTGGTAATAGAAATGGGTCTAAAATCAACCTCATTTTAAGGACGCAGGATCTTAGGAATAGGTGTGATACAACTAGTGGCGGCGTGTAAGAGGAAGCTACGAAGCCGTTGTCTCGCTTAAGATGACGACTTCGATCATGATCACGACCTCGTCCAATCAGGACGGGTACGTTGTAAGTTAGGTGATGATTCATGTAATCAAGTGGATATCTAGGTGCCAGAGTCAATACTCTTTTTTATAAACGAAACGCACAAGTGTAACGCGAGTTACATAATGATAATATTATTGTAAATAAAATAATATTTTTTTCAATTTAATGAAAAAAATCGACATAGAAATGCCGAAACGTAAGTTTTTATTTACAGACGCGCTGAAAGTCCAATACACAGGTTATCGTGCTCGTCGTTATGACTGGGAGACTGATGAACATTTTGTATATCCTCTTTTTCGTCTGAGTAGTTATGGTAACCCTAAACCCACCAGGCGGACAGTGGCGGCGCCAGGATTTCAGTTTTTGGGAGGTTGAAGTTGGTCCAGAAACTTCGCGTTGTCGCTCGCCAAAATTTTTGACGTCCTTATTTTTTTTAGCAATTTGGTCTTAATCCCAAGAAAATATATTCAATATTCCCAGTCAAAAAAGCTGACAACCTTTTTTCTTCTATTGGTCCTTTGCTTGAAATCTCGTTTATTTTTCCTTCCCTCAAAAAACCTGATCACCTTTTTGCGGGGGCTAAGTCGAAAATATTTCATTTTCCCTTTGCAAAAAAATCCCCGATGCCCTGTGGGGGACTTAGACCCTAACTCGGTACTATAATTTTAATTCACCTTTTTTTTTCATCGACACGCTGAAATAAATAAAAAAGGTGAATTAAAATTATAGTACCCCTAACTCCCTGGCGCTGCTGCTGCCAGCGGAGGGGTTGGTGAATCCTCCTCACCGCGGGGGCCTGCGTGCGGGCGAAAAGCCGAAAATTAATTTCTTTTTTTCCAGACATTCGCGCTATTTCGGAGATTTACACCTCAACCTTGCAGCTAGAGAGGGTTCCACGACAATTGGTGTACAGACGACCAACGACAAGTGGTCCCTGACAATTCGTCTAACGACAACTGGTCTATAACGAATGGCTCTGATTGGTCATAGGCTTATTGGTCATAATATGACCAATATGACCAATCAATCATATTTTGGTTGATTGGTCATAGGGTGTATTGGTCATAGGCCCATCGGTCATAGGCCGAAAATAAGCGAACTTAGGCCTATGTTTAAAACAAATATACCGTTGGCGATATGGGTGTCCTTCTTGACGCCTTAGCCTGTGTTTATCAATTACGGACAATTAGCGTTGGTAGACTAATACAATAACTGGCAATGAAGTAGTCAACTATGTGGAAGTGGACTTATAAGACAGTGAACAATCCTGAAATGAACATCTGAAGTAGTGAACACGCATGTATTTAAAAAGTTTAACTTTTTATATTTGATCTACATGACCTAGTAAACGTTTGACATCTGAAGTAGTGAACAATCTAGTTGTTAAAAAGTGTAGCGTTCTTTATATTTGAACAATTACATCTATAGGTATTAGTGATCAATCTTTTACTTTAACAGTTTTCTCTAAAATAATGTGAGCATTTACATGATCTAGTAAATGTTTCTTTCTATTTTAATCAGTGTTTTCCTTTCTACAACTTCACTCAACTAATTTAACCTGTAAATTATTATGACCAATCCACCCTCTGACCAATGAGCCATATGACCAAAAAGACCTATGACCAATAGTCCCTATGACCAATAAGCCATATGACCAATCAGCCTATGACCAATAAGCCTATGACCAATGGTCTGTACACCAAGACGAATCGTATTCATGAAATAGAAGCTGTATTTATAGAAGAAAAACGTTAAATTGTTTTCTAGCTTAAATGGAAGCTGGATTCATGTATTTCAACATGCATCCAACTTCTATTCAGATCTAAAAATACCTTCTGTTTCACGCTCGTTATTTTCGTCAATCCAGCTTCTATTTTAGAAACTTCCATTCCTTAAGCGTTATTCATCAATCCAGCTTTTATTTCAGATCTAGAAACACCTTCATCCAGCTTTTATTTCTCGTGCGTTATTTTCGTCTATCCAGCTTCTATTTCACCTGTAAAAGAACCTTCATCCAGATTCCATTTCTCTTGCGTTTTTTCTTCAATTCAACCTCCATTTCACCTGTAAAAACTTTCATGCAGCTTCCATTTCTCAAGCGTTGGACCAGTTGTCTGCAGACCAGTTGTCGTTAGACGAGTTGTCTGTAGACCAGTTGTCGTGACACCGCTAGAGATAGAGTGCGACCAGGTCCATCAAGCACACTGTCATATACAAGACACTTGAACGTCTTGTCTCTCTGCAGTTTCTACCTTATCTTGAGCAATCTGGTCTCCTTCCTGCAAATCAGTCTGGTTTTAGGGCCCACCATTCCACCGAGACTACTTTCCTCTCTCTGCTATCTGAAATCTATTCTGCCGTTGATAGGTCTGAGCTCACCGTATTGGCTCTCTGTGATATCTCTTCAGCCTTTGATATGGTTGATCACGATATCCTTCTCAAGCGTCTTGAGACCTCCTATGGTGTTAAGGGCCTCCTCTTATCTTGGTTTCAGTCGTACCTTTCTGAAAGAACCCAAATGATTATATCTAGTGACTCTCGAACCCAATGGGTTCATGTTAATCTGGGTGATCCTCAAGGTTCAGTTCTTAGGCCTCTCCTATTTACTCTTTACACGGCTGACATCTGTTCTCTTTCCGATCTGTAGTGCTGCTGGCCATCTCTTTGCTGATGATGTCCAGGCATTTGTCCATGGTCCCCCTCTTCCCAGCTGCTTCTAGTTGGGCTTATTGAATCTCTCACTAATCATCTCCACTCATGGATGTCTTCTAATCGCCTTTCGCACTTCAAAGACTCGATTTATCTGGTTAGGTAGGCCTACTCCTTAGCAGCTCCATAAGCTTGATCTTATTCTACTCTCTGAGAAATTCCCATTGTTTTCATTCTCTTCAAGTGTGCGTGATCTGGGTGTAGTATTTGATAGCTCACTTACCTTTACCGAGCATATTTCCAATCTGAAACGCTCGTCATATTTTCATTTAAGACGTCTCAGAGTCATTCGTCGCTCTGTTTCCTCCTCCATCTTCACTACATTAGTTAATGCTTTTATAAATTATGTTCTCGAATTGACTATTGAAATTCTCTTCTCATTGGTCTTCCTAAAGTTCGTCTTTCACCGATTCAGTTAGTTCTCAACTCAGCTGCTAGATTCATTGCCCGCCTTCCCAAGTACTCTCACATCTCTACCTTTATGTTTTATGAACTTCATTGGCTTCCTCTATGTGCTCGCACACAGTTCAAGATCCACTCTCTGATCCTAAAGTCTCAACGGGGTCTTGCCCCAAAATATCTGACTAATGCTTTACTTCGTCCTCACTCAGCTTCCTCCCATCGTCCACTTCGTCCATCCAACAGACTTGACCTATTGGTTCCTCGGTCTAGAACTGGTATGGCTCAGTATCGATCTTTTGTCTCAATTGGTCCTTCTCTCTGGAATGCTCTTTCTCCTTCTGTTCGCTCTACACTTCTGTCTGTCAGTCTCTACTCTGCTCTGTCTCTTCTCAAAACCTGCTTCTTCTCGCCGGGCCTTGCGTCTTGGGGGCGCCTCTGAACGGTTCACCCTACTAGAGGCGCTTTATAAATGTTTAAATACAATAAAATACAATACTGTCAGCACACATACTTCGCCCCGCAGAGGCGAGTCGAGTTTAGTTGTGGGTGGTGGTGGGGTAAACCCAAGTGCGCAAGGAGTTGGGTGTGGCGAAGGGTTGGTTGGATTCCGAAGGCAGGGTGAGAGCAGGGTCTGATGGAGGGGCGAATACCCGAAATTTAACGGTTCCCCACAGGCGAGAAGCTCAAATTTCCCGGGCAACGCTGGGTATCACAGCTACTAAATATAGCCTAAACTTATAAAGCTTTGTTCAATAAACGAATAAAACAATGCGAAAAAACGAAAAAAAGGACGCTTTGGGTGGAAAATATTAAATAAAAATTTTAAAAATAAATATGTCTATTATAGTCCCAGGAAGGCTTTTAGCGTTTAATGTTATTTCTCTGCATATTTAAACTGTGGTCGTGACAGCATTTTGATTGGCTTGAAGATGGACAAAAAGATCAATTGCCGCTAGAGCAATGGGACAGTGACTGACTAGATATCTTAATTTGATCTAAATCAGCGGTTTGCTCAACCCTTTTAGAGCGGCGACCCTTGGTAACAATTTGAAAGTTGTGACGACCCCCAAACGACAAGTATGACTGAGGATCCACCGTCACTGCATTTTTGTACCATTGTCCATTATTGAGGACTGCTGACCTAAAATATAAGTAGGCCTAATTAGGCTACTGAAGTAGGCTAGAATATTCTTTAATAAATCAATTTGCCAGTTTAATCAACTGAACAACTAAAAGAAATTATGCAATGAAGATTGCGAAACTGTGTTAAATTGTGGATTTTCAGATGCTAAGTTGAACATAATTCCTCATGACACTGAAGTGAAGATCAATGATTCTACTTATTTTAACTGTTCAACGTCACTAACAGCAACCAATGTTCAGTGGCGTCATGGGAATTTGTATGTTTACACCGGAGTAGCTATTCTAGAGCCTTATAATGATGGAAGGTTTTCGGTTCAAATTAATCAATCAACAGGAGCCAGCAATTTGGTTATTCGATCAGTCCAACCTTCAGATGCTGGAGCATATGAATGTTTAGAAGATGAAGGGTTTGGAGAAAAATGGACAGCTGAGCTAATAGTAACAGGTACGTTTACTCCTTTTCATATCTTAAAAGTAATTTCAGACAAAAACTTTTATATTTTCTATGCGTGACTATAGAATGCTGCTCAAGTTCTTTATTATCAACAATGCCAACTGAGAAAACTAGCGGGGCAGCATTCCCTACAAGGGCCTACATGAACTGTCTGGTGTCAAAGCATAGTCATTGCATCAAATTGTTTCAGAAAGTTTTCTGTAGAACTATTCTTCTTCAGATTCTCTCCAACAGGCAGGTTCGAACGCAAAATGCCGCCTCTCCAACCTTCGTTCTGCCTTCTCCTTAAGTGTTTGGTTGCCGTCCTCCATCGTCCAGTCCAGCATCATCTGTCTCGGTCTTCCTCTTGTTCTTTTCCCCTCCATTTTCCCTCGATCACTATTCTTAGCAATGAATCTCTTCTTAGTGTGTGTCCAATCCATGTTCTTTGCCTTTCGTTTGTCATTCTTATCAGTATTCGTTCTTCACCAATTCTGCTCATGACTGCATTTGTTTTATGTCCTGTCCAGCTGATCTTTCCACATCCACATTTCAAAGGCCTCCAGTCTTTTTATGTCCTCTTTCCGTTTGTGAAGCTATTACATTTAGAACTATTAGCCTACATGTGTAAAATGTTGGAGTTCTTTATTACTATGCATTTGATTTCTATGGTTTTCTGAGATGATCATATAATCATAATTATTTTTGCATGACTTATATTATGCGTGATGCATACTAATCACAGGTTCAGATGAACAGTGAGCGCCCTGTGATATTAAATCACAGAGAACAAACTTCTCTGAAAGTATAAATGTTTGCCACTTTAATAAGTTGAGGATATTATATTTGTTAGGTAAATAAATTCAAAAAGGACATGTTCAGATTTATCTGTAGTTCAACAAACAATAAGTCGTAGGCCTACTATCAGCTTTATGTCAATAATTTTATGTGATAGTAAAAATAGTCGGAATAATCTACGAGGTGCTTTACATTTAATTTCTCTAGATGGTGATCCAGTCTGCAAATCTATACATTTGCACGGAGTCATTGGACCAAATAGCTGCGGCATTGAACCAGATGAGGTAAGACTTTCGTGCAGCATAAAGTACCATGGAAACAGTCTTCCTGTCCTTCAGTGGCAAGCAAGTGATGACAATCAATCCATTTCAGATGGATGGATCAACATTACTTCCATTAATAACGAAGTGACCTACATGCTGACAATGAAAAGTTCACTGGCTCTGAACAATGCTTCGTTCATCTGCCAAACAACGAGATCATCAGACAAACACTACAGCTGCTCCCATAGCACCATACAAATTTTATGTAAGTTACTTTTGAGGCCATTTGTGTGCAAAAACAATTGGCACCTTTTCATTTCTAGTACAAACCGTGTTATGCAAACCAACACACATTAACTTACTGACTATTGCAGAAGCTTCTAGCATTGTGTGGAAAAGAGATGAAGACACAAAGCGTAAACCTGCAGCATATCCGAATCACTTCCAGAGAAAACCCAGTCAAAAAATTGCATTTGGATATCGCTTGCAAAGGGTGAACAGAATGGAAACAGCCGTTGGGCAGCTTTTGACTTCAATGGCACTCATTGTTAATGGACTAGTTGTTCTTGGACTATGCAGGATAAACTGAGGAGCTTATATGTTAATTCTCAAATAACTCCTCCCACTATTGAAGCCACAGCCTTACTCCATGAGGCCAAAACGGAATTATTGCTAACAAAGAAATCGATTTTAATTAGTATGCTTTACTTTATTTCCCATGTCAGGCCATGTAAACCAGGGTGCAGTATAAATAGTTGGTCATTACATAAGTCGTCGTCGTCGTCGTCGTGACCATCATTGCTGCGGATCGGGGATCAGAGTCGACGACGCCATCTTCCTACATTGCTCTCTGTTCCTCGCGGTCCTGACACAGTCCGCCATCGCCATCCCCGTCCAGTCCTCCCCGTCATCCATCCATCTTCTTCTCCGCCTGCCCCTTTTCCGTCCAGATAGCCCTGACATATGAATGCCGGCAGCTTGTCTGCTCTGATCATGGGTCCGAAGTAGTTCACCTTCCTTCCGTTCACCACCTCCAGCAGGACTGGGTTTGGGTTTTGGATTTGTCGTGCTATTTTAAAGCATTTGACTATTGATTGGCGATATAGATTATGTACTTTTATTATACTACGCCTGTACACTAGGGTGTCCCAAAAATATTATTTTCGAAATTTTTGTACTAGAAAGTTTCCGTATGATCCTTTAATAACGCATGTCAAATTTTATGACATCAAAAAAATATTTAGGGGTCTCCCAAGCCACCCACATTTTACCCATATTGACATAATTTGCGCCCGATGTGTCCAACTTCTAAATGCCTTTAGATCCCAATCCTTGATCCTATTATAACAAATTTAATACCATTGGGAGGCTCTTAAATGGTAGAATTTGCAGGTATCTAACTTTATTTGATACAATGGATAGTTTGGGCAGAGTCTTACGCTAAAAAATGCAAAAATCAAGAAAAAACGAGATTTTTTACTTTCACAGTATCAGTGTGCTCACAGCTAATCATTGAGAGTAGTCATTACAAACTCTTGATAATGTAACAGGTCGTGGTTTTAGCTCCTCCATACCTTCATCTGCTTCATGATAAGAAATTCTGAGAGGGCTTAGGGGTTCAACCCCCTATTTTTTTCCTAGGACCACACAGTGAAGTCTTAATTGCACACCCCATGCAGATGCACACAAATCAATGTCTGGCCCGTTATTTTTCACCATTCTCATACTTATCTGCTTATTCTACATTAGGGTGTCCCAATTTGAGGTTATTTTTGAAAATGCTAAGTCTCACCAGCCAAAAAGTATCATTGGTGGAAAGTAACTTTAGGGAAAAATTTCAAATTTTTTGAAGGACATTTAGGGTTCCCCCTAGGGCTATAAGATCTAAAAAAAAGCATTGTGGTCTGCCGCTATCATTATCAATGTCACTCATACATTATTTCATGAACCTGGGGTTTTTGCAGCCCAACACCATTTTCATTATGAATAAGTGCACCACACATATATATTAGGGTGGCCATTAGCATACAGCCAACAAATAAAAATCGTAAAATTTTGTCTGGCACCCTTTCAATCCATGCCAATTATAAAAATAACATAATGTTGAAAAGGATTTTGGAATTGCAAAACATTTAAGGGTGCCCCTCGAGCGCCGAAATTTATTCTTTAATACAAATTTGATCAATTGAATCATACAATTTCAACCAAACTATATTCAACACACTGTCACTCAGAATTTTACAGGGATTACTAAAATACACTCTAGTGATGCAACAATGCCAACGAAACAAGTGTTTACTGTTCAATTATAATTCAGTTATTGTTCACTGTTCAGCTGGCCACAGAAGTAAATGATCAGTACAGGACAATAAAATGCATGAATAACTGCTTTCTACTAATTTGACACGAGATTTCTTTTCGTACAGTCAGGGAACTGTCGTCGATGTTCACTGACAACCTGCAGGAGAAATTGAAGCTGATCTTTTGTTAGCTTTTTTTTTATTTAAGTCCTGGATGAGTGCCACACCTCGTTCAGCTCTGTCATTGACGAAAGCCAACCCTTCGAGTACTGCTTGAGATTCTCGAAATGCTTCATGCTCTTCCTAAAGAGCAGGATCTTTGGAAAGTATCATCTCAGATAGTCCATGCAGACCAAGCACCTGGAACAGTTTCTTGGAGTTGGTTGTAGAGAATTGTTCCAGACCGCTGGTGCCAAGAAATGCATCTGACTTCACACTGGATCGTTTAGGCGGATGATCTGGGGCTACTTCTTCCATGGCAGAAATCATTAGCTTCTTGGAGTCATTGGGTACCCTTGGATCAAAAAGAGCAAGCCCAATAAGCTCTTCAGACAAATACCAGAGATGAAGCCCTAGCTTCTTGCTTGTAGCAGAAGAAATTGTAGTATGTGGATATGTGAGAAGGTTTGCCATGAGAGTGAAGTCATTCAGAGGAGCCTCCACAGCAATTGGCGCAGTTATCCAGGCTTTCAGGTAGACAACAACTGAAAAGATGACAATGTCACGAATGCTGCGTTCTTCTGCTGCAGTCTTCTTGAACTGAGCACGAAAGAGCCACATCTTTATGGTATAGATGACTTTTGCCATCCATCGTGCTCGGTGCATAGCGCCAGGTATTCAAAACCGAATTTCACGAGAAGGAACGCCTCCAAGAAAGACAACTGAGAGCTCTAGAAATTCCCTGTAATGGTCTCGTGGCTGTGCAGTTGCTAAATATCTATGAGCAAACTCCAAGATATCAGAACGGTGATATTTTAAAATTTTAGAGCTCACGTAATTTCAATTAGTAAGTAAGTACTAAATATTAAATGTTGATGCATTGCAAACGTTAGTAGGCCGACAGAATTATTAAAGCACTGAAAATTTCAGTTTGCGATTCCAATAATTATAATTTGGAAGTTTATTCGTACATTAATGAAACTTGAGAGCTCGGGGGCACCTCTAAATATTGCCCTATTGCAAAGATTATTTGCACAAATTATTTTCTTCATAATTGAAATAGATTGGAGGGGTGCCAGTAGATTATTTTTAACTTTCATTTTTAAGGGCCACCCTAATATATATGTATATGCTATTATGTATATGCTATATATATGTATGTGCTATATACATATATATAATTTCCTGCAAAGCTGCTGTCTCGTGGGTTTGCATGTATGGAGCAGCCATTTCGTTAAGTGTGCAAAACGAAATTTCAGACTGTTTGATATTTTCTTTTCACTACAGTCTGTTACATAATGCTAATATGGGTTAGCGGTTGCATCTATACCTATAAAATCGAAAATCTCATATCGTATCCTTGAATAAAACATCTTATCCACTCGACTGATTTTCCCCAATATTTACAAAAATACGTTTTAGCACCCAATAACAAACCATAAGGAGTTCGCGATTCACTTATTTTCTTCATTCTTTACTTATTCACTTACTTACGAGCTTCTCTGGCTTTTTACGTCATTGTTTACGTTGTTTTGACGGCATTACGTTGGGAAATAAATCAACCTAGCATAGTCTGCTTCTGATCCTCATTATTTGTTTGAAGCTTGTTATACATGTTCATGAGTGCCACTCCACGCTTTGTAATGTCATTCACAACTTTCACTGAGCTCGCAGTGGTCTAATCTAACTTGAAGTTCTCGTCGTTTGGCCATGTATATCAACGTCTAGTTGGAGAAAACTTGAAAAATCTCGTGTTTTCCGTGACAAAATCTTCCAGTTGCACTAAGCTTATTACGGCACGTTCCAAGGATGTTCTTTGTAGTGGATATTCGATCCAAGTTTTGTCCAGAGTATTAGCCAGTTGGCGCTTGGTATAAATGGAAGCCACATAGGGCCCATAATCAAAGAACGCAAAAGCCACCAATTCCTCTGAAAGATACCAAAGGTTACCCAAACATTTCTTCATTGCAACGTCTGCAATTGCACTATTTTATCTCCCTGTATTTTGCCAATGTCCTTAAAGATCTACAGTTCTACACTCTACAGGTCAAGTCGAGGAGTATAGATGGTGCATACGGTGCTAGAAACCAGACTTTGAGAGCAGGCAGATGTCAGCTATACCCTTTATTCTCTTCTTGCTGACTTGAATTATTTCTTGAACATCCGTATCTTAACACTGTAAATACTCTTGTCCATCAACCTCGCTCTGTGCAGGCCATCTTAAAAATCATTATGTCCTTACCCTTCGGTGAACCAAGAGAGCCATAACCACTGCATGCCTCCAACTTAATTTAGGCCTATGTTATAGCGGCATGCACCCTACAACAAATCCTTGTCCAGCTTCTGTTCCAACAGGATGCATGCACCATTTCTTAGTGGTGTTGAAACACATATTTGATTTGATCAGTAATGCCCCAAGTCATAGCCGTTTCATAAAACTAAAAAACCTCTAAACTCAAAACTTGTTTATTCATAGAGATCAAAAGCAAAAGCAACTCAAATTTATCAAAGAAATAATATAATATGCACGTAAGGAATAGTAACAACAGTTAGTATGAAAATGGTAGAAAGGATCCCTAAGAATGGGTAGCCCAGAAAGGGAGTGAACCCGCTAAACCTGGGCACCCACATTAGGAAAGAAGAAATAAGATGGCGGAGAGTGAGGTAAATGAGTATGTGACACAGGCAAAAGAAAACAAGAGTTGAGCCAGGCAGGATAGCAGAGGGAAGATGAGACTGGTCATAGTAGGAAGTCAAAGCGGAAAGTTTAGAGGATAAGAGTGTACATTAACAGAAGTAAATGGAGCAATAAACGAGACAGATTAATAAGGTAATTCAATAGTAAATAAATGGTGCAAACAACAAAAAGATAATTATAGTGAAGGCATATTGCGTAAACTTTAGCAGCTGTAATAACAGTGCAATTATTGAAATAGCAAAACAGCAGAAAACATTAACAAACAGTTAGCGATATACAACTACAGAAATCCTATTACAAGCCAAGCAGACTAACAATTCATAATAGTGATTATAATAGTAAGAGGACAATGGCAATAAGAGTTAATGGCTAGGAAGTGATATCAGATTCAATAAGAAACTTTTTGAGTCGGATTTTAAAGAGAGGGGTGGAGAGGGGTGGATCGTAGGTCGGATATGAGGGTTGGAAGGGTATTCCATATCTTAGGACCCAGGTATTTTATAGAAAACTGCTTGATTTTTAAATGTGCAAAAGCACTACGATAGCAGTTAGCATGTCTAGTGGCATGGTGATGTAATTCAGAGCCAGTAGTAAAGTATTTATTAAATGAGCTGGGCAGAAGATTGTGACTATAGCGGTGCATGAAGAGACAAATTTGGAATCTATTAATATTCAGAAGAGACAGCACCATGGGATTATAGTACAGTGGGAAAGAGCTAGACCACCATTGAACACCACAAATTAGTCTTAGGGCACGTTTCTGTAAGGTGACTAAAGGTTTAAGACGAGATGGGTAGTTGGAGCCCCAGGAGATATTACAGTAAGATAGATATGGAAATATAAGTGAATAGTAAAGATGAAAGAGTATGGTTTTAGGAAGGCAGTGCTTGATCCTGTGAAGAACCCCAATATTTTTAGCAATTTTCTTGGCAATTGTTGAAATGTGATCAACCCACGTGAGGTGATTATCAACAATAACTCCAAGGAATTTATACGAAATAACTTGGGTGATAGGTATGTTATTAATAAAGATTGGCCTTATTAAATCAGGGATTTTTTTTTCGTATGGAATAAAATAAAGTTAGTTTTATCAATATTCAAGGAAAGTCTATTGATTTTAAACCATGTTTCAATTGAGGCTAGTTCACTATTTGCTATGTCAAATAGATGCTCTAAGGAATGGTGAGAAAGGGAAACATTGGTATCATCGGCAAATAATATAAATTTAAATAAGGATGAGGTCATAGACAAATCATTAATATATAACAAAAATAGAAGAGGACCAAGTATTGACCCTCGAGGTACACCGCATAATATATTCAAGGCTAGGGATTTTTTGCCTTTGAAATAAACGTATTGAGTTCTATTAGTGAGGTAGTCTAGAAACCAATGGTTACTAACACCACGGAAACCATAGTACTCAAGTTTTTTTACCAAAATATTATGGTCTACAGTGTCAAATGCCTTTGATAAATCGAAGAAAATACCCAATGAGAATTTTTTCCCATCCATTGAATCAGTTATATTATTTTGAAGATCTAACAGGGCCATGTAAGGAGAGAGATTCTGTTGAAAGCCATACTGGGTAGAGGATAACAATTTAAACTTGGTAAGATAATCAGTTACTCTATTGCACATGAGCTTTTCGAATATTTTGGAAAAAAAGATAATACAGAAATTGGACGATAATTACTAATTAATTTTTATCCCCAGGTTTGAAGATTGGGGAAATTTTAGCAATTTTAACTCATTAGGTACTAGACCAGTAGCAAAAGAGGCGTTTATAATAGTACTAAGGGGTATAGCAATGGACTATATAGAGAGCTTGGCAATTGAAGGACTGATTTCATCTGGGCTGGAAAAAGATGCTTTAGTAAACTAGAGACCTGTGTAATCTCCAAGTCGGAGGTTGGAGTTATACCAAAAGAGCACATAGGAGGAGAAGGCATAAAGTATTCAAAGGGGGTTGTAACAATTGGAATTTTGGAAGCAAGCGTGGTTCCTATGGTGGTAAAATAATTATTAAAGGCATTAGCAATCAGTACTGGAGGCATTAGCAATCAGTACTGCATAGTCTGCATACACTGCAGACACTGAAGATTTTCTTGTCCCGATGATAACTTCTGTAAACCGAGGATCTGGTCGACACCCACTCTAGAAACGAGGACATGAAGATAGTCTACTATTTCTTTACTGCAGTCTGCAGATGTCTTCCAAAAACTTTCCATCCCAGTGAATTATTGGAGGAACTCCTGGTTGGCATTCAGCTTTCAAGTTTTCAGAATTGTTTTACCGATTCTGTATTCACTGCTTAAGAATTGAAAAGCAATTGAGATTGAACTCTGCGGGATCATTGACAAGACATTGTAGTGTGAAAGAGAGTAGGCCTGCAAGTTAGGGCGGTCGCATCTGTAATGGCAAATTTTCAACTTCATTTTTATTCTTTCTCCAACCCATCATTTGGTGCCACTTGGTAAAAGACTGATGCAGTCAAAAAATTATCCCGAATAAAAAATATTTAGGACTAGCACAACGTGTTTGAAGTTTTGGATTTTACGAAATATCGTCGTCTTTTTGAGTATAATGATAATTTGGATACATTTTTTTACCTATCACTAGTTTTAACAGAAATGCTACATTCTTTTACTCAAGCACGACTGACAAGTATGTCTAACTTCTACAATGATGATAATGGTTTGTTATATATTTGTAATGAACAATTGACCATCACAATAGTATTTGACTCGTGAGTTCCTGAGATCGATGACCATAAACCTTTACTAGAAAGCCAACACATTGCTATGTTCTTTTGATAGGCCTGATTTCTATCTACAGGAATCCTTTGTTACACTAAAGGCTCTTTATTCCATGCTTAACTTTAACACAAATTCTGACATAATACGGACAAGGACCTCAATAATAGTTGAACTAGAGAAAACTACTGATGACACATGTATTTTCGTTTACATATATTGTGGCACTCAGAGCAGAATGACACAGCGCATCACAGATAAAATTTATCAAGAACTGCTGTAAACAAATGAATTAAAATAGATGTTGAAATTATTGAGATCATAATTTTTATAGATCTAAGAAATTACTTATTACCACATAAGAGTCAACGAGCAGCTTTAAACGACTTCCAAAGAGAGCATCATAATTGAGTGCCTGGTGAAGCCTACTCACATTGTTGTCTATTTCATAATATAGAAGTTATCCCATTAAAAGTATAAGCTTACTTTTAGAGTTGAAAACATGAACACAGAGTCAAACAATTGACACGGAAAGTGCTGTCAAGAGTGGACTCAAATTACACTGCCTTTATAAGCTATTTTAAATTAACTACCTATTATAAATTAGCATGAAAGGCGATGGTGTCAAACACTTAAGCTATATGCAACTCAAAATCTCTACGTCATGCTCAGCAATGGATCCAGCTGAAATTACAGTGGCCATTAGGACATCTCAGACGACCAACCAATTCAAGGGTATGAGTATAGCACCCTCAAGACAACACCCATTGCTACACTTCTGTTGTCAGATGAACTCCTTCCTTGGGCAACATGCCAGAGATTTCACTTTGAGGGAAGTGTATCGTGAATACTACACCATAGCTCAAACCCATGCAAAGACCAAATGCAATTTGAATTGTGAGACAGTGTAATAATGCCTCAGGTTGAAAACATTTTAGCCTAAATTTGAGATAAAAAGTCGCATCTAAAAATAATGGATTTCTACTTTTTAATATGGCACCAGTTCCTTGTACCCAGTAACCCCATGAACAATGACGGTAAAAAATATTTCTCAGAAATCAGACCTCATTAAGAATTTTGGTGATTTTGCAGAATAAATTAATTTTGTAGGACACAGATGAAACCGCACAAATTTTATATTTATCGCTAATATATTCTATTTCTGTTCCCTTACTGTAACAGTCTAAGTACAATTTATGCTATTATAATCAATCAAGACAATGTAAAACAGGTATATTTGTAAAGAAATAAGAAATGATAGATGTTATCTGTGATGCGGTGTGTTATACAGGTTTTCTAGCCTTTGAGGAATTTTTCTTGAAGTGGCGCTATATAAATTGCTGATTATGAATACGATAACAGTAGCATGATCATGTTTAAGTGTGGACCAACTACAGGTAGTTGAATTGATTCCTGGTTTGAAGATTCCTGGTTGACTACAGCCATATAGCTTTTGAGCATAAGAAGTCTTACTATTATATGGGTAAAACTTTGATGGCGTTGTGCTAGTCCTAAATATTAATATTTTCTCTAAAAACTTTTTGTGTGATGTTTCTTGGGAGAATGGAACCAAACGGCGCCTTGGAGAACAGTCAATTCAAACTTTCATTTTTAGCGCCCATCCTACTGCAAGTGTTGCATTTCTATTAATCACTTTCGCCGTGGCATTGTCAAGACTTAAGCCTCTTGTCAACTTTGTGTTTTCTTTGAAAATAGTGAAATTATGCAATATACGTGAAAAATCTGAAGCGAAATTGCCGCCAAAAGATGCAATGGCTGTGAATGTATTAAAGAAAATGTCAATGAAATAAGTAAGTAAGTAAGTGGCAGCCACGATGTAGGAGATGTTAATAAATATTTGAGTAGTTGTCTATCAAATTCTATCATAGCAATTAACATGGTTGGAAAGCATATTAATGGAAATTACGCATAGTGGACCACAAAGCCCAAATTAATTCTAAACTTGAACTTTAACCTCTGGTAGCGACCCCTTAATGTCCTCAGATTCTCTCGAAAAATTGTCGCAATTTTTTCTCATCAATAGAAACCAACTTAGAGAGTGCCCCGTTATAAAATCAAACTTTTAAAAATAAGGAACACCCTAACTAGTAATAGAATACAACATACGACATTCCATGTTTCGCCTGTGTCTTTTCTTTGATATATGTCATATCCGGTAGCGACCCCTAAAACTCAAAAAAATCTTCCAAAATCATCAGTGTTAGTATTTTTAAACCAAAGGGTATAAGATAGGAGTGTGCCTCGTTTAAAATTCTCCCAATTTTTTTTATATGGAGCTAAGGACCACACTAGCCATAAGGCTACTTTTTGGAGGGACTGCATTTCAAGTTTAAAGAGAAATATTTTTCCTGTGCAATCGCGGGACACCCTACTGTACACAGTGTACAGTTACACCAAAATGCGGATAGCAATTGGTCTGTTAAAGAATATTCTTATATTGGGCACTATAATTATAAAGAGACCGATGATAATCCATGCGTATCATCAAAGCATTGCAGGCAGATGCCATCAACTTGTGGAAGCTGGTATTGCTATATTCTGCATAGACTACATCTTCTGTAGACATGAGTAGACACTTAACTAATCACTTAATAGACGATTATTATATTCATATATTGGCCAATGTTCATTTTTAGTTTTTCCTATTAACAGTAGCAATTTTTCTTATTCAAATTGTTCAGATGTCTTCGACAACAATGTCACTATTAACATGACTATGAATGATGAGGTCAGTTGTTTCGCAAACACCAGTCAAATATGCAGTTACAAATGGAAATGGTTCAATAACGATGATATATCCACAGAATCTGATGATCATATCTTAAAACCAAAGAAAGTTGGATGGCATCGGTGTGAAGCAACGTGCTCATTCGGAGGCATATCATGCATAGTGAATCCATTGTATGCCAATGTGTACTCAGATAAAGGTAAAGTTATCCTTTTATAGGCCTATAAACGTGATATAGACTTGTCAAATAATTTAACCATATAGCTATAAATTTTATTGAACCCACCTCAACATAAAGACATTAAAAAAGTACATTAGAATTACCAGACTAACAGCAAGGGATCAAAAGGACTACAAAGTGGCTGGCAACTTATTTATTGATTTCTGCTACAATACGAGTAGCCTACTATTCATAATATCCGTTATAACTGATGTCGGGCACTGGTCCATGCTATAACTGGCTTAGGTTACCATTGCAGAACCAAGTCTCCTTCTTATTTCATACAATGTTAGGTGAAAGTTTTTGATCAATCAATCAATCGTAATTTATATAGCGCCCCTTCAAGGTACCGTCTCAGAGGCGCTCCCGACCGAAATCAATGGAAAAAAACAGTCTTCAACATTTTGTGAAATTGAGAACAGCTTGGGAGGTGTCGCATAGTCAAGGGAAGTCCATTCCAGGTTGTTGGACCAACCACAGAGAATGAACGCCTCTGCTTTGTTGCAGTGCGAGTGAAAGGAACCATTAAGTCACCATGGACAGCAGAGCGCAGTGCACGGCGACCTATGCAAGTGGAAAGAGGGAGGCAAAGCTCACACAGATAAGAGGGTACCCAGCCAGATAGGCATTGCCACACCAAGGATGCAATCCTAAATTAGATGCGCTGCGGGAAAGGAAGCCTGTGCAAGACCTCACGCATATATTGGGATACGCGGTCGTATGGGAGAGGGAGGAAATAACGTCGGACTGGAAACGATCCATTGTTATCCCTATACACAAGAAAAAGGATAAATTAGAATGCTCAAATTACAGAGGCATAAGCTTGCTCTGCCACAGCAGTAAAGTTTTCTCAACAATAATACTACATAGAATTAAGATCAATCAATCAATCAATCAATCAATTTTTTTATTGGTCCATATGTGTCAAGCACACTAAGATATAAGGCAGGAAAATAGTTACATAAAGCATAACAAGTATCACAAATTAAACAGGCAATAATCAAGGTAAGAACTAATTAGTTGACGCAAATTATAAAAAAACCTTTGGGCTAAATTGGGGATACCCCCAGGAATATATAAGAAGAGATTATTTAAACCCAGTGGCTATAGGATAGAGTGATACCATGCAGTGGGAAAAGATAACCCTAAACCTGGAGTGCGTTAAAGATAAACTCTAGAGTACAGAATTAGGACACAAATGGAGACCCAGAAGGGAGGGAATCCCGCTAAGTAGGGCCCCCAAGTAGCTATGAAGAATTCTAATTAATACGCACCACAAATTGATGAAAAAATGAACCAAAAGCAACAGCAGATGAAACAAATAAGCCACACTGAAAAAAGCCAACACACAAAGTAGAAAGAGCCCTGAAGATTGTTGATCAGGACACACCTATAACATCAAAGCAATGTGCAGGCACAGAAAACCAACACACAATGCAGAAGGTAAAAAAGTGAACCAAAACCAACAGCAGATGAAACAATTAAGACACACTAAACAAACCATCTCCCAATGCAGGAGGATCCTTGAAGAAGGAACACATTTGTAATAATTGGATAACTAATTTAATATCGGTTATGATTAACTAACTATTAGCCATTTTCGTAGGTTTATTTTAAATAGGTTAATGTTAGGAGAGGTCTTTAAGTTTTGTGGCAGACTATTCCATAATAGTGGGCCCCTACATTTTATGGAGAATTTACGGGAGTTTGTTCTAGCAAATTCCGTTCTTAAGGAAAGAGAACTTCTTGTTTCATGTGAATGAAAGTCAAAGCTTGACTTAAACAGGTTAGTGTATTCATTTGGCAGGATATTGTGCAGCGATTTGTACATAAATTCACATGATTGGTAGACAGTAATCTGGTCAAGTTTGAGAATCTCTAAGTCAATAAAAAGCTGGTTAGTATGGGCAGTATAAGGAGAGCCAGTTATGATACGAACAATTTTTTTCTGGAGTATTATTAACATTTGAAGTCTAGATATGTAATTGGACGCCCAGATCATATTACAGTAACTCAGATACGGCTGAACCATGGAGTAGTATAATGTCAATAGAGTATTAGGTGAGAGCAGGTAAGAAATTCTCTTAATAATTCCAATATGTTTAGCTATTTTATGAGATATCTTATCGATGTGAGTACACCATGTAAGATGCTGATCCACATAGACACCTAGAAATTTAACCGAAGTTACTTTAGGAATCTCTAAACCATCGATAATCACATTTCTTTGTACATGCGGAACTATCTTTCTATGGGAGGAGAATAAAATATAATTGGTTTTATTGAGGTTCAACGATAAGTTATTAGCTTTAAACCACAGAGATATATTTTTTAATTCATCATTCAAAATCCTGAGTAAGTCATCATAATTGGGGTGTGATAAAAAGACATTAGAATCGTCCGCAAAGAGTACATATTCTAATAACGAGGATGAGTTAGTTAGGTCATTTATGTATAAAAGGAATAGTAAGGGACCAAGGATAGAACCCTGTGGTACACCGTGTTTAACAAGTTGAAAAGTGGAGTAAGTATCATTACATTTGACTTGCTGGAATCGATTATTTAGGTAGTCTTTAAACCAAAGGAGGGGTAATCCTCTTATGCCATAGTTTTGCAATTTACTAATGAGTATTACATGGTCGACAGTATCAAATGCTTTAGATAGGTCGAGAAATATTCCAACAGAAAATTCATTTCGATCAATAGCTAGTGATATTTTATCTTGAATATTAATTAACGGAAGCACAGTCGAATGACCTGGTCTGAAACCATGTTGCGATGGGTGGATAATATTCAATTTTGTCACATAGTCGTTTAAACGTTGGTAAACTACTTTTTCCAATAATTTCGAAAAGTAAGGTAGTATGGATATTGGTCGATAGTTACCTAGATCCTGCTTATCTCCTTGTTTAAAAATTGGTGTGATAGTTGAATATTTCATTTTATTTGGGACAATACCTGTTTCCAATGAGCAATTAAAAATTTGAGCTAATGGGTTAGCAATTAATATTATATTAGGGCTGACTATACTTGGGTCAAGAAGATCTGGACCTGAGCTATGTGATAGTTTCATCGTGCGGTTAAGCAAAATTAATTCCTCGGGATAGGTTGGATGTAAGACAAAAAAATCAACCAGAGGAAGTGACAGGTAATCAGAGTAGATGGCTTCAGCTGCAGGTATCTTTGACCTGAGATTCTGAGCTATTTCAGTAAAATAAGTGTTCAAGTTATGGGCTATTAAGAGACCATTCACAATAAGTGAATCAATCCCTGATTCCAATGGTTTAGAACCAATAATTAATCTAATAGTATTCCAGGTTCTTTTTATATCTCTGTTAAATTTGGAAAATTCCGCTGCATAATAGTTCTGAATTGTTTTGGTTTTTAGTGATTTAAAAATATTCCTATAAACAGTAAATTTGGTCCTGTTAACTTGAGTTAAACTTGAACTTTGAGTTGGACTTTTTATATATTTTAAGTATAAGCGAGATTTTTTCTTACATGATTTTAGAAGTCCTTTTGTCATCCATGGATGATGAAAAGATTGATGTTTTTGTTTTTTGGATAATATCTTTGGGAATGCTTTCTCGTATGCATCCGTGATGAGTTCTACAAAGTGCTCATAAGCTCCATTGGGATCCTTATCTAGACAAAGTTTATTAACATGATCAAAGCTCATCTGTGTCAATAAGAGTTCAAAGTGTTTCTTAGTTTTATCATTTACGATCCGGGAAGAAGTAGCAGTATTTGTTTCCAGGTGCAGAGGATTTTGATCAAACCACACCAATACTGGCAGGTGGTCTGAGATATCCGTGACTAGGATTGATGAATTTAGGATGCGGACAGAAGATGAGGACAGAAGAGATCTTATCGGAAGCTCAGGCAGGATCCAGGTTGTTGGACCAACCACAGAGAATGAACGCCTCTGCATTGTTGCAGTGCGAGTGAAAGGAACCATTAAGGGTGACAAGACAATTCGGCGCCGGACAATTCGGCGACAGACAATTCGGCGCCAGACAATTCGGCGACTGACAATTCGGCGACTGACAATTCGGCGCCGGACAATTCGGCGCTCAGACAATTCGGCAACAGACAATTCGGCGCAAGCAGGTAAATTTATTTAAAATAGCGCCATATATAGCGCTTAATATTTAACACCATAAAGACAGAGTCTAATTTTCGATTTCTGTTTAATAGTGAACTAACAGTAAATATAAAGAAATCGTTTCATCCACCTTCTATTTATATGACAATTATTTTAGTCCATCTAGCTCCAATTTAAGGAAGAAAATTTTCATCAATCCCGCTTCCATTTAAGAAAGAACATTTTCATCCATCCCGCTTCCATTTAAGAAAGAAAATTTTCATCAATCCCGCTTCCATTTAAGAAAGAAAATTTTCATCAATCCCGCTTCCATTTAAGCAAGAACATTTTCATCAATCCCGCTTCCATTTAAGCAAGAACATTTTCATCAATCCCGCTTCCATTTAAGAAAGAAAATTTTCATCAATCCCGCTTCCATTTAAGCAAGAACATTTTCATCAATCCCGCTTCCATTTAGGCAAGAACATTTTCATCAATCCCGCTTCCATTTAGGCAAGAACATTTTCATCAATCCCGCTTCCATTTAAGCAAGAACATTTTCATCAATCCCGCTTCCATTTAAGCAAGAACATTTTCATCAATCCCGCTTCCATTTAAGAAAGAAAATTTTCATCAATCCCGCTTCCATTTAAGCAAGAACATTTTCATCAATCCCGCTTCCATTTAAGCAAGAACATTTTCATCAATCCCGCTTCCATTTAAGCAAGAACATTTTCATCAATCCCGCTTCTATTTAAGTATCAAGCCCTGTTTATGCCTAATAAAAATTTTACATTTAAATTTACATGCTGGCGCCGAATTGTCTGTCGCCGAATTGTCTGAGCGCCGAATTGTCCGGCGCCGAATTGTCAGTCGCCGAATTGTCAGTCGCCGAATTGTCTGGCGCCGAATTGTCTGTCGCCGAATTGTCCGGCGCCGAATTGTCATGGAACCACCATTAAGTCACCATGGACAGCAGAGGGGATGTATCATGGCGCCGCGTGTTGGCTGCCTAGTTTTTGAGTTCTAAAGTTTTAATAGATTTTCCCGTTCATCCTTATAATGTATCTTTTGCGATTGATTGTACGGTTTCGTGATAAGTTACTGTTCACGATTTTTAAGTAGCCGCTTCTCTGCAGTAGTCTTACTTTTCAAAATCGGATTACTTTGATCCTGGAAAGTTCAGTTGGTTTTTCTCGGACCGTCATCACGGTATCGGAGCTTGTTCCTATACAGTGTTTCTGGCCATGCTGTTCCTAACTGGACGTAGGCTTACATCGGAATCTAAATTAAATAATGATATTTGAAATATATTTCACGTAGTTTGAACAATATCTAAACTCTGAAAAATGGAAATTAATCGGACTACGTTATGCATACCACGCTCGCGTGTGCGTTACGACAGCGATTTCCTACGTCACTTGCAAACAGCGTCATTTTCAAAAGTAGTCCCGGCGGCTACCCGGTGTAAAGGTTTCAAATTACCCCCTCCTAAACATTACCCCCCGGTAACTTGAAACCGGTTTCAGATTACCCCCCGGAAACTAGATTTGCATCAATCATCGCATTTATTGCACTAAAAAAATCAGAAAAATCATCCCGCTTCTTGTTTTAGTCTAAAGATTTTCATCCGTCATCCCACTTCGTGGTTTGCTATCAATATTTTGATCCGAAAAAATAATAGCCTCGAAGCCATTTTCTCCATGTAAACTTCAGCGGTGAATAGTATTTTAGTTACAGATGAAAATATTGATCACAAATCACGAAGTGGGATGACGGATGAAAATCTTCAGAGCAAAACAAGAAGCGGGATGAATTTTTTGATATTTTTAGTGCAATAAATGCGATGATTGATGCAATTTACAGTTTGCAGGGGTGTAATGTTTAGGAGGGGGTAATCTGAAACCTTTACACCGGCATAACGTTAAGCAGCTTGTACTGCAGCGTCGGTCTCGGGGGCGAAGAGGAGGGAGGTCTGTTCAAGCAAGGATAAATGCTACCACACAAGCGCTGTACGGTCAAAGGATCATCGTGCAATCATGCGAAGGAAACGTACAGGAGGCCCGTGACGAGGATATGCTTCCAATTGGGATCATTGTCAGTAGCCATAGGAAAACTCCAATCGTGCGAAAGCCAGTGAAGATGCCTTGTGCTCTGATTAGGCCAAAACTTACCAACCACATCTGCCAAAAGCAAAGAAACGATTATACTCTGTTAAATGCCCCATCAATCTACTTAATCAATTCGACGAGCCTGGCGAAGCCCCACGTTATTGAACACTTTACTGCAGACATTATAGCCAACAAACCTGATGTTGCCATAGATGTTGCCATAGTTGTTGAGAGTTGGCTGAAGGAAAAGCATACCGACTCTTCAATGGCTGTTGCTGGTTATCGCCTCTTTCGACGGGACCGGCTGGGAAGGCGTGGGGGCGGAGTAGCAATTTATTGCAGGGATCAACTACTCCCCTCAATCTTCCGACCCACAACCATCTATGAGAGTGATTTTGAACTCTTGTGGCTCAGGGTTGAAAAGGGTTCGCGGCCTTACTACGTCGGTGCTGTTTATCATCCCCCAAAACCAACATACTGCACTGATCTCCTCATTGACAGTATAGACTCCACGATTGAGGAGATCTACGCAAAACCGGAGGACATGACAATTATTATTGCTGTGGACTTTAATCAGCTTCCATCTTCGAGGTTTCTAGAAATGGGACTATCCGTTGAGTTTGATGGACCATCGCATGAGGGCCATTCTCTTGACCGAATATACGCTTCAGTCAAGCATCTGTATGAAACATGTACTGGAGTGAAATCAACAATAAAAACGAAGCACTTGGCAATTCTGGCAACTCTACCAAACTCTGAGACCGTGGGATCTGGAGCGCGTGTTGATGGATGGAAGGTGAAGTTCTATCGTCCGAGGACGCCAAATCAGAATGCATCCTTCCAGTCCCATCTGATGGCGCAAGATTGGTCATTCATCACAAAGAGCCCATCTCCAGAAAAGGCCTTCGAGGCCTTCTACGATTACATCAATGCGTCCACTGACCTCTACTTTCCAGTCTGGAGTATCACAATTAAAGAGAGAGACCCGCCCTTCATGACTCCGATTGTCAAGCACCTGTTGACATGGGCGCCCGCAGAAATTTTTGCAGGGGGGGCAACATTTTTAAGTTGGTCACGGTTAAATTTCCTAGTCGCAAGAGCTCAAAAATTGCAAAGCTGAAAAGTGAGAATATGGGTATTTTTGAAAGAGGTTTCTTAATGCATATTTCTCAGTTTCATTTTGTGTAGGTCTATCATTTTCAATATGAATAGTTTTCTTAGAGCGAAGAAAATTTAATTTATTAAAAATCAAAAGGACAATATGTTAAAAAGTAGGTTTTTGAAGGGGCGCTATATAAAGAATGAATGAATAAATGAACGAAAAACAGGCATCAGTTTTAATGGGGCAAGTGCTCCATCAGGTTACTTCTATATTTTAATCGTAATTTCTAAAGAGCCACTCCAAAGTCAATTGTAGGACACCAGCTTATTCAGAAGTCACCATCGGTGGAGAGATTGCCCTCATCTGCATGAGTCACCAGGCTGTTCAAAGGGCAGTCAAGAAAGAGGTCCGAGTCCTGTGTCCAGAGGGTTAGTTGTTAATGCAGGTGTCATTTAGAAAGGTGGAAGATCCCGAGGATCAGAAGAATGGGGTACAGAAGAGACGTTGGTTTTGGGAGAAAATCTCGATGTGTGATAACCAGAGTCAATTATCCAAGTTTCTCTACAGCTTGACCTACCTAAATTCTGTACTAGCTGGCAGCATGCAAAATGGACAAAATGCAGCCTGACTTAAAGCAGACTTGATTCCATATATAGGCCTAACGCTGGTGAATATGTAGATCTCCATTACTTAATTTCAATGGGCTGTTGATAAATTTCACATTTTTACATTAGTGTAATTTATTGATAATTAATTTTTGCGTAGTTGTGAAAAATTGCATTAGCCTACAGCCAGATTCCAGACAAGTAGGCCATAATCGACAGGAATAATATTTGTATGGGCACCCACGGAAGGGTTAAAAGTCATTGTTACTGTTTTCAGCAAGAGCTTGAAAAAAATGCAAGGCAGAAAATTAAGAGCTTCTTTATTTCTAAAGAGATTTTATTACCTAAATTTCTGACTTTCACTGAAGTGTATCATTCGCAACATTAGTATTTCAATGGGAAGAAGTTTCTTAGACCCCAACAGTAGTAGTTAGAAAAATAGGTTTCAATTTTCCAGGGGGCAAGTGCCCCCCCTTGCCCCTATGTGCGGGCGCCCATGCCTGTTGAGGAAACGGAACAAGCTGCTTAAGCAAAAAAGAACGGATGCTGCGTCATCTTTATCTGAGAGGATAAACCGAATTATCATCAGAGCTAATAGCAAAACTTTTGACAGAGCTAAACGAGGGTCACGTGAGATGTGGCAGGAGGTAAAGCGGCTGCGAGGAAGCGACCGCATGAATACTCCTCACTCGGATTGTAAAGTCACTGCAGAGACATTGAATCAACACTTCTGCTCTATTTCTACAGATGAACATTACGAAATTCCTCAGCTAAAAACAACAGTCATGGATGAAACAAGGGAGTATGTGGATGCACATACTGTTTACAGGTTGTTAACATCTACTGGTGCCACAGCTGCGGGTACTGATGGACTAACAGCGTGGATGCTCAAGGGAGCGGCACACCTACTTGCTGAGCCTGTCGCAGTGCTATTCAACTCGTCGATCCATTATGCATATGTTCCGCCGCAGTGCAATATCACAAGTACAATATCACCGGTACCTAAGATCTCTCATCCTTTGGAAGCTGTCGACTTTCACCCGATCTCTGTTACGTCCATTCTATGCCGAATCTTGGAGAAGATCATAGCGCACCGTTTCTTGTATCCTTTTCTGACGGATCCTTGCTCAAACCATCAATTCTCAGATCAATATGCTTTCCGCCCCACTGGATCTACCACCGCAGCCCTTATATCATTGACTGAGGGTCTTCTGGAGCTTCTCAAAGACAACCTTTACGTTCACTTGATAGCTCTCGACTTCTCTAAAGCTTTTGATATGGTCAGACATGCGTATCTTGCGGAGCAATTGGCCTAACTGCCCATTCCGGACTGTGTACACAACTGGATTGTGACCTTCCTCACAAACCGCAGACATGTAACAAAATACAATGGATTGGTCTCGGATGCAGCTGACATCAACGCTAGCATTGTTCAAGGATCTGGTCTGGGTCCTTTGAACTTTCTAACGGCCATTTCGAAACTCAAAACAGTACGTCCCAGAAACCGCATGGCCAAATACGCTGACGATACTTACCTGTTGGTTAGGGTGTGTCTAAAAATAAAAAGTTCGATGTCAATATCGACGAATATGATTTTGTGTTCCAACTTCAGAAATACAGTGATCTGCCAAATTAGATGAACATCGGAATAGATTTAGAACTTGCTCAAAGCACCGGAAGAATAGTCACTTAGGCGACATGGTGACACATTGTAATTTTCAAAGATCCAAGCCAAATTGAACGCATAACCATCAGATATAAGGCAAAATCCAAAGAAGTACGGTAAGTTGTCATAGTATATTCCTCATAATAAGTTTGAAAAAAATCTGGCTTTACTTCACCATTGCAGAACAAATTGTTTCTCTCCCTTATTTCTGACCAGGGCTTTCATTGAAGGATTGCATAAGTGTCACTCTCCCAGATCATTCGTCACTTTTAGGTCGGGTCAGATATATGCATGACGACTTAATTTTGCCTCACTGTGTGATTGTTCTGACTACCATTGTTACGAGTCTCAATCACGAAGAGAGTAGCCCAATCCGAGGATCTGGAATATCTTGGTGGTGGCTTAAGTACAGTAGGTAGCCACTCACTAGGCCAGATCCTAGATCATCAAATTCGTTGCACATGCTGTAGTCTATGACTCGTCAAAAAGCGCGTGGCCAACCATGGTCTCTGGCGAAAATCAAGATGTCGGGAAAATGCTGTTAGTGAAACAGGTAAGACTTCTCTGGCATGGTAAGTATGGGTATCCATTGAAAATGTCGCGAAGAAAATGTCGCGGTCAAAATGTCGCGGACAAAATGTCGCGGATAAAAATGTCGTTGATATATAATGTCGCCTTACAAAATGTCGCGAAAATGTGACATTTTCCCCGCGACATTTTGACCCTATGACCGTTTAACACTAACAAGCTTCTATTTCTCGCTCGTTATTTTCGTCAATCCAGCTTCTATTTCAGACATAGAAATACCTTCATCCAGCTCTTATTTCTCATGCTTTATTTTCGTCGTTCGAGCTTCAATTTCACCTGTAAAAAAACCATCATCCAGATTACATTTCTCTTGCGTTCTTTCATCAATCCAACCTCCATTCAACCTGCAAAAAAACTTTCATCCAGCTTCCATTTCTCAATGCGTCACAATCGGATTGACGAAAATAAGACAAGAGAAAAAAAAGCTGGATGAAGGTATTTATAGGTCTGAAATAGAAGCTGGATTGATGAAAATAAAGCATGAGAAATGGAAGCTGTATACGAGAGTATTTTTATATATGAAATAGAAGCTGGATGGACGAGAATAACGAGCGAGAAATAGAAGCTTGATGAACCGAACATGTGCACGCTCGTACGATAAAATACGGAAATTGAACAAATTCGCAAACAAACGCGGTAACGGTCGTGCGCGGTAACGATCGTACGCGGTATTGAAGGTGCGCGGTATTGAAAATCGCGGTATTGTGCGCGCGACATTATAATTCGCGACATTATGCATCAGCTACATTTTTATCCGCGACATTTTGTCCGCGACATTTTGACCGCGACATTTTCTTCACGACATTTTCGATGGGAACCGTAAGTATGGATTCCCATTTGGGCTTCATTGTTTCAGGTATACAGGTGAAATAGTACTTCATGTGAGACTAAGTCGCTGTCACTGAGAGTGACACTTCAAGTAAAGGATTCCATACCTTTTCAGTGTAGGATGGTCGAGATTATCCTCTTTGTGCTCTGACGATGCTGAATGAAAAATTGATAACTGAAAAGCCACAACTTGATCATGTAAATCGCATATGACATCCAACGCCGTCGGTGAAATGCACCTGCAGGGTTATCTGAACTTTATTCCTTTTGGTGGAATTCAACTTTGGAAAATGACTATTAGCTCTAGTAGCTCTTGACTAAAGACTACCAATACTGGAGTCCTTGCAGAATCATGCAGTGAAACACTTTTCCAGAACAATTTCAGAGGCATGGTATCGATGGCAAAGTTCAAGAGGTCCTTGCCCAATTCCGGTTCCAGCTTCATGCATATGCCGTCCTTGCAACTCGTTTTACTCGCCACTGTGTCAAAACACATGGCCAGGATTTTGTCTTCCAATCCCCAGCTTAAGATCTCAGCCATCAAGAATCTGGCATGACAATAGCTGTCGCTGAGTGGAGTTAGGGGATGGCCAATAGCTTGGTAACATCCTTATGAAATATACCATTGTCTGTAACATCTGGCATGATCTTGTCATTCAAGTGAAGAGTAAGGGGAACCTGTGACCCAGAAGAATCTCTGCTGCCAGGGCTGGTTCCATGACAATTCGGCGACAGACAATTCGGCGACATGTAACAATTCGGCGACAGACAATTCGGCGACAGACATTTCGGCGCCCATACATTTCGGTGCCAGACAATTCGGCGCGAGCATGTAAATTTATTTAAAATAGCGCTTAATCTTCCAGCTTCTATTTCTCTAACCATCCAGCTTCCATTTAACCTGTAGAGAACCTTCATCCAGCTTCTATTTCACCTAAAGAGAACCTTCATCCAGCTTCCATTTCACCTATATAGAATGGAAGCTGGATGAAAGTTCTCTATAGGTGAAATGGAAGCTGGATGAAGGTTCGAGGATTGGAAGCCGGATGAAGGTTAGAGAATTGGAAGCTGTAGGAAGGTTCCCGATTGATGAAATAGAAACTGGATGATGGTTCTCTATAGGTGAAATAGAAGCTGGATGAATGTTCTCTATAGGTGAAAAAGAAGCTGGATGAAGGTTCTCTATAGGTGAAATGTAAGCTGGATGAAGGTTAGATAAATGGAAGCTGGATGAAGATTCTCTATAGGCGAAATAGAAGCTGGATGAAGGTTCTCTATAGTGAAATGGAAACTGGATGATGATTAGAGAAATGGAAGCTGGATGGAGGTTCTCTATAGGTGTATTGGAAGCTGGATGAAGGTTAGATAAATGGAAGCTGGATGAAGATTTTCTATAGGTGAAATAAAAGCTGGATGAAAGTTCTCTATAGGTGAATTGGACGCTGGATGAAGGTTCTCTTCCCCTTATTTGGTATCCGATCGTATCAAGCCTTTTCGATGCCATCTACAAAATTTCGATTGATTTTCGCACATGTAACTGCGTCCGTTTTATGTTCGTCATAAAAAGGCGCGCGCAAACGGCGCCGAATTGTCTGGCTCCGAATTGTCTGGACGCCGAATTGTCTGTTGCCGAATTGTCTGTCGCCGGATTGTCAGTCGCCGAATTGTCTGTCGCCGAATTGTCTGTCGCCGAATTGTCTTGTCACCGCCAGGGCTGCAAGATCATCTATCCCAAATTGAAACGTACAATTGCAAATGTCTCTTATACGTTGTCATCCAGACTCTGATTCCTTGGTGTATGCGTAAATTGAGCAGTACCTTGCATGGGAACCCCTCCTTTGTGAAGACAGCTTCGCATAGCCGAAGTGATTTCAGTAGTGCCTATCAACTAAATCTCAGTTTTTTTAAAAATCAATTTTGCATTGCACCTGCCATATGATACAAGGATTAAAAGCACCACTTCCCGCCATTTGCAAAACACTTGACCGGTGACAAAAGCAACATCACACCAGTAATGACATGACCATGAATGTTTATTTGCTGGGAACTAGTCACTGAGAAGGGTTCTATAATAGCATGCAGCTAGCATGCATTGAAATCGTAGATTCTAATTCCTGCAATGCAACTGTGTTCCTAACTTCAAGCCTCTTGAGCAAGTCCTAAATGTTCAGCTATCGAGATATAATTTCAGATATTTAGCTTCCATATGATATGGCACAATAATTTCATTTGGTCGTTAAAAAATCTTTTATTTGAAAATTTCACATGTACCTTAAAAACACCCTACTGTTGGTACCAACCGTCAACAGTGACACGATTAGGGAAGAACTAGATCATGTAACGGAGTGAGCCAAACGCTGCAACTTGACTCTCAAGTCTCAATCAAAGAAAGACTCAGGAGATGGTTGCTCACCGTCCGGGTCGAGGAATGCTACAGTTCGGTCCAGCAGAGATTCCGGGTCTTATTCGGGTCCAAAGTATGACGATTTTAGGGTGACAAGACAATTCGGCGACAGACAATTCGGCGACAGACAATTCGGCGACAGACAATTCGGCGACTGACAATTCGGCGACAGACAATTCGGCGACAGACAATTCGGCGCCCAGACAATTCGGCGCCAGACAATTCGGCGCCGTTCGCGCGTCGTTTTATGACGAACATCAAACGGAATCTTTTCTTCAATCCAGCTTCCATTTAAGCAAGACTGTTTCCATTCATCCAGCTTCCATTTAAGCAAGAATATTTTCTTCAATCCAGCTTCCAGTTAAGCATGACTATTTTCTTCAATCCAGCTTCCAGTTAAGCAAGACTATTTTCTTCAATCCAGCTTAATATTTTCTTCGATCCAGCTTCCATTTAAGCAAGACTGTTTCCATTCATCCAGCTTCCATTTGAGCAAGAATATTTTCTTCAATCCAGCTTCCAGTTAAGCATGACTATTTTCTTCAATCCATCTTCCATTTAAACAAGAATTTTTTCTTCACTCCAGCTTCCATTTAAGCAAGAATATTTTCTTCAATCCAGCTTCCAGTTAAGCATGACTATTTTCTTCAATCCATCTTCCATTTAAGCAAGAATTTTTTCTTCACTCCAGCTTCCATTTAAGCAAGAATATTTTCTTCAATCCAGCTTCCAGTTAAGCAAGAATATTTTCTTCACTCCAGCTTCCAGTTAAGGAAGACTATTTCCTTCAATCCAGCTTCCAGTTAAACAAGAATATTTTCTTCAATCCAGCTTCCAGTTAAGCTGTCTTTATGGTGTTAAAGATTTTAAAAAATTTACATGCTGGCGCCGAATTGTCTGGCGCCGAATTGTCTGGGCGCCGAATTGTCTGTCGACGAATTGTCTGTCGCCAAATTGTCAGTCGCCGAATTGTCTGTCGCCGAATTGTCTGTCGCCGAATTGTCTGTCGCCGAATTGTCATGGAACCCAAACCTTCATTCCCACACTAGAGGAGAGCGTGCGCTAGATAACATTATATTGCATACATAGGGGTGCTTGCAGGTAAAGCGAACCATCATGTAAAGCGAACCAAATTTCATAACCCGTCAATCTAGCGCAGTGTAGCCTAATAGTCGCAATATGTCTATGGCTGTTCTCGCTCATCGGCCATTGTAACGGAATGCTAAGACCACACTACGGCTCAATAGTTTGAGTGGAATTATATTCCAGAACCCAGAACTGAGTTCAAGTTACTCATTTGCATGCTATATTCCTATTCGCTGTAATGTAGGTTATTGACCTATATGTCACCAATCAACAAGTCGAATGTTTTATATAAAAATAATATTAGCATATGAATATTAATATATGTCAACATGTACAGCACACAAAACCTTTCTCTAAGGGTTTGGGATAATGTTTGATTTAACACAATCTTCTATTAAATAGCCTTACCTAAAACCAGTACTGATTACAGTAATTTGAGGGATATAATTTTAATATCTACCCTCCCACGTAGAATTCTTTAGGTCTTGTAGTTATTCACCACCGGCCAGTCTTCATCGTACTCTCATCAATGGATGATCTCCAGGCTGTTGGCTTCATTTCTCGGTTGTGGATTATCATCGGACTTTTCTTCTCAAATGTTGAATTTCTTTGCGGTCGCTGCTTACTGTTTGAACAGTTTCTATTCCTTATCGTATTTACCAACTACTGCGACTTTCATTTACTGTTCGAAGTAGTCTCTGTAGATTATTTATCGTTTCGCAATGTCACGAGATGTAACTTCGTTGATCTAAGGTATACGCTGTAAACTGCAACGCATACACGCTCTTACCGGTAAGTACAGCGCTATATCGATCGTACGTTACGCTCGTTGACCTTCATTATAGTCCACACCTTAGGACACTAAGCGTTCGTTATTCGGCTTCCAATCGTCCCGAATGTCACGAAATCACACGATAATGTTCGACAACAATTACCAACTTCTTGCGATCGCTCAAACCTCCGCCATTACGTCCTTCTTCTCCAGCCTCCCTAGATGCTCTTTGCGCAGGCGTTGCAGACGATCCTTTTGTTCGCCTCCCATTGGCTGACTGACCGAATGTTGCTATATCTCGAAATGTTTGCCCCTGTTTAATATATATTTTTGCCCCTAAGTACTGGTTCTAGTACTGGTTAATTAATTAAACAGAGCAATGTGAAAGTTCTGAATCAAATCATTAATTAATCATTAACTAGGGCCTCTTCCTAACTTAACATGTGTAATTAACATTCAACAATATGTATAGCAGGGTAAGAACGTATGGGTGGGATCAAGGATATCGCTACAACAATCCCCCACAAATTAAAATTTGCTACAAATTTTCTTTTCAATATCCTTATTAAACTATCCATACTTCTTACAACACTACTACTACTCAGTCATCTACACTAGCACTTATATTAGCTACGTAGTTATGCAACATTCTACTCAACATCAACATTTAACATTTATTGTGATAATTCAAACTGTATCACCTTTACCGTACCTATACTTTTAATTTACATTGCATTTACACTGATCCTCTTAACTACATGTCTAATTCTACTTACTCTAATCCTCGGCTTAAATAGTCAGCCACTACATTGTCGCTACCTTTGAGGTATCTAACCCTAAAGCTGTAGTTCTGAAGCACTAGGTACCAGCGCATTACTCTAGCATTTCTTATATTACCAGTCTTTAAGTATTGCAGTCCTAAGTGGTCAGTCTCTACCACAAATTCCTGGCCATACAGGTAGCGGTTGAACTTTCTAATCCCCCAAACCATCGCCAGGCACTCTCTCTCCTCCACAGAATAGTTCTTTTCACTCTCACTAAATTTCTTGCTTGCATAAGCCACTGGATGCATAACCCCATCATGACTCTGCATTAGCACACATCCCATCGCCGTATTGGACGCATCCGTTCTCAAAGTGAATTCCACACCAATCTCAGGTAGTTTCAATATCGGTGCTTCTTATAAAGCATTCTTTAAATTCTGAAATGATGTCTCTAGATCATCATTCCATTCGACTGTTATCTTGGCATTCTTCCTTGTTTATTTCTTATTTCTCGGTTTAGGCATCTCCTTTGTCTTGTCGACAGTCTCTTCCTTTGGTCTGATCCTATCTTATTTATTTTCCTTCTACTCAACATAACTCGCTAACCTACCTTCAACAATAACTCAACTTAACCTCATAATGTATTATATTTACATATCTACTTACTTAACTATTCTATACTTACTACTATTAACTTCTGTTTGCAGGACTTCTGCTTTTCTTTGGACAGCTCGTCCTTCATATTACTTTTCCTCAAAACTCCTTACACTCACATTTTCGTTAGCCCTATACCTAACACTACCTTTAGGATATGACCTTTCTCTGTCATTCCATGACCTACTTCTCCACCTATTCATATCATTGTAACCTCCATAACTCTTATTTTGTATTCCTCCAGACTGATCAGCTGGTTCTTCTCTGTACCACGGTCTATTATTTCTCCAATTATTTCTGTATGTGTTCCTCCTATTCCACCTTATATCTCTACTATCCACATTTGGACTCTCTTCGTACTCTCCGTATCTCCATTCATTCGATCTCCTAGACTGGTTCACATTTCGCTTATTTCTGTTCTCTTCCTTTCTCCAGTCTACTCTTTCTTTCCAACATTTACTCTGATTTCTACGACTGTCACTTAACTCACTGTCTCTGTCCGTGATTAAGTATCTATCATGTGTTTCTACCAATCTTAGTGGTTTATTTCTAAAGGTCTTCTTTACTGTTTCACCTTTTCGCTCTTTTCTATCTTTGTCGTGTGTACGTGTACCATACCCGGCTAATATCCCTTTCACAGGCCCCTCTGCCTTCGACTGCTCTATGGTATTGAACCTAAATGCTGCGTCCAGACCACCATCCATCTTATCTTCAAGTGTGTCACGTTCACCTTTTAGCAAATAATCTTCTTTGAACGTCACTTTTTATGCACTGTCTCCTCGACATCACCAGTGACTACCTCCTTACTAGCATCGCCCCTTGTGACATCATCCTCATGGGTACTCACTCCAACGTCTTTGACCCTGATTTCATTTGTACACCCAATTCCTTTTGGTTTCTTCTCAAATAAACCGGGATTTACTATCAACTCTTTGACCAAGTTCTTTATCACTAATGCCTCTGCCTTCCCTTCAAATTCTTTACTTTTGATGTCAATCAGAGCTGTTGGGTATTTTACTTTGGTTCCATTAGCAAATCTGCAAACCATTTTACGTCCAGTATACTGGTAAGGTTTCTCTAAACCCTTTCTAATGGCAACACATGTTGCACCCGAATCATTTAGTGCCTTCACCTGTTTCCCATTCACCAACGCCATGCTCGTATAAGCCCCCATCGTTTCTGCTCCTTCAGCTTCATAGCACGATATGGTAACCTCATGTTCCACATCTTCCTCTTCTCTATCTTCAAAACACTGCATAGTGGCGACCGTATGTGACCTTGCGCCTGGTCCCATCTTATCGCATTTCGATGCATAATGTAACGTAGATCCACAATGGAAGCAGCCTCCTCTCGGATCTTCTCTACCAACTTCCCTCCGTTTACTATTCCTGAAATCCCATTCATTTTTGAACCGACCTCTATCTTCGTACCTGTCCTGTTCTCTGTTCCTGTTCCGTCCTAGACTACTACTTCTATTCTCACTATTATTTCTTGTAAATTCTCTGGAACGACCTTCCGGTTCAGTGTCCCTTTTCCTGTGAATAGGTGTCCACTTCCTCTCGCTAATTTCTCTAGCCTCCACATAATTCTGTGCCTGTTCTAGCAATGTTTCCAGATTCACCTTTCCCTTCTCTTTGAGAAAGCATCTCATCTCATCATCACATGTCACTAAGAACTGATCACGCAATACCAGTGTCTCTAATCCTTTATAATCATTCTTGAATCCAGCCATTGACAACCACTGCCTCAAATATCGTCTCAATCTCTCAACATACTGAGTTACAGTTTCATCTGTGTCACGTTTAGAAGAGCGAAACTTCTTTCTATACCCATTTTCCGTGAGCTGGAATCGTTTCAACAGTTCCTCTTTTAATTTCTTGTAATCTTGTGCTTCATCTACTTCCAACCTCTCGAAAACTTGCAATGCTTTTCCGTCTAAGGATTTCACTAGTGTTAATGCCCACATTCTTTCTGGAACTTCGTATGCCATGCAGGTCCTCTCGAACCTTAATAGATAGGCATCAAGACAATCTCTGTCTTCCCTAAATACTGGCATCTTCACATTCTTGGCATTATTATTCTGTCCACTGGTTTCCCTACTATAACCATTTCCAATCCAATCATCTCTATCGCCTTGTCGTCTTTCTTGTTCCAGTTCTTTAAGTCTAATCGTTTTCTGGTTGTCTAATTCAATCCTCTTCAGATTAGCTTCTCTCTCTTCAGAACTCCTCTTTTCTTCCATCTCCAGCTTTCGTAACTCTAATTCCTCATTGCGTCTTTTGTCAGCTTCAGCTATTTCTTCTTGTCGTCTCTTGTCAGCTATTTCTTCTTGCCTTCGTTCCCTTTCTCGTTCCGAAATTAATTTCTCTTTTTCATAATCAGCCAGCAATTCTGCTTGTTTAAAGGCCTTGCTCTCTTCTTGTCTCTCTCTGACGAAATCTCTAAGTCCTTGATCCGAATAACCAAGTTCCGATCCAATCTTAACCCACTTTGCAAATTCCGCCGCCATTTGTCAAAGATTAGTTATCTTATAGTCAATTCTGCGCTAGAAAATTTTCCAAAGCGCTATTTAAATTTTCGCGGTGAATCAGTTCAACCTTAGACCTGACCTCTTTGTCAACCAATAACAGTCCGTATAATTGAACTACCAGCTACGTCACACCTAATTAATATTCAAACGGCGCTTGAAGCTTATACACACGTGAGTCAAACTAATTTCTATCGTAATTAAACTATGCAATCTAATACTTCTTAGATCCCTTAGATTTACAGTCTAAAATTGTTCTAGATCCCTCGGACGAAGCCCCCAGTTTTGTAACGGAATGCTAAGACCACACTACGGCTCAATAGTTTGAGTGGAATTATATTCCAGAACCCAGAACTGAGTTCAAGTTACTCATTTGCATGCTATATTCCTATTCGCTGTAATGTAGGTTATTGACCTATATGTCACCAATCAACAAGTCGAATGTTTTATATAAAAATAATATTAGCATATGAATATTAATATATGTCAACATGTACAGCACACAAAACCTTTCTCTAAGGGTTTGGGATAATGTTTGATTTAACACAATCTTCTATTAAATAGCCTTACCTAAAACCAGTACTGATTACAGTAATTTGAGGGATATAATTTTAATATCTACCCTCCCACGTAGAATTCTTTAGGTCTTGTAGTTATTCACCACCGGCCAGTCTTCATCGTACTCTCATCAATGGATGATCTCCAGGCTGTTGGCTTCATTTCTCGGTTGTGGATTATCATCGGACTTTTCTTCTCAAATGTTGAATTTCTTTGCGGTCGCTGCTTACTGTTTGAACAGTTTCTATTCCTTATCGTATTTACCAACTACTGCGACTTTCATTTACTGTTCGAAGTAGTCTCTGTAGATTATTTATCGTTTCGCAATGTCACGAGATGTAACTTCGTTGATCTAAGGTATACGCTGTAAACTGCAACGCATACACGCTCTTACCGGTAAGTACAGCGCTATATCGATCGTACGTTACGCTCGTTGACCTTCATTATAGTCCACACCTTAGGACACTAAGCGTTCGTTATTCGGCTTCCAATCGTCCCGAATGTCACGAAATCACACGATAATGTTCGACAACAATTACCAACTTCTTGCGATCGCTCAAACCTCCGCCATTACGTCCTTCTTCTCCAGCCTCCCTAGATGCTCTTTGCGCAGGCGTAGCAGACGATCCTTTTGTTCGCCTCCCATTGGCTGACTGACCGAATGTTGCTATATCTCGAAATGTTTGCCCCTGTTTAATATATATTTTTACCCCTAAGTACTGGTTCTAGTACTGGTTAATTAATTAAACAGAGCAATGTGAAAGTTCTGAATCAAATCATTAATTAATCATTAACTAGGGCCTCTTCCTAACTTAACATGTGTAATTAACATTCAACAATATGTATAGCAGGGTAAGAACGTATGGGTGGGATCAAGGATATCGCTACAGTCATATATCTATGCATAAAATAAACACAACATCGGGTCTTCTTGAAGCGAAATATAAAATCTAAATGAAGCGTACTTTCGTCGTGTCGTATGTTTTGACGTTTCGTACAAAACTTTACCATTTTCCGACTTTTTTACTTTTGTTTACGGCACGTGCAGGCACATTTATATTCCTAAAACTTGTGTCTACAATGCAAGTGTGGCCGACGTCGTTTCTAAAAACATAAATTCCAATCGAATGCGAGCGATAACATGTGATGTGGCAGTGACAACAGAGCGTGGTTCGCTTAACGTTAACTGTTAGATAAACCGAACTGCCGGTATTGTGATAAAGCGAACCATGGTTCGCTTTACCTTATATGGCCATAGGCATGTTAACTTATTGCTAAATTGTATTGTGACAAAGCGAACCATGGTTCGCTTTACCTTATATGGCCTATATCATTTAGTAAGCATGTTAACTTATTGTTAAATTGTTGGTGTGTTGTGTTAGTATGTATTTTAGACCATTGTTGTTGTGTTGTGTAGATACAGATGGCAAGATTAAAATTAAGTCAGTATCGAATCATGAATTCTGATGCCGCAGGCAGGGGGTCAACCAACTGTCCAGCTCTGTGGATTCCTCAACAACCCTAAGCACCTCGGCCATTCCTGATACCATGTTGCTGCCATGCATGAAGGTGACCATTCACCCATCTCAGCACTAGCATTGTTACAAGTACTGGGACTGAGGACAATCAACTGTTCAGCTCTGTGGATTCCTTGTCAACCCTAAACACACCTGCCATTCCTGATGCAATGCAAGAGACCATTCACCCAACTCAGCACCATCCATTGTTACAACTGCTGCTCCAGCAAATGGTCTAACAGGCTTATCCAATGCTATGAACTCTACAGCAATAGACCATTCAAATTTTGAGTGTACTGATATTCCAACTGAGTTATTACTTGTAAGTCTACTTGCAAGTTTACCAGCCATCACCACCAGCAGTTGCAGAATCAGCTAGACCTAAGTGAAACTCTCATGTGATGAAATTTTTCCTCTTTCGAAATGCTAGAGGCCAGTTTCAGTGCATCCATGTAGGTAGCCACCCTGTTACGAACTGACTAGTGACAGCACAATGCAGTTTGTGAACGAATTGCGAAACAAGAAGTGAAGAGCATGAGAAATCATGGCAAATTAGTCCCTAGTACTTCTAATAACTGTAGTAAGACCTATTGTCGTTGCATTCTAGTATAGCCTACTAATATTGCTTTTTTGCTTGTATACTATGTGTTTGAACGTGTAGCCTGTTGTAGGGTCCTGATTCATGGCATTTTGTATGGTGTGATAGCCTTGGCCTAAAGCATTAAATGTGTGGTTCGGTTTTACACAACAGTGGTTCGCTTTTCCTACAATGGTGATTCGCTTAAGCTGAATCATCACAATAACGACAAGTCCTACTACTGGGACTGGTTCAGCTTACATGACAGTAGTTCGCTTTATCTATTGAGTGCTTAGCTTAGTTGAGGAGCCTCTCTTTCAAGGGGAATAGGTCAATTACCGTAGTTGTACAAAATTGTGGAACTAAACTGCCCTTTAAACCAAAGTGGTTCGCTTTACCTGCAAGGACCCATACATAGAGGAAGGCCGGTTCAGAAAGGGGGGGGAGAAGAAGATGGATTGCGCTCGGTTGCTTAGGGGGGATAGAAACCCCTGGGTGGAATCACTAGCACAACTGGTGAATCGGAAAAAGACGTGGACAGGAGAATCAGGCTGGCCAGAGGAATACTACAGATGGTGGGTAAGGTTTGGAGCTCGAAGGAAATAGGAAAGCCACAAAAGTTCAGATGTATGAGACATTGGTGCTGAGTGCATTGCTGTACAGTATACAATTCGGAGACTTGGACACTGAGGGGAGCACAGAAGCAGAGGCTGAGGGTGTTTGAAATGGCGTGCCTACGAAATATAGAACGTGTCACGAGAAGGGATAGAATAAGCCTATAAGGAATACAGAGATACGCAACAGACTGAAAATTCAGCATGATAAAGGCTAATACACAACATTGAGAGCAAACGGTTACGCTAATTTGGCCGCGTAACCAGAATGCGGGACGAAAGATACCCGAAGATAATAGCTGCCAACGGATATGTGCATGGAAAAAGCAAAAAAAGGGAAGACCAAAGAAGAGATGGTTCGACATGATACAAGAGAACTGTCGGGAGATGGATTGGTCCATACAGGAGGCTACACACAAAGCACAAGAAAGAGAGAAGTAGAGACTTTCCATAGCTGGGCGGCTGTCACGTGCGAAAGCATCGTCAAAGCCATAAGTCAAGTAATTTTAATTAGTATTGCATAATAATTATTTGCATTCATTGAAATAGTAAACTGCTTTCTTTATGAGAACTGGAATAATAAATTAATTTTGCTAAAATAACATCTTGAAATGCTACCATTACAATGTGAAATCTTGATAAGAATTTTTTATGATTGTATTGAACTCTATGATCACTGTTATCAGCACTGAATTAGTAGACCAACTTTGCTCAGTTGACAGCTTAAAATGCAGCCATTGCGATGTGAAGATTTTAAAAAAAATCAGGAGGGCACATCCCCCTCCCCAAACCTTTCCCCCTGTCGGCATTGCGCGCCTCGCCGATCGACCTTCGACCGCTCTTCTTCCACCCCATACTTTGCTTCCCCTCTGTCTGGATCCATCACTGGCCCAGCGCATTTAGATGAAAACATTCGAGAATTAGTCCTAAAAAAAGCTACTCATATTTGTAGGAGAACGAACAGGATGGGTTTAGGATAGATGTTCCAGTTACATGGTTATTGAAGACCATTGGTGAGTGACTACGAATATGCTAGTTTGCGATATTCGCATTTGTTGAATATTTTAATAATCTTCGTTTATTAACATTCAATTTATTGATTAGTAGAACGACTACAGATACAAATTATACGAAATACGGCCAGCTTCGCACGACACGCAGGTCGGCTACAACAGGCTCGGTAGCTTAACATCAATGGCCTAAGTGCTGGAACGCTCCTGATACGGTCAAGCCAGGAGTGGGAGTGGGAGGTTCGATCTTATTTTCAACAGACCCGAGTCAAACAACACAACAGAAAAGCGCCAATGGCAGCTAACAGAAACTTTAATAAATTAACGAGGCCTGAACCCGGGTCGCGATAATGTTTATCGACCAGCACTTTCTCAACTGAGCTATGGACCCCACCCCATATTAGCCCTGGAGTGCCCAAGTGGGGTCCGACCGGACCCCGGGCCCGTTTTTCCCGGATAACATTTTAATTGCTACGGATCTGCAAAAATGCTTTTAGATATTCATAGAACCATGTGGGCATAGAATGGTGTAGGCCTACTTTGCGTGAGTATTGTCCAACCCTAAAATAAATAGGCTAGTCCTGCACAATTCATTTTCTTGTTGTTATGACACTTAACATCATTTCGGCTAGTTAGCGCAGAGTAGGTTTCTTGAAGAGGCGCTATATAAATACTTGAAATAAATAAATAAAATAAATAAATAAAAATAATAAATAAATAACCCTGAACCCCACAACCACAGCATATACTAAGGGTACCGCAAGATATGCGGCTATTAGTCATACATGTACATTAGGGTGCAGTGAAAAAACTTTTTCCCGAATTTCAACAAGTAAGAGCGAGAGAAAGTTGTCAATATATATCAGAAGTAATCTGTAAAATTAATGCAGCGATTGTTATAGATCTTTCACCTCCCCAACGACTTTGTAGGTAGGGTGGGTCGTAACCAGTAACTCGTGTATTTGAAATTTTTACCATCTTTGCAGTGTTATATTGTTGACTAAATGTAGGCTGGCAAAAATTTCCCCCTGCATTTTATGTTACCATGTTGCTTCTAGATTTAAGAAATATTTTGAAAAAGTCTTGTGAAATTTATAATGGACAGTTTGGACAACCAGAGTTGAACAAAATCACCAAAGAAATGGCAAAGCAATAACACAAGACATTTAAAATTGAAGAAAAAACCATTATGTTGTAGAGTGTAGACGTTACACACAGTCGCACACTCACGATCTCACAGTCGCACATGACTGACTAATAGTGACTATTGAGTAATTGACATATCAAAATGTTCCCTATTACCCAATACTCAATAGGGCCAATATCCCATTACCCAACACAATACTCCGATTTCGTGTTGAATACTGGCATAATAGATCTAGCCTCCAGTCGCGCTCTTATGAAACCATCTCTCGATGTATTACCGCATACAGCTGACGATTGTATTGTATTGTATTTAAACATTTATAAAGCGTTTCTAGTAGGGTGAACCGTTCAGAGGCGCTCCCAGTGCGCAAGGCCCCGCGAGAAGAAGCAGGTTTTGAGAAGAGACAGAGCAGAGGAGAGACTGACAGACAGAAGTGTAGAGCGAACAGAAGGAGAAAGAGCGAACAGAAGGAGAAAGAGCATTCCAGAGAGAAGGACCAATTGAGACAAAAGATCGAGACTGAGCCATGCCTCTGTTACCAACTTTATGCAGCGTTCCACAGCTTGGGTGTGACAAGGGAATCTTGGAAAGTTGATTAGTGGCGATTCCTTACATTTCACAAAAGCTGTAATATCAACGTCAGAAATACTGGCTGTTAACGGTGGTTCAGTTAGCCTACGTGACATGATTGCCAATCTATTAGTTCCGTATAATCTTCAGCATTACAGTTGAAATCTGGCACTTTGAATACTCGTACGGCGATTTTGGCAGTGTGTTCACTCCTGGCTTTCAGTATTCGACGCAAACCTAATTCGCGGATATGTTTTCTGTCATCGGTTATCATTCCAAGAAGCAGATTTTCTGGGTGACCAAAGTATCCGTTGCGATTAAGTGTTGCATTGACAACCTTCCTCAAATCGTCGGGTAGATATCTTGACAAATGAATTTTTGCCACAGATGTCTTGACCCATCCTTGCATGACGGCTTACTTTTTATTGAAAACCACATTTGAGCGTAAACTGTGACGACATATCGCGCCAGAGTTTTCAAACTGTCTGATGGATCTACAGTGGCAACATACAAACGCAATAACCTATTTGCAGTCGTCAACCATCTTGAATGATTCATTGCGCCAGGTGCTCTCTTTGATCTATTATGCCAGTATTCAACACGAAATCGGAGTATTGTGTTGGGTAATGGGATATTGGCCCTATTGAGTATTGGGTAATAGGGAACATTTTGATATGTCAATTACTCAATAGTCACTATTAGTCAGTCATGTGCGACTGTGAGATCGTGAGTGTGCGACTGTGTGTAACGTCTACACTCTACAACATAATGGTTTTTTCTTCAATTTTAAATGTCTTGTGTTATTGCTTTGCCATTTCTTTGGTGATTTTGTTCAACTCTGGTGCGTCCAAACTGTCCATTATAAATTTCACAAGACTTTTTCAAAATATTTCTTAAATCTAGAAGCAACATGGTAACATAAAATGCAGGAGGAAATTTTTGCCAGCCTACATTTAGTCAACAATATAACACTGCAAAGATGGTAAAAATTTCAAATACACGAGTTATTCGTTACGACTCCCCCTACATATAAAGTCGTTGGGGAGGTGAAAGATCTATTATAATCGCTGCAAAAATGGTTGCACATTACTTCTAATATATAGTGTCAACTTTCCCTTGCTCTTACCTGTTGAAATAAACCAAAAAATAAAATGACCATTACATTCACTGCACCCTAATGTACATGCGTATGGTTACTGGCAAATAAATAAATGGTCAGCGCACGTTATATGAAATAAAGATTCATATGAATTGTTGAACTTAGAATTACTGACATTGTAGCACTATGTTTGGCCTATGTTTGCAACACAGAATTTGAAAGTCTGCAAGTCTGTGTATGCCAAATTGCCTATATCACAGCAATAATTGCATACAACAGGCGTACGTCAAAACGGAGGGCTCATGACAGTTCATACAAACGATGGCATCCGTTCTGCCAAGGTTACGCGAATAAATAGCTCAGCTTTTCTTCTTAGCCGGTGGTGTTGTAGACGGTAATGGCCTGCCCTTCTTACTCGACCCACAAGTAGGCCTAACACCACACAGTGACACAGCCGTTCGTACTTCCCCTTTCTCCGCAATTGTTTGAAAATTACCCTCTGTCAATCTTTTCAAGTTTCTCTTCAAGCGGCGCTATGCAAATTTACAATTGCGATTACAATTTAGTCTACCATAATGCAACTGGTCCGTCGTTAGCTGGAAGTGAGAGCAGCTGACTGGCATGCGGACGCGCCGGACGTATTATAGCTTCCTTCGGTAAATGACGCAAGCAAGCAAGCATAAAATGTGTATCACGAGATTTTTACACTATCATTTTACACCAAGGGTGCTATTGTCATACAGGATACATCAATTGATCGCAAATTCATTTAGGATTACATAGAACTAAATTCTGTAACGAAATTCCAATCCCTTCTCAAGATATTAACATGAAAACGCTGGCGTCCACGCGGACCCCCTCTTGGGCCTTCGTGTACCAAAAAATACCTTGGGTACTCGAGTGTTAAGGACATGTTAGAATTTAAATATAGCAGCAGTAGATATTTCATTTATCTTAAAGTTGCTGGAGTGTCATTAATGCTGTTGTCTACTCGTGAAATACGTTTATAGCTGCGTGGTTCTTTTTCAGATATGCTTTTAATATTAATTTTACACACTGAATACAATTCGCTTTCTGACATTGCAGTTTACTTTACGGTACTTCATATAATTATAGCTTGGCTATCTTAGATATTGCTTGAAATTGAAAAAAATCAGGTGAGTAATAATTTAAGAATAACTTCCCAAGTGATATTCTTTTATGTACAATGAGATAGAATTTTTTCATTTTAGCTCCAACTGGACAAAATCGGATGCTGTTTGTCTTACTCCTTGTACCAGCGTTTGCTGTTATTGGTGTGATTATATACTGCTGGAGAAAAAAACGTAAGCTTATACGATTCTACAGAATACAACTCAAGTCAAAGTTATTTCTTAAATAGAACCTGGATGAGTGATAAAACGCCTAGGAAATGGAAGCGGGATGAAGGCTTTATAGATCTTAAATAGAAGATGGATTAATGTTTTCTTAGATCTGAAACAGAGGCTGCATGTGTGATAAAACGCTCGAGAAATCGAAGCGGGATCAAGGTATCTTAGATCTTAAATAGAAGCTGGATGAATGATAAAACGCTCGAGAAATCGAAGCGGATCAAGGTATTTTAGATCTTAAATAGAAGCTGGATGAATGATAAACGCTTAAGATGATGTATTTGGTAACATTCTACACGACATATCGCTCTTCTGGCTACCACAAAGACATTTGTTTTTGGGGGTGAATTAAAAAACAAGTACCAAAAATTCACCTCATCTTGTGTCGAGATTTGCTCGGGCAAAACATGAGTTGTAGAGTCCGTAGCATTCTGGGGTTTCTAATTTGTTTTTCAGGCATTTCGAATTGAGCAGTAAACTTGTTATCTCGATTCCTCTGATTCCCCATTATAGGCTACTCAGTAAGCATAGATTACTTTTCCTAATATTGCTTTAAATTTTTTTTATGTGAAGTTGAATATAGTTACGGACTCTACAAAAATCGTTACAGACTCTACCAAGCACAAATTCAGCTCATGATATAATGGTTAAAATTGCCAGAAATTATGCATGGAAGCTAAACATTCAACATGTATATTGTTCAAATTATTCCGTTTATTCATCACTTTCTAAGCTACTATGTGGAAAGCATGGAATTAGTCAACAACTTTCAGACATTTAGAAATTTTATTTAGCTGACATCTAACACACATAAATCAACATAATTATAGCATGATGAATTTGTGTGTTTTATTATTTATTAATTGCATTTATATCGATTTATAGGCCTAAATGCTGTTAAAACAAGGTTACGTAATCAATAATTTAAATTACATGTAATAGTAGGCCTATGCTTGTTATTTTTCCTCGATTATTCATAGAAATGGTGGAAACAGTTAAAGAACATGTGGAGAGTACAGGCAGAAAGTCTACAACAGTGTAGTTCATGCCATAGAATCTGCACGTACTTGCAGAATCAGATTCAAGTACCAGTACTTACAGAAACAGATTTATGATTTTTTAGACCATGAGATGTACATGTTCAAGAAAGCAAGATTTTATAAGTGTTTAACTCAGAGCAAGAGCGTCACCAGAAACGGGTAGTGCTCCTCAACCTTGTAAGTGCACCAGATTTTTGCACTGGATAAGGTGTAAAAATTGGTTTGTCTAAATAATTATTTTGGTCTCTGCGCCCAGAAGAAGTTTTTCTCTGAAACAAGACTAAGCTACAAAGGTATTTTGCATGTTGTGAATGACAAATTTCAGACAGAATTGACCAGTTATGGATCACCAATTATATTTATCAGATTGTTGAAAAGCCATACGCACCAGCAAAATATGAAAGAGGTCTTTTCAAGTTCATTGAACCTGTGGCTAGTGTTACAGAATGACCTAAGCTGAGTGGCTTCGGAAACATTAAGAGCTTCAACATTGCAGATCTTTGAACTGTGCAAGCGTTCCATTAATTGCTGGTGACAATAAAACACCATATTTGAGCTCTGAAACTTCCCGTAGTACCTTGCAAACAATTGAAATTATGAAAGTAATTGCTATAAATTAACTGCTTTCATTGATATAAATCAGTTTTTGTTTATGATCCAAAACTGTAGAGTCCGTAACGTAGAGTCCGTAACGCATAGTGTGCACATTAAGTGAGTGCTCAACATCAGTACTTATCATGATAAAGAAATTCAATTATACCTATATCAACAAAAATGGCTGGCAATTCTAAGGTTGTGTCTCAAAAGAATGTGTATACAATAATTTCACACAAAATAAAGACAGTTCAGTCATCAAAAAAGTTCAGGGAACTTTTCTGTAGAGTCCGTAACGCAAACTTTTTAATTCACCAGAAATAATACATAACAGCCAGCAAAGTCTAACTAATACCAAACTAGTCTATGATTCAAGCGGCATCTGGGAAAAATATTTATATAATTTAAACACTCATCATCTCTCTGTATGAACGGCTCAAAGTCTACGAAATGTAGAGTCCGTAACATTTTGAATTCCGTGGAATGGCCCTAGTGTGATTTTTCCTAATTACAATTTTGATACCGCAGGCCTAATTCGATTATTAAATAATATCGTGGAGTTGATGCAAATGTACTGAGTAAGGTAAGAGAGGTAGGAGACAGACCAATTGAAGATAATTTTTATAACCTTTAAACATTAGGCCTATATAGGGGCCTACGATCAAACGCAGCACAGAAATACAGCAGTATGGGTATTACGGCAGTAACATACCCCTTGTCAGCAGCGAGGATAGGTTTGTTCTAAACTTTCCTGATGGCTATGTATGTGTTGTGGAATTACAAGATTTTCGAATGAAGGTGAGGAAGCCAATAATTTAGAGAGGTAATCTGTGTAGAATTGAGTGGGGACTATACTCTCTATCATTGTGACAGTGGATTCCCTGCTAAACATTGCACAACATCATAGCCTATTCAAGCACAGTAGTTTCCAATTTGTTCATATAATTTTGTTTCATGTTCAGAAAATTACGGATCATGAACAGACTAACACTTAATGGAGTGACTTGTGGTAATTGGTGTCTGCAGTGCATGCAGCTTTACCTATGTGTTGCTTGGAGTATTTAACCCATCTTCGTGGAATGATTCGCATGTTTTTATCTTATAGAGAAAGAAAAAGGAAATGTTCATTCCAGTGTGCGTGTTTACCAAAGACTGATAAGTTCATCCGGTAAATATAAAATTTAATTTAATTTTATATGTTTCGTTCATAATGATTTTACCTTTTTGATAATTGCTTAGCATATTCATAATGTAGAATTTCCTGCAATGTATTTCTCGCCATTCTATTTAGTGGTCATAGTCTTCTATTTCTTCATAAAATGTTATGTTTAATTTACAGAAATCGTATATATATTTTTCGTAAGTCTGTGTGTTTGTGGTCTTGCTTGCTTGCTTGCTTGCTAGATGAACACGGCCACAGTTTTGAAGCAATCAACACCAAACCTTCGCAGGGGTCGGGGCGGACCCTGATCAGATTATGTCTAATAGGCAGAAATATTTGAATAAAGAGACTGTCCCCGAAGGTAAGGAGTGTTCTTATTGCTGGTATGCAATGCAGCTTTACCAATGTGTTGTTTTAAGTATTTTTACTTTCCTTTCGATATAAATTAACTTTTTGGAATTTTCGCAGTTGTTATCTTCAGTGATGGGTAAAATACTTTTAAAAAGTATTTTGAGTATAAGTATAAAAGTCAAAAAAGTATTTAAAATACAAGTAAAATACTTTGGTAAACGTGTATTTTAGCGTCGTTAATAATTTGCACGCTTATAATGGCACAAAAAGCGCCTTAAAATATTTCTGCCAACGTGCTATCGCCTAACTGATGTATTATTATACTTAGAATTTGTTAAAAAGAAGAAAATCGATTGAAAAATTGTAATATTTTGTCATAGCAAACCGCCATGAGCGCAGTTTATCAAGATAAGATAAGAATATTCTTTAATATAGCCTACCAATTGCTATCCGCATTTTGGTGTACATACAAAATATAATAAACAAACGTACATAATTTCTATATCCAATCAATCAGGGGCTAGGGGGCTTAGCCCCTCCCTCCCCAAGAAGACCCAGATTCATTTTTTTACCGTGTGAATGGTATCTTTTCCCGGGCTTAGCCCCAAGAAGGCTTTAGCCCCTCCAAGAACGGAAACCAAACTCGCCCATGCAAACCGCCGATCTAAGTTGTTATTCAATTGAAGGGCTTGGAGCAATAACAAGGTATGTCGAAAATCATGAATGTTGGGAAATCGACTTCAAAGATTTACCACTTGAAACTGCTGTATCTAAGCCATTTGATAACATATCAACAAGCTGTTTTGAGCAATATGTACCTTAAAATTGTCTTTAACGAAATTTGTACATTATTCAATGCGAAAGATGAAATTATTATTATTTTTTATGCATTTTGCTTCATATTGGGTTATTGACCTAAATAAGATTCTGTCTTCTGTGGGGGTTGCTGCACTTCAATAGGCTGATGACACGGTATCCGGACTTTTCCCCCCGGCCCATTCCCCCCCGCCATTTCCCCCCTGCCATTTCCCCCCGAAGACAATTTCCCCCCCGCCATTTCCCCCCCGCCATTCCCCCCGTCGAATACCTCTCTAGATGGAAGACAAATCATATAAACGGAGTATTCGACTTGTCAATCCCGCTTCCATTTAAGTAAGAACATTTTCATAAATCCAGCTTCCATTTAAGAAAGAGCATTTTCATCATTCCAGCTTCTATTTAAGTAAGAACATTTTCATCATTCCAGCTTCTATGTTATTGCTTAAGTGGAAGCTGGATTGATGAAAATGTTCTTACTTAAATAGAAGCTGGATTGATGAAAATGTTCTTACTTAAATAGAAGCTGGATTGATGAAAATGTTCTTGCTTAAATGGAAGCGGGATTGATGAAAATGTTCTTACTTAAATAGAAGCTGTATTGATGAAAATGTTCTTACTTAAATAGAAGCTGGATTGATGAAAATGTTCTTACTTAAATAGAAGCTGGATTGATGAAAATGTTCTTACTTAAATAGAAGCTGGATTGATGAAAATGTTCTTACTTAAATGGAAGCGGGATTGATGAAAATGTTCTTACTTAAATAGAAGCTGGATTGATGAAAATGTTCTTACTTAAATAGAAGCTGGATTGATGAAAATGTTCTTACTTAAATAGAAGCTGGATTGATGAAAATGTTCTTACTTAAATGGAAGCGGGATTGATGAAAATGTTCTTACTTAAATAGAAGCTGGATTGATGAAAATGTTCTTACTTAAATGGAAGCGGGATTGATGAAAATGTTCTTACTTAAATAGAAGCTGGATTGATGAAAATGTTATTGCTTAAATGGAAGCTGATCATTGTCTCCGGGGGGTAATGGCGGGGGGAAATGGCGGGGGGGAATTGTCCCCGGGGGGAAATGGCAGGGGGGAAATGGCGGGGGGGGAATGGGCCGGGGGGAAAAGTCCTAGACCCGATGACACACAGGCATATGTCCAGTAGACTGGTCCAAAATTGCATGGTACAAAAAATGTTCTTTTTGATTTTTGAGGCATGTTGATACATTTGTTCATTTTGATCTAAAAAGTACCTGTGTGAAATTTTATGCCAAAAATGTAATATTTAGGGGTCACTCACGAGCATCAAAGTTGGGGTTTGGGAGCTATATATTAATAGTCCAGGCAATTTGCAGTTTGACTTGGGAAAAATTGTAACACAAGCTTTCTAAACAGTTTCTTCCTCAGAATTTGCTCCCGAATAAAATATCCAAAATCCAAAAAAATCTGACCACGTGGTCTCCCCCAAAATGGGGTTCAAAATATAATGGTTTTTCGTGCATTTTTAAACCTTAATGTGGCTGGAAAGTGAAGTTTTCAGGAACAATTTTCAGAAATTTGTTGATTGTCCCTCTCAGAACATTGATAAGTAGGCCTACACTTAAACAGGCCTACCCTTAGGAGACTCGAAGGGATCATTAGGGCACGTGCCCCCATGATGTTCTATAAATTGAGCTGGTTTCAACGCTGGACCACAGCATTATTTTTAACAGGCTTTCTAGTCACATCCTATTTGCAGTTCAATACTGTATGGCCAAAGTCTATTTCTCAAAGCTCACTTTGGCATGCCAGGGTTGACAGGTGAACCAATATGGCGTCAATCTGAGAGATTTCTTCATCCACGAAGTCAAGAAGGAAGATGTTCTCTTAGTTTCAATCTGGAATAGTAAAGTAATTGTAGCAGACCTTACAGAAGAAAGAAGAGGGCGCATAGGTTGACCCAGGGTGAGAATTACTGGGCGTTTCAGTCCCCAATCTTACTTAGAGCCCCATAGTAAAATCTGTTTTCACACCCCAATTAAAAGTGGATCATGGTTCAATCCCCAGTTATTTTTCCACAATTCTCACACTGGGTTGACCTTTTGTCAATAATTGTTGGCTTCAAGTCCAAATATCAAATTCGATGAGCTCATTGCTGTGCCAAAACTTCCATTGGGTAATGGAGCTGCCATGACCAACGTCGCTCTCAAGATCATTGAAGAATGGACATGGGAAAAACCTATTGAAGCTCTGTCATTTGACTCTACTGCTTCCAACACGCCATGGGATCCATTACGGATGTTGCTAACTGTTTGGTGTTGTATTTTGTTGGCTTCTGTCGCATTCAGCTTGTGCAGACATCTCGCAACAGAGTCTATATTGGATACACTGATACAGTCTTCATAGTTGTGATGGCTGCATCATCTGAACCCGATATCCAGCTATTCAAATGTTTATCACCAACAGTGGTCTTTCATCATAACAGTCCGCTAGTCCATGCATTTCAGGCTCTAAAATAACTGACTGCAGAAAGTGCCAAGATGCAGCCATCGTGGTCATGAAGACTTGCACAGTTTGTGCCTCTGTAAGTCTATTAACAGGGGATCTGCAGCTCTCCTGGATGACCAACACAACGCTGCAAATGAGAAGATCACTAAGGCGGCATTTACTAATTTCATTCGTCATTTCTGGTATTTAGAAATTGACCTTGCTGGGTTCTTATTTTTCTCCAAGAAACAGTTAATGAATGAGAAAAGAAATAATCAAGACACAAGTAAAGAAGAAGAACCTAGAATGCAAGATGTGGGTTCCTAAGGGAAAAAGGAGAGGAAATAACAGAGAACCGGAGGTTTATGAAATCTCTTTGTATCAAGGAGACGTTGTTGGATCTTCCTCCTAAATAGGCTTACAGACCATTAACAGGGGATCTGCAGCTCTCCTGGATGACCAACACAACGCTGCAAATGAGAAGATCACTAAGGCGGCATTTACTAATTTCATTCGTCATTTCTGGTATTTAGGAATTGACCTTGCTGGGTTCTTATTTTTTCTCCAAGAAACAGTTAATGAATGAGAAAAGAAATAATCAAGACACAAGTAAAGAAGAAGAACCTAGAATGCAAGATGTGGGTTCCTAAGGGGAAAAGGAGAGGAAATAACAGAGAACCGGAGGTTTATGAAATCTCTTTGTATCAAGGAGACGTTGTTGGATCTTCCTCCTAAATAGGCTTACAGACCAAGTCGTGAATGATGTGGCAGAGAGATTTCTGAGATTAGCTGCAACAATCAGTACCTTCAATGACTCGCTGACGAAGAGCGAAGACACTAAGCATTACTCTAGGTGGCAAAGCTTCATCGTAAACTTCGTGGTCAAAATCGACTTTCTGAACCGACATTGTGACATTCTGACCGCATTCTTAGATAGTTTTTATTATACACTGGAAGTTAATTAAACACTAATTGCAGCTGCTTTTCATGCTGGCAATTAAATAATATTGCTAACAGCTAAAATGGAAGGCTCAGTGCTCGTTGACTTGAGGCCTGCAGTTATATTGCAGTGTTTACAATGTAGTTAGTATGTTAAAACTTTGACAGCAGTGAGTGACCTGAAGATAGAGTCACAGTGTTTTAATACTTTGCACTGTGGGTTTTCTGTACCAGATGTACAGAAAAAACAACATGCCTTTCAAATATTTCAATGTTCATTTTTTTGGACCACTCTAATGTCCAGGGTCCAGCTTTAGAGGCTATCTCACTTACAAGTGGAAAAAATACTTGTGACGTCGGAAACGATTGGTGCCTGGATGTCATCCAATCGCCTCAGGTTAAATCCTGGTAAAACACAATTTATTTGGGTTGGAAGTCGCGTGCAAGTTTCTAAAATTGATATGCAAAATCTGCAACATTAATTTCCTGGCATGACTTTTTCTACCACTGTGCGTGATTTGGGTGTGGCCTTGGACCAGGAATTGACCCTTTCTGATCACTTGAGGAATGTATGTCGCACTTGCTTCTACCATCTTCGTCAAATTCGCTCGGTACGTCGTTCACTTATAACCAAAGCTGCCACTACTCTGATGCATGCATTTATATGCACGAGAGTTGACTATGGTAGTGCCATCTATGCGGGCTTAACCCTTTCACGCATTAATAAGTTGCAATCTGTCTTTAATGCTGCGGCCCGCCTGATTGGCGGCATACCAAAGTTTGGGCATATTTCAAGTTTTATACGGGAAGAACTGCACTGGTTGCCAATGCAAAAACGTATTGAGTTTAAGATTTTAATGTTCATGCGTAATTGCCTAGCAGGCCAAGCTCCGACCTATCTTATGGAACTCTGTGACCTGTGCTGTCCATCCCAGGCCGTAGATTCTTTCGCTCTGCTACGCATGGTGACCTGGTTGTCCCTAGGGCCCGATCTTCCACAGTGCTACAGAGAAGCCTTGCTATGGTTGGTCCGTCTTTCTGGAATAAGTTACCTATTAGTCTCCGCAATGAACTTCTTTGTATTTCTTTGCCCCTTTTCCGCAAGCGTTTGAAAACCATTCTCTTTGATTGTGGTTTGGTGTCAGGTCGGGAGCGCCTCTGAGGAGTTCTCATGAAGTGGCGCTATATAAATGTATGATTACAATTACAGTTACAATTACAATTACAATTATTGCAACACGAATACGCCGTCATTAGTATAATTTCTGGTGCAATAACAGGTTATGTCGACAAAGTGTATTCTAGTAGCTGTAATACCACACATGTCATCTGGAATAAGTGAACGTACCTTATTATTATTGCACTGAACTGTCTCTATTACACAGTTCGAGAATCGTGCAATAAGTCACCATAACTGTAGTAGTGTAGTACTGTCGAGATATAAAATATGCAAAAGCAGTGCAGCATGAAGTTTTAATGACATAACCGTAGAAATTGTATGGAATATCAGATCTTTGTATCGCGGTTCAGACTTTTCATTTTTACAAAATAAGAACCATTATTATTTTGTTTCAAAATTTCATTGGATTCATCAACAACATTTTGATCAACCGACACTGCATCTGCTTCTCGTAATGATTTCTGGTACTATAATTTTAATTCACCCGAATTCATTTCGGAATTATTTCAGTGACGCCCATAAGCTGCACGTTTTTATCAATCCGTCTCCATTTTAGGTAACAAATATTTTTCATCTACCATAGAGTCAAAAATTCGCTTCATCAGTTCAGCTTCTATTTAAGTAGCAACACTTGCGTTTATCCATCCAACTTCCATTTAAATAACAACTATTTTTCATCATGCCAGTTTCAGTTTAAGCAAAAACATTTTCATTGATCCCTCTTCCATTATTTTGAGTAAAATGATTTTGTGTCAATCCGACTTGAAGACTCTGTTTTACACGATACATATATGTACATTATCGCTGAAATAAATTCGAAATTAAATCGGGTGAATTAAAAAAATTTCGATTTAATTTCGCCAACTTCTAGTTTGTCCAGAACCCTTTTAATCGATCCAGCTTCTGCTTAGACAAGAATTTGATCGGTAAATCCCGTTTCTATTTTGTCAGTATATATTTTTCATCAATTTTACATTGAAAGTTATTCTTCATCAATCCAGCTTCAATTTCAGCAGAATGACTGCACTAACCCTAAAACTAACCCTAACCGACCCTCACGACGCCTAACCTGAGCCCTAACCGACCCTCACGCGCTAAATCCCGCTTCTACTTCGTGAGGAAATATTTTTCATCGAATTTCTATTTCTGTGGGGGTGTCACGACAACTCGTCTACCGACAACTCGTCTAACGACAAGTGGTCTCCGGACAATTCGTCTACGACAACTGGTCTACAGACAACTGATCCAGCGCTTGAGAAATGGAAGCTGGATGAAAGTTTCTACAGGTGAAATGGAGGTTGGATTGATGAAAAAATGCAAGAGAAATGAAATCTGGATTATGGCTCTTTTACAGGTGAAATAGAAGCTGGATTGACGAAAATAACGTATGAGAAACAAAAGCTGGATGAAAGTATTTCTTGATCTGAAATAGAAGCTGGATTGAGGAAAAACGCTTCAGTAATGGAAGCTGGATAAGGGTATTGTTTTATATCTGAAATAGAAGCTGGATTGACGAAAATAACGGGTGAGAAATAGAATCAGGATGACAGTATTTTTAGATCTGAAGTAGAAGCTGGATGCATGTCGAAATACATGAATAAAATCATCGATCCAGCTTCCATTTAAGCTTAGAAACCATTTTCATAAATCCCGCTTCTATTTCATCAATCCTATTCGTCTGTAGACCAGTTGTCGTTAGACCAATTGTCCGGAGACGAGTTGTCGGTAGACGAGTTGTCGGTAGACCAGTTGTCGTGGAACCTTCTGTGGGGTCGTACACGAAACCTACATCGACACGCTGAAATAAATAAAAAAGGTGAATTAAAATTATAGTACCTAAAATTATAGTACCTGATTTCTTAACCTTACACTTTATCTTTCAACAGCACATATTGTTTTGAAATCAACGTTTGCCAACTGTTCATCTTTAACACACTTGGTGCTAGGTTGTTGCGATTGCCAGACCCGCAAATAATTTTTAATACTGCAACAATCTTTGTCAAAATGCGTTGCCATGATAGCACCTACGCTTGGTGAGTGGGTGGTAATGTTTGTAATACTTCAACCCAGCGGGAGTTAATTGTGCGAAAAATAAGAACAGTACTGTTGGTGAAGATAAAATCTACACAAAATTCTCAGGCAAACTGGGATCAATCCGGGAAATGAGGCTCAAAGAGTCAATTCCGGGACTGTCCCTGTAAAGGTTTCAAATTACCCCCTCCTAAACATTACTCCCCGGTAACTTGAAACCGGTTTCAGATTACCCCCCGGAAACTAGATTTGCATCAATCATCGCATTTATTGCACTAAAAAAATCAGAAAAATCATCCCGCTTCTTATTTTGGTCTGAAGATTTTCATCCGTCATCCCACTTTGTGGTTTGCTATCAATATTTTGATCCGAAAAAAAATAATAGCCTCGAAGCCATTTTCTCCATGTAAACTTCAACGGCGAATAGTATTTTAGTTACAGATGAAAATATTGATAACAAACCACGAAGTGGAATGACGGATGAAAATCTTCAGAGCAAAACAAGAAGCGGGATGAATTTTTTGATATTTTTAGTGCAATAAATGCGATGATTGATGCAATTTACAGTTTGCAGGGGGGTAATGTTTAGGAGGGGGTAATCTGAAACCTTTACACCGGTGTAAAGGTTTCAAATTACCCCCTCCTAAACATTACCCCCGGTAACTTGAAACCGGTTTAGATTACCCCCCGGTAATCTGAATCCGGTTTCAAATTACCCTCGGGGGTAACCTCAAACCGGTTTCATCCTACCCCCTACGGTTTCAGGTTACCCCATATATTACATTCATCCAGCTTCTATTTCACCTCTAGAGAACCTTTATCTAGCTTCCATTTCACCTCTAGAGAACCTTCTTCCAGCCTCCATTTCCCAACCAGAGAACCTTAATCCAGCATCCATTTCTCAAGCGTTGTTTTCGTCAATCCAGCTTCTATTTCACCTACAGAAAACCTTCATCCAGCTTTCATTTCACCTCTAGAGAAACTTCATCCACCTTCCATTTTTCAAGCCTTGTTTTTGACAATCCAGCTTCTAAGTTTTTTATATCGAGCACTTAGTTAAATGGATTGACGAAAACAACTTTGTGAAATTTAAGCTGGATGAAGGTTCTCTGAAGATGAAATGGAAGCTGGATGAAGGTTCTCTGTGGGTGAGATCGAAGCTGGATTGACGAAAACGACGCTTGAGAATTGGAAGCTGGATGAAGGTTCTCTGTAGGTGAAATAGAAGCTGGATTGACGAAAACGACGCTTGAGAAATTGAAGCTGGATGAAGGTTCTCTGTAGGGCTGTGAAAAGGAAGCTGGATATACGGAATTCATTCGGAATTCAGAGGGGGTAACCTGAAACCGGGGGTAGGATGAAACCGGTTTCAGATTACCCATAGGAGGTAATCTGAAACCGGTTTCAAGTTACCGGGGAGTAATGTTTAGGAGGGGGTAATTTGAAACCTTTACACCGGTGTAAAGGTTTCAGATTACCCCCTCCTAAACATTACCCCCGTGCAAACTGTAAATTGCATCAATCATCGCATTTATTGCACAAAAAATATCAAAAAATTCATCCCGCTTCATGTTTTGGTCTGAAGATTTTCATCCGTCATCCCACTTCGTGGTTTGTTATCAATATTTTCATCTGTAACTAAAATACTATTCGCCGCTGATGTTTACATGGAGAAAATGGCTTCGAGACTCTTATTTTTTTCGGATCAAAATATCGATAGCAAACCACAAAGTGGGATGACGGATGAAAATCTTCAGACCAAAACAAAAAGCGGGATGATTTTTCTGATTTTTTTTGGTGCAATAAATGCGATGATTGATGCAAATCTAGTCTCCGGGGGGGGGGGGGGGGGGGTAATCTGAAACCGGTTTCAAGTTACCGGGGGTAATGTTTAGGAGGGGGTAATTTGAAACCTTTACACCGGCGAACTCAGGACAATTGTTAGACCCAGGCTTTTGCGCATCCTCAGCGTCTTCGGGTTGATTCGTATCATGGTCGTGTGAAATTAAGAAGAGATAATTAGACGAGGAGGTTGTGTTGGTATTGACATTTGGCCGACTCATTTCATTTCATGAGGTAGCCTCAGGGCTGAAAGTGAGCCGGGTCTATCCGGGTCTGCAACCCGGTGTAAAGGTTTCAGATTACCCCCTCCTAAATATTACCCCCCTGCAAACTGTAAATTGCATCAATCATCGCATTTATTGCATTAAAAATATCAAAAAAATTCATCCCGCTTCTTGTTTTGGTCTGAAGATTTTCATCCGTCATCCCACTTCGTGGTTTGTTATCAATATTTTCATCTGTTACTAAAATACTATTCGCCGCTGAAGTTTACATGGAGAAAATGGCTTCGAGGTTATTATTTTTTTCGAATCAAAATATTGATAGCAAACCACGAAGTGGGATGACGGATGAAAATCTTCAGACCAAAACAAGAAGCGGGATGATTTTTCTGATTTTTTAGTTTAATAAATGCGACGATTGATGCAAATCTAGTTTCCGGGGGGTAATCTGAAACCGGTTTCAAGTTACCGGAGGGTAATGTTTAGGAGGGGGTAATTTGAAACCTTTACACCGGCATCTATTTTCGTGACCTGCCGTTGTCGGGTCTCAGCCGGGTCAATTATTTAGTAGTTACGAAATCCTGAAGGAAATTGGTACAGTTTATAGAAAATTCGGTGCGATTGACTAAAAAAGGTCGTCAGAAACGTTTTCGGGTCAAAGCAAAAATTCCGTTGTTTTACTCAGACCCGGCAACTTTTTCCAAACCACTTTCAGCCCTGCTTAGCCTAGACTGTCGAGCGTAGATTTGAGTCGACGATACACAATGCCAAATTGAGTATTAAACGTAGGCCTATTGCCTAAGTCATCAAACATAATGTCTCAAATTACACCTTACCATGTGTATTCGGGACTCTCTGTTTAAAAAAAAAAGAGATTGCAAATTAATATTTTACACGACCTAACGAAGCCAATAATTTTCCACGATTCATTTTCGCATAGGTTACAACAGTTCTGATCTTGATCAAATGTCGGATTATTATTAAGTTCACTGTCACGTGCGCCGTTGTGGTGTACGGTAACGCAACATACAACATTCGGCAAAACTCCGAACGACTGCCCCAAATTAAAACTGCTGTTTGTCCATGCTATTTTCATACTGCGCACACTCCCGTTGCTGCGCACAGCCTATTTGCTCAAACTTGGGCTAATTATCCAGTTCGCGGTGCTGTTTCAACTAGGGTGTCACGACAATTGGTCTACAGACAACTCGTCTAACGACAAGTGGTCCCCAGACAATTCGTAGAACGACAACTGGTCTACAAACAACTGGTCCAGCGGTTGAGAATTGGAAGCTGGATGAAAGTTTTTACAGGTGAAATAGAGGTTGGATTGATGGAAAAACGTAAACGAAATGGAATCTGGATGAGGGTATCTTTATAAATGAAATAGAAGCTGGATTGACGAAAATAACGAGCAAGAAATAGAAGGTAGTTTTAGATCTGAAGTAGAAGCTGGACGCATGTTGAAATACATGAACGAAAATCATCAATGCAGCTTCCATTTAACCTAGAAAACCATTAAATTTTTTCCATAAATCCAGCTTCTATTTCATCAACACGTTGGACATATCTATAACGGAGTTTATCAGCAAGATGCTTTCCAGTGGCGCTTTAGCCACAAGTCGGATGTTTTCGGAAAGTACCTCAAGTTGTTGTGTGACAATTACAACATTTGACGATATGGACTAGCCTATATATTTTAATTTGGGACCGCCGTTCGGAGTTATGCCCAGCATTCGTGATAGCACGAACATAGACCAATTCAAACGAAAGTGGGAGCAATAACAGGTTATGTCAAATAACCTCATTGTTGACCGGCGATAATATAAAGTTTACAAGAAAACACGACAATGTATGTTGTCATACCGAGATATTGCAGTAGAGTTATGGTCGAACTCTGCCGGGTGCGCAATAACATGTTATGTTGACATAAACAAAATTGAAACAGCGCTCAAAACTATTCAGATCTGTACTAAATTTACAGGGTTTATAGATTACCATCTTCCGCTCACGGTGGCATGCTGTTTCGCAAGACATAGGTATGTCGACATACCTTGTTATTGCTCCAAGCCCTTCAATTTTGACCCTTTCCGGAAGTTGCGTGCGGCAAGTGTGCAATAAGACAGCAGGCAAAAATAAATAAGTAAGTAACATTCATCCAGCTTCTATTTCTCTAACCTTCATCCAGCTTCCATTTCAGCTATAGATAACTATCACCCAGCTTCTATTTCATCTATAGAAAACCTTCATCCAACTTCCATTTCCATAAAAGTCCAGCTTTTTCAATTGCATCAGCTGTTTTATAAATCCGACTTCTGTTTCAATTATGATTATTTTTCATCAATCAAACTCCAATTTAAGCTAGAATATTTTCATTATCCCAGCTTCTATTTCTCGCCCGTTATTTTCGTCAGCCCAGCTTCTATTTTAGATATAAAAATACCATCATCCAGCTTCCATTACTTAAGCGTTTTTTTAAAAATCAATCCGGCTTCTTTTTCAGATCTAGAAATAACTTCATCCAGCTTCCATTTCTTATTTTGAAGTTAGGACCGAAGTATTGACGTACACGTTATTTATAGTCAAATGGACCAATATACGTCGATGGTTTGTGCGCGTACCCCAACTTCCGGGCAAATGTTGTAGTTCAATGGCGATTCGAACGGCGATTTCGCATGGGAAATGTGACATTTTGAAAACACATTTTCTGTCAATACTCTTCTCTTTACCAAATTTTAAGTGTGCTGTTACATCAGTCGGTGAAATCTACGCTATTAGAAATAATTTGCGGCACGTTTTGTGTTATTAAAAGTGTGAAAATAATTTACGACGCTAAACTACACGTTTACCCTAAGTACAAATTCTCACTTCCAAACTATATAACAAAAAAGGAAGTCATATTAAATTGCGACAAAACATACTTAACATAGATTTTTGAACACAAAAATAAACATTTTCTTCAGTTCAGCATTCTTTGTGTCCATGTCTAATGTGTCTCATGGAATTAATCAGCCCATACCATGATCACTGTCATCACATTCATCTTAAACACTTGAAGGGCAGCCACCCAGCAGTATGGACTCTTCTCACTTCTGGTTCATGTCCAGCTTTCCATTGATGTAGTCGAGTCCACCTGAGCTTAGTCCGAGTCATGCCCGAGTCCATCTAGGCTGAGTCCGAGTCGAGTCTGGGTCCAAAGGTGCTCGAGTCCGAGTCCAAAACACTAGAGATGGGGTCCAAGTTCGAGTCATGTAATATAATGTGAATCTTCGAGAATTTCTCAGTGCCCACAAAAACCACGTCGGGGTGACCAGCTTATTCACCGGCGCTAGGCCTATATCAAATCAAGTCCGCAATAGCCAGAGCTGCCGTTTTCGTTCGGTGCGCTGACAAAACGGCGCAGGACAAAACGGGGCGGTAACAAAACGGCGCGGTAACAAAACGGCGCCGACACAACGGCGCAAACTGAACTAAAAAACCAATGGTTTTTAGTAGTCTAATAGTAGAAGCAGCAAAAATATATTATAAATATCAATCCAACTTCCATTTAAATTACTATTATTTTTCATCAATCCAGCTCCAATTTAAGCAAGGATATTTTCTTCACTCAAGCTTCCATTTAAGCAAGACTATTTTCTTCAATCCAGCTTCCATTTAAGCAAGAATATTTTCTTCACCCCAGCTTCCAGTTAAGCAAGACTACTTTCTTCAATCCAGCTTCCATTTAAGAAAGAATATTTTCTTCAATCCAGCTTCCATTTAAGCAAGACTACTTTCTTCAATCCAACTTCCATTTAAGTAATAATATTTTTTCAATCCAGCTTCGAGTTAAGCAAGACTATTTTTTTCAATCCAGCTTCCATTTAAGCAAGACTGTTTTCATTTATCCAGCTTACATTTAAGCAAGATTATTTTCTTCAATCCAGCTTCAATTTAAGCGAAATTTTTTCCATAAATCAAAATTCTATTTAAGGAAAAACGATTTTGTATCAATCCGACTTCTATTTTAAACGCATAGATGTATTCTGAATTGGGTGCGCCCCTATAGTTGCCGGAATCCGGAACGATATCTCAGAATCTTGAATTTGTAGTGAGTTTGCTCTTGAATAAGCAATCACTGGACGGGTATCATAATCTTTCTACTGCGCCGTATTGTCGGCGACGTTTTGTCGGGGTACTTTGAATTGCGTCGTTATGTCGGCGCCGTTTTGTCGGCGCCGTTATGTCGGCGCCGTTTTGTCCTGCGCCGTTTTGTTACGGCGCCTTTCGTTCCGGTGTCAGGTCAAAATCAGAGGAGGTCAAGCCGAGAAGACAGCGTGGTGCTACGGTGGTTGTCGGTGATGGTGGCAGTTGGGTGATGGAACCTGATTGGAATCTGGATAAGATAGCTTGAAGAGTTCGGTTTTCAGCCGTGAATGGAAAGCAGCAGAGGAGAGTGCAAGCGGAGGAGAGGTTGAATTTGGAGGGGAGATATATGAGAGATAGGAGGATGAGCGAACAGGCGGAGGTGTGTTGGGAGTCAGTTCCAAAGAGACGGTGCGGCATGCATAGACTAAGGAGCGGTTGCAGAATTTCAGAGAGGATGATACTGGAGGCCGAGAGAGAGAAAGATATGATGATGAGCGATTAGACCTGGGCGGTTGGATGGTGATTAGTTGACGAATGTAGGAGGGCTGAGGGGTTTGAAGAGCGTTGTAGGTTAGAGATACAATTTTGCAATGGATGCGCTGAGGGAGTCAAAATCCATTTATTAGCATCAAGATCCACAGAAACACTCAATGTAATGGCATATAAAAAGTATCGGTAACCCACTATCTATGCAGAAAGAATGGTCAATGTAATTTATCAAAATTGAACTTTAAAAACACTAAATTAGATAAAGCTTTGTTCAGAAATCTGACGCAATGAGATGGATGAAAGTTGTTCCACTGCTGAATACAGGTTCAACGTACATACCTTATAAATTCTGCTATGTTGAGACGTCCTGTCACAATTCTACCATCAGCATAACCCTCTAGGCATTTTTTTAAAGTAAGTGTTCGCATCTGTGGTATGGGATAACGATACAATACACCAGCAGGTCAACTAAGTGTTATATGTGTCATTCTGTATGCTGTAATTCGTCAAGTGCGTAGTCTGTGGAGATCCATGTAATGAAACACTGCGCCCCGTTTGTAACAAGCCAATAGACACGTCTAATGCCATCCTCATTTGTCCTATTCATAAACATCTAGATAGTTAACATCTAGCCTATGTCCTATTCTATCAGCATAGCATTGTGGTGTCAGACATCAAACTGATTTCAAACATAATTATAAAAATATGCGTGTCATTGATGCCTCATAGGTATTCATTCATTCATTCCGAAAATTTATATAGCGTACCTTCAAGAAGCAAAGTCTACTCAGAGGCGTTCCCAGTCCAGCCACAGCTAAAAAGATACGTCTTGAGCAACTTGTAGAAAGCAGGCAAATTAGTCCGAGGTAGAAAGCGTGGTGACAAGACAATTCGGCGACAGACAATTCGGCGACAGACAATTCGGCGACTGACAATTCGGCGACAGACAGTTTGGCGACAGACAATTCGGCGCCCAGACAATTCGGTGCCAGACAATTCGGCGATTCGGCACACAAAACCGCGCACACAAAACCGCGATTCACAAAACCGCGCACGATCATTACCGCGCACGATTATAACCGCATTCAAATATTTCAACATGCATCCAGCTTCTATATCAGATCTAAAAATACCTTCATCCAGCTTCCATTTCTCATGCGCTCTTTTCGTCAATCCAGCTTCTATTTTGTATCTAAAAATACCTTCATCCAGCTTCCATTTCTCATGCGTTATTTTCGTCAATCCAGCTTCTATTTTGTATCTCAAAATACCTTCATCCGTCTCTGTGTGTCAGCATTTTAAAACTTGCTTGCAGGTGAGCAACTGAGTACCTCTGATTGTTGCATCATAGACCCAGATTGCACCCTGTCAGGCAATGCATGTGGTATAAGCTTAACGATCCAAATGAGACAAAATAGCAAATTAATTACTTTAGCCAATAATGTTATACTCTGAAAAATTATCTTGTAAAATATAAATCAGTGAAAAGTCCTTTTCTTCTCATTTGCAATGCATGAAAATATATAAATTGGGCAACAATCACAGCAGTATAGATGATTTTACACTACTGTCACCAGTCTCTCAGCTCCCGCTACCTTGTCTTCAAAAACCTCAGACTCTGCATCGGGGCCTGGTCCAAAAAGAAACCACATACTCATCTAAGTACGGAGTTATTCGAATTGGGTCCTAATGGCAGACAATTCAGTGCATGTGATATGGCTTTGATAATTAAGTACAAGTAAGAAACCGAATCTATAATAATGCAATAGTTTCCATTGATTTCTAACCCTAAATCAAATGTTCTAATTGATTAATTAAATATTAAATATTTAACAGTCTCACCTTTCAGATAGTATTGTTTTAAGTGAAATAAAATGAACTCTATTTCAGTTTAAAAGTATTTTATATGTTTATTTTATTAATGCAAATTAGAAATGACTACTGACTGAAAAAATTGTCATGTCTTCCACGATACAAGCAATGGAAACCAAACAAAACTTCAAAGGGCCGGTGGGACCTCTAACTATTTTTAAATAAAATTTTCTTTCTCACCACAATTCTTCTCTAAGGCAATGGAACACAATTAAATGCCAGACAACTAAAATTTTTAACAACAATTTTTTGATGCACCCTAATGTATGTATGTATGTATGCATGTATGTATGTATGTATGTATGTATGTATGTATGTATGTGTGTGTATGTATGTATGTATGTATCTATGTATGCATGTATGTATGTGTGCATGTATGTATGTATGCATGTATGTATGTATGTATGTATGTATGTATGTATTATGTATGTATTATGTATGTATGTATGTATGTATGTATGTATGTATGGCATACATACATACATACATGCATACATAGATACATATATATATATATATACATACATGCATACATTGTATGCATGTATGTATGTATGTATATATATATATATATATGTATCTATGTATGCATGTATGTATGTATGTATGTATGTATGTATGTATGTATGTATGTATGTATGTGTGTATGTATGTATGTATGTATGTATCTATGTATGCATGTATGTATGTGTGTGTATGTATGTATGTATGTATGTATGTATGTATGTATGTATGTATGTATGTATGTATGTATGTATGTATGTATGTATGCATGTATGTATGTATGTATGTAATAACTATGTATGTATGTATGAATGTATGTATTTATGTGTGTATTTATGCATGTGAGAATGTATGTATTGCATATGCGTGTATGTCTGTATGTATGTATGTATGTATGTATGTACGTGCGTGCGTATGTATGTCTGTATGCATGTATGTACGTACGCACGTATGTATGTATGTATGTGTGTATGTATGTATATATGCATGTATGTATGCATGTATGTATATATGTACGTACATACAAACATACATGCATACATACACACATACTACGCATTTGTACATGCAAAGATACATAAGCTTACATTCATAAACATAGCACATGCAATCATACCTACATAGATTACATACGTACACCCATATATATACGGATAAATATATACAAGTAAGAGCACATGCATGCATGCATGCATACATACCTACATTCATACTTACATACATATGGCATCCAGTAATTTTTTTGCTACGCCACTGGTGAAAATGATTGAGCAAGTTACAAATCCTCGGTAGGAAAATTTTATGAAAAAATCACTTTTTTCAGACATTTTAATTTATTTTTAGCACTTCCGGTTATGAAAAGACAACTTATTTAGTATGACAATGTAGCCCCACATTCCCTCTATAAAATGGTATAATGTTTCTATCTTTATTATAAATGAGGGATAAGATAATATAGTCGATAACCTAAGGGGGTGGTTTCCACCCCTCTTGGTACCTTGGGTATATCGGGTATAACTTTTGAACGGTATGGGGTATCATCACAAAACTTACATCAGAATGTGTGTAAATGAACCACCTAAAATAAACTAAAATGTCACAATTTTATTCCATATGAAACAAGTTTGATTTTGAAAAAAATCTAAAAATTGATGGATAACACCTCTTTTGGTAGTCCTAGGGTTAATTTTAGGCCTATATATTTTGACACAAAAAATTTCCATGAGTGCATGTACTATGTAAAACATAATATTTGAGTCATTCATTCCCAAGTTCTATCTAATTTATATAATTTCAACCCATGTTATCGGTGGGGTCCATTAGACCCCAGGTGTGCTAAATGCGTTGTCGCGGAAGGTGTGCGTCATAGAGTTAAAACATAGGTCTAAGTCGGTTTCAGACAAAATCATTTTTCCTTAAATAGAATCTGGATCAATGAAAAAAATCGCCTAAATTGAATCTGGATTGAAGAAAATAATCTTGCTTAAATTGAAGCTGGATTGAAGAAACTAGTTTTGCTTAACTGAAAGCTGGATTGAAGAAAATATTCTTGCTTAAATGGAAACTGGATTGAGGAAAATATTCTTGCTTAAATGGAAGCTGGAGTGAAGAAAATATTCTTGCTTAAATGGAAGCTGGATTGAAGAAAATATTCTTGCTTAAATGAAAGCTGGATTGTAGAAAATAGTTTGCTTAAATGGAAGCTGGAGTGAAGAAAATATTCTTGCTTAAATGGAAACTGGATTGAAGAAAATAGTCTTGCCTAAATGGAAGCTGGAGTGAAGAAGATATTCTTGCTTAAATGGAAGCTGGATTGAAGAAAATATTCTTGCCTAAATGGAAGCTGGATTTTAAAAAATATTCTGGCCTAAACTGGAGCTTGATTGGTGAAAAATAATAGTAATTTCAATGGAAGTTGGGTTGATATTTAGAATATATGTTTTCTGCTTCTGCTATTAAACTACTAAAAACCATTGTTTTTTAGTTCAGTTTGCGCCGTTTTGTCGGCGCCGTTTTGTCCTGCGCCGTTATGTCAGCGCACCCCATACATCAATTACATCTGTAATTATCATTCTTCGCCCTGTGGTCAGCGGACATCGGTGCCCATCCACCCGTAACAATGACTGATCAATGTCAGCCTGTTTAACGGTATTGTGTGACTTAAACCCCATGTGCAGTGTGCAAGGATTCCTTTGTTTGAGTAATGAAGCAGCTTAGTGCATGAGCATGCTATATTGCATAGCTAATTGCAGCTGGTGAGATTTAAAGGTATTTCGAAAAATATTTTGACATCATCATAATTTTAAGTACAAAATACTATTAAAAAAAGTATTTTCAGTAAAAGTATAAATACTTGATCACAAAAGTATTTAAAATACAAGTACAAAATAATTGGATTGTATTTAAAATACTATTTTAAATACAAGTATTTTAAATACTTCCCATCACTGGTTATCTTTTAGAAGACGGAACACGAAATACTGGGATTGCCCTGCAACCAGTTAAACATAAAGACTCAGACGGTAATGATTAAATCAGCAATTATTTCTTGATATAATTTTTAAAGTACACTTTCTTCATAAAGCTCATACTGAGTCATACACTGACATTTGTGTGAAAAAGTTTTGCATCACCCATATATTTTGCGTTTATAACCTATGCATTATTTCTTCTGTATTAAGATGAATAATGTACAGAACTGGTAGGCATGTGGGCATTAATTGAAGGTTTTCTTTTTTAGTTCGAGCTCATAAACATATTTCTTTAAATTGACATGATGAAAGATCGTTTACCACCTCGTGACTATACCAGTATGAGAAAGGCGATAGAGGCTTGTCACACGCTAATGCTTGTTCTGTGCATAGTGCAATGTGTTGGGATGGAATAACCAGCATGTGTGCTCGTAGGCCCTCTTTATGATTTTGTTGCCCTTGAAAAAGGCCGTCTCTGTGTGTCAGCAGGCCCGCCGAGAGGGGGGGGCAGGGGGTGCAACTACCCATGGGCCCGGCGACTGGTTACAATATTTTTCATAATGTTGATTACGGGCGGCGGGCCCAGCCTATAAACACTTACGTGACTTAATCTATAGAAAGAGTTACGCCGTTTTGAATAATAGCATAATATTTCTATCACACAAGTAGGCCCTATAACAACTGCTTAAGCTTCAACTTTCAAGCAACTGCCCATTACCTTATACTAATCAGGTGGTTCCAAAGGGTTCCACGACAACTGGTCTACCGACAACTCGTCTACCGACAACTCGTCTCCGGACAATTGGTCTAGCGACAACTGGTCTACAAACGAATAGTATTGATGAAATAGAAGCTGGATTCATGAAAATGTTTTTTTAAGCTTAAATGGAAGCTGGATTGATGATTTTATTCATGTATTTCGACATGCATCCAGCTTCTACTTCAGATCTAAAAACACCTTCATCCAGCTTCTATTACTCACCCGTTATTTTCGTCAATCCAGCTTCTATTTCAGATATAAAACAATACTCTCATCCAGCTTCCATTACTTAAGCGTTTTTCATCAATCCAACTTCTATTTCAGATCGAGAAATACTTTCATCCAGCTTTTATTTCTCATGCGTTATTTTCGTCAATCCAGATTCTATTTCACCTGTAAAAGAGCCATCATCGAGATTTAATTTCTCTTGCGTTTTTTCATCAATCCAACCTCCATTTCACCTGTTAAAACTTTCATCCAGCTTCCATTTCTCAAGCGCTGGATCAGTTGTCTGTAGACCAGTTGTCGTAGACGAGTTGTCCGGAGACCACTTGTCGTTAGACGAGTTGTCGGTAGACGAGTTGTCGTGACACCGTTCCAAAGGACACGCTCACTTCCGTCTCAAAGCGCTCTTCTGCTAATTTTTACGCGTTGTCTGATTTCAAAAGAAGACAAGTCAGAGCCCGTAAATCACTCTTACACCGGTTGATTCGAGCGAATTAAAAGTTTATGGATGAATGGATGAAAATGTATTTGTGGTGTGGCATCATAATTCCAAAAGATTATAATTATTATTAGACTTAAAAAAATACTGGAATTATAGAAACTGTAAAAGGCTTGGTTCTTATGTTGGCACTCTGCCTCCAGGGTCATTGTCTACACAAACGATTGAGACCGTATAGAATTAGGCTATAACATAAGAAACGGTCCTCCAAGACATCCGGACAATTTACCAGGCGATAAAAAAGATCATTTCTGATAACGATAAGTAAAATTAGAACTGAAAATATTGATTTCCGTTCAGTGTAACTTTAACTGTAACTGAAATTATTTTGAGAACGAAAACTGAAATAGAACTGAAATTAAGCACAGAGAACGAAAATTAGAATAAAAACGAAAATTAATTTCAGAACGGAAATTAATGAAAAAATTGGAAATTTTAGTCCATAGCCTTTCCTAAGCAGTTGAGTTTGTAAACATCTAAAAGGCGCACATACTTTCTGACTCTTAAAACTTTGGTATTTTTTGCTCAGCACGTGCTTTCCTGTGCAATTTATTATGGTCTTTTGCATTTAGACCTCTCCTGTCACTTAATAATTTTCAACATCATGATAAGAATGTGATTATGTGAAAATCACTGAATACCGGAGTGCAAATATTTCAACCATGATAACTTTGTGCAGCTTGCTCACTGGGCTAAATGAAAATACCATGTATTGTATTGTTTAAATAGGCCTACTGGAACGAAACAGACAAATAGGCCTAGCCTAACCATGCAACGCTTGTACCCTAAAACGGGCGTTTCTGGATGTTTCTGGTAAACTTTTCAACAATTTAATTTTTCTTCCTCAGTGAATAAGCGCACACAGAATGGTAAGAAATATATTCAGGGTTGGCGCGAAACTTTCATGTGACTGATTAGAGTCAGCAGCTTCACCACGGAGAAATCACAAGCGCTGCATAAATGTGTAAAAGATAGAAATGTAACGTGGTCGACCAATTCAATGGGATATGATAAGGGGAGTGTGATTAGCTATTATCAACATGTTAGCGGATTGGTGCCATCCAGCAAATATTGCAATTAAAAGTTTCCGAAAATTATGCAAACTATATCTGGATTTCAAATTGCTTGGTTTTTGTAGTAAAAATTACGCATAATTATTATTGGAGAGAAAGGCAGGCAAGTCTACGGCAGCACTGCCCCACTTGCAGAAGATGTTGAAGCCCCGGCTTTTCAAACTTACAGAAGAAACAAATATTTTTCTGGGTGAAGACTTCTAATAGGTGGGCGAAGAAACTGTCAGCTAATGTCGCTGAAAATATGAGGTTCTTTAAAATTAGGCCTAAGAAGCATTTATCGATAATAAAAATGCTCGAACTTGGTTTTATTTGAGGCAAGTTCTAGGCCTATAAAGAAGTAGCCTAAATGTGAAATTATTTCTATGCAAGAACTGAATTGAGAACTGAAATTATTCTAAAAACTGAATTAGAAGTATAGCTGAAATTTTTTGAAGAACTGTAATTGAACTAGAACTGAAATTGAGGAAGTCCGAACTGAAATAGAAGTAAAACGAAAATTATTTGCTGAAGTAAAATATCACTGTTTCTGAAGTGCATTTTAATGGTTCCCAGACAAAAATCACAAAATGGATACCAGGATATCATAAACGCTTTTGCTGAGGTTAAATCCAGAAAGTGTTGCTTTTTGATTATACCACAATAGATATATCATAATTTTAAAAAAAATCTTAACATTTTAAGAACTGATTTGAATCGTAAATGTATGCAATAACGTACATCCGCACCCAATTTCTTTTATTTCTATTTGCTTTTATATTCAAATTTGCTATAAAAAGTCTAAAGACAGTTTAGGGCCCGTGACTTCCCTGCCCAGAGGCCCGGAATTTCTGTCGGCGGGCCTATGTGTCAGTGATGCATCAATATTTTATTGACCAGCCCTTGTTCTTCAACACTGTCTTGTCTGCCACGTTTCGGCATCGAGTGGACCAGCTTGACGAGGTGGTCATGGGTGACAACGCTGTTCCAGGCGGCGATGAGCAATTCGATGAGTTCGCTCTTGGAAGATGGATATCTCTAGGATGGTATCCGGTCAATACCGCGCTCACAATACCGCGCACACAATACCGCGATTTTCAATACCGCGCACCTTCAATACCGCGCACGATCGTTACCACGCACGACCGTTATACCGCGTTTGTTTGCGAATTTGTTCAATTTCCGTATTTTATCGTACGAGGGTGCATATGTTCGGTTCATCAATTTTCTATTTCTCACTCGTTATTCTCGTCAATCCAGCTTCTATTTCATATATAAAAATACTCTCATTCAGCCACCATTTCTCATGTTTTATTTTCGTCAATCCAGCTTCTATTTCAGACCTATAAATACCTTCATCCAGCTTTTATTTCTCATGCCTTATTTTCATCAATCCGATTGTGACGCATTGAGAAATGGAAGCTGGATGAAAGTTTTTTGGCAGGTGGAATGGAGATTGGATTGATGAAACACGCAAGAGAAATGGAATCTGGATGATTGTTCTTTACATGTGAAATAGAAGCTCGAATGACGAAAATAAAGCATGAGAAATAAGAGCTGGATGAAGGTATTTCTATGTCTTAAATAGAAGCTGGATTGACGAAAACAATGAGCGAGAAATAGAAGCTGGATGAAGGTAGGCCTATTTATAAGTATGAAATAGAAGCTGGATTGAACAAATTCGCAAACAAATGCGGTAACGATCGTGCGCGGTGGTAACGATCGTGCGCGGTATTGAAAGTGCGCGGTAGTGAAAATCGCGGTATTGTGTGCGCGGTGTTGTGTACGCGGTATTGTGTGCGCGGTATTGACAGTAAACCCTCTTGGATATATCCAAGGCTACTCTATGTCACAGATTCTCAATTACATTGAGATCCGGGGACTGGGCGGGCCAGTCCAACGTCCTCACAGTGTTCTGTTTCTTCCTGTTGGTCACTAGTTTTGGCACGATGGCATGGTGCATTGTCATCCTGAAAAGGAACTGACCTGGAAAGAGTTCCTGAGCTGATGGCACCATGCACTTCTGCAGTACGCCGATGTGCTTGGTTGCGTTGACCATTCCATTGACGATATGCAGACGCCCGACGCCACTGGCAGCCATACAACTCCAAACCATAACGAAAAAACCAACGCCAGACTACTCCATGTCCTCTCGCAATTCTCACTTTTATCTCCTTGCTACACCATGCGTCTTCTGTCACGAGTGAGCCTAAGTAGGCCTATACGAATTAGTCCACTTGTTCTATTCTGATGTCGTGCACTTTGATGTTACATTGTTCCCCTGCCAGCACCATACACATTGTTTTCACCATGTTGATCTTCAGACCTTTCTTTCGACCTTCCCTGTCCAAACGAGACACCAAGTCCCGCAGTTCCTTTTCTGTGCTTGTCATTTACACTGTTGTCTGCATAGCCAGTGGTTAAAGTGATTTGGGTGAACGCCGACTGTGAGCAGTGGGAACGCTGATGAAGTTTTATTTAGAAATGCCCAAGTTTCCAGGCTTCCATGTATGGTGAGCAATGGGCACGCAAGCCAAGAAATTCGGGAGTAATGGGAACGCCGTTCCAGCACTTCCCATCAACCTTAGCCCCTATGCATAACGTAAGTTTGTTATCCTTCGTCGTCCAATTTGAATTCCTCCTGTGTATCCTTTCAGTGCTTCCCTCATAACCATTAATTTTCTGATAGCATCTTAAGCAAAGATGGTGAAATCACGCACCCCTGTCTAACTCCTCTTCATATTCTGAACTCCCTCGACATTACGATTGCGCCACCAATTTGTTCCTTTGACGTCTGCTTGCTATACAGTTCAGCTATCAGGTTGATGATGTGCGTTGGATGGCCCATTTCAACCATCGCCAGCCATAATTACCCACATGACACACAATCGAAAGCTTTATTAAAATCGACAAAACATATGTGTAGCGGTTGTTGGTGCTCTCTAATCTTTTCCATTATAATCCTGTGATGCAGTATACAGGGTGGGCCCAAAAAATGCCCCCCTTAGGATTTTTGCCAATATCTTGGCCAAAAGTAAGAATTTTGAAATGAAATTTTATAGGCCTAAAGACAATTCATATTTACACATGATGGCCAGATTTCATAAAAATATTTCAAGCACAACAAAAGTTACACCACTTTTAGTGAGTCCACCCCTCGTTTTTTGACGATTCAAAAACGAAACGCAAAAAAATTAGTTTTTTTGCCAATATAATGGCCAGAAGTAAGAATTTCGATACGAAATTTAACAGGCTCAAAGACAACCACCCACCGTTTTTTGACGATTCAAAAACGCGACGCAATAAAAGTAACAAAACACGATTTTATTAAGTCTCGTCTCAAATAATTGTTGTCAAATGAACTTGGTAATGCTTCACAACTTGTGTTCAATGTGCCCACCACCCGTGCCAACACTTCTTTTGAGTCTCTTTGCAAAGTTCTTGATGGACCTGTTGATTAATCTGATAGATTCCTTATTTACCAATTTGATTGTCATCTTGCTAAGTGACTTCTCAGTGACGCACAGCTACGCTGGTACCCTATTTCTCTTTCAATTTGTAATAATAATGATCATCTGGCAATATCAAGGCTATTTGATACCAATAATTATTTGAGATGAGAAAAAATCGTGTTTTTGTCACTTTTTTTGTTGCGTTTCCTTTTTTGAATCGTCAAAAAAGGTAGGTGACCTCCCTAAAAGTGGTATAACTTTTGTTCTGTTTGAAATATATTGATGGAATCCGGCCACCATGTGCAGATATGAATTGTCTTTAAACTTCTAAAATTTCATTTCGATATTCCTACTTTTGGCCAAGATATTGGCCAGAAAAATTATTAGATTGGTTTTTGTTACTTTTTGTTGCGTCGCGTTTTTGAATCGTCAAAAAACGGTGGGTGGCTTCACTAAAAGTGGTATAACTTGTGTTCTGTTTGAAATATTTTATTGAAATTTGGCCATCATATGTACATATGATTTGTCTCTAAACCTGTAAAATTTCATTTAAAAATTCTTACTTCTGGCCAAGATATTGGCAAAAAACCTAGGGGGTCTTTTTGGCCCACCCTGTAGATGGGAAAATTTGATTGGATGTCATTTCATTAAAAAAAATCCTGCGTGGGTTGATGTTCATCCAGTTTCAGCAAATTTAGATTAAAGTCACCAGCATGAATAATCTTTGGATTAGTACTAGTCAACATGGATAATGTGCGTTCAATGTCTATATAAACTGGTCGAAAGGATTGTGTTGTAGTACGCCGAGCAAATTTCTGTCCAGGGTAACGGCCTCTGTTGTCATAGGGGAGAGTTGCTATGAATGGACCACTTTGGACAAACCCAAGTGTCCTGAACAAATGTTACCAAATTTCTAGAAGGAAACGATGCCATATGATGGATTAATATGTCAAGTATGCTCACAATCGGCAAAGTACAGAGAATATTGATGGATTTAAGAGAAATAACTAAACAAAACTGGAGCTCGAAACGGTCCAGTCAAGGCAACCTGTTTCCAAGAATGGACCACATGGTGTCCTTAACTGGACCAGTTGCCCTGAATGGAACACTGTATTTCAAAGACTTTTAAAAGGTAATTCTGCTAGTAAAAAACCACTGGAAACGTTTAGGAACACTTATTGCCTAAAACCACGCAATTAAACGCGCTTAAAACTGTCAAAAATACTACAAAGTAGTAGAAATCAACTTAACCATATGACAAGCCCGGCAATATGATTGACAGTTAAACATTTGTCAGAATCGCTAGTTAAATATTAACAAACTAACTACTATTTAAATAGTTAAGCCTTTAATCTATAATAGGCCCTGGACTATACCTACTTAATATTGATTCAGTTAAAAACTTAACACTTAATAGTTATATGAATCACACACAGTTAGTAGGCTACATAGGATGTGCTGCATAATAGGACTGATTATTATACATAGAAGCACCATGTAACACTGCAATAGCCGGTGCCCTTAAATGGACCATGCCAAAATTATTGGTCCAATTCAGGAAACTTTTGGTGGTCCATTTCAGGCAACACGGACTACTTCTATTTAGACTGCGATAGTTCAGCAAGCGTCAGTTCGAAAGTAAAATTACTTATTGTTGCTCAAACATGAAACCTTCTTCTAATTAAAGGAAAGTTAATTGCATTTTAAAACCTTAACTCAAATGTCTACCCTCGTTGTTAGGAACGACTAGAATTACATCAAAACTACACGAAAATGATTTTCAACTGCAATTTATTAAATATTCAGCTTACTGCAAAACCGACTACAACGATACGACTAATATTGAATTGCTCAAGAATACAGAAGTTGAAACCGTGGTTAAATTGACATCTAGGGTGTGAAACGGCTGTGGTCCAATCAAGGCAACGGTCCGTTTACGGCAACTCTCCCCTAGACCCTGGTCAAATCGGATCCATCATCATCAAGAGAACGATAGAATGATGACACCAATTACAATATACTTGCCCTTGTGTTTTCTATTACTTACTCATTGTTGAACTAAAGTTAATGTTCCGATATGTTGCTTTATACTGGTTTCACGACAACTGGTCTACAGACAACTGGTCTAACGACAACTGGTCTCCAGACAATTCGTCTACGACAACTGGTCTACGACAACTGGTCTACAACAACTGGTCTACGACAACTGGTCTACAGACAAAGGATCTACACACAACTCGCACACGACAAAACGTTCACTGGGAATTTTTTAGTCAATGGCTGTTGACGCTGAAAGGGAAGCTGTATTGATTAAAAGAACTCCTTATAAAGCGAAAACCCTCAATGGAAAAACAAACCGACGAAATGCACGTCTTTTTAACGAAGCAGAAATGATGAAAATAATGTGAATTTTAAAGTAGCTTCACGAAATGATCGCAATGGTAAATACAATTATCATTCATCCAGCTTCTGTTTCAAATATATAATATCTTGATCCAGCTTCCATTTCATAAGCGTTTTTAATTCATCCAGCTTCCATTTTTTAGCGTTTTTCGTCAATTCCGCTTCTATTTCACGCATATAATAACTTCATCCAACTTCTATTTCTTTAGCGTTCTTCTCACTAATCCAGCTTCTATTTTAGATATATAAATGCCTTAATCCAGCTTCCATTTCTTAAGCCTTCGATCGTTCATCCAGCTTCTATTTCAGATATATAAAAACACTCATTCAGCTTCCATTTCTTTAGCGTTATTCTCATTAATCCAGCTCCTATTTTAGATCTACAAGTGCCTTAATCCAGCTTCCATTTCTTAAGCGTTTGATCATTCATCCAGATTCTATTTCAGATATATAATACTTTGATCCAGCTTCTATTTTTTTAGCGTTCTTCTCATTAATCCAGCTACTATTTCAGATATATATAAACACTCATCCAGCTTCCATTTCTTTAGCGTTCTTCTAATAAATCCAGCTACCATTTCAGATCTATAAATACACTCATCCAGCTTCCATTTCTTTAGCGTTTTTCATTCATCAAGCTCCTATTTCAGATCTGTAAATGCCTTAATCCAGCTTCCATTTCTTAAGTCTTCGATCGTTCATCCAGCTTCTATTTCAGATATATAAAAACACTCATCCAGCTTCCATTTCTTTAGCGTTATTCTCATTAATCCAGCTCCTATTTCAGACCTATAAATGCTTTAATCCAGCTTCCATTCTTAAGCGTTTTTAATTCATCCAGCTTCTATTTCAGATATATAAATACATTCATCAAGCTTCTATTTCAGATTAATAAATACACTCATCCAGCTTCCATTTCTTAAACGTTTTTCATCCACCCAGCTTCTATTTCTTTAGCGTTCTTCTAATTAATCCAGCTTCTATTTCAGATCCATTAGTGCCTTAATCCAGGTTCCATTTCTTAAGCGTTTTTCATTCATCCACCTTCTATTTCAGATATATAAATACATTCATCCAGCTTCTATTTCAGATTAATAAATACCCTCGTTCAGCTTTCATTTCCCCTATAGAGCACCTTCATCCGGCTTCTATTTCATCTATAGAGAACCTTCATCCAGCTTCCATTCCTCTAACCTTCATCCAGCTTCTATTTCACATATAGAGAAACTTCATCCAGCTTTCTTTCTCTATAGGTGAAATGGAAGCTGGATGAAGGTTCACTATTGGTGAAATGGAAGCTGGATGAAGGTACTCTATAGTTGAAATTGAAACTGGATTGACGAAAATATCGATTGAGAAATAGAAGCTGGTTGAGGGTTCTCTGTAGGTTAAATAGGAGCTGGATTGACGAAGGCAACGTTTGAGAAATGGAAACTTGATGAATTTTCTCTATATGTGAAATGGAAGCTGGATTGTCGAAGACAACGTTGGAAAATTAGAAGCTGGATGAAGGTTCTCTGTAGGTGAAATAGAAGCTGGATGAATTTTCTCTATAGGTGAAATAAAGCTAGATGAAATTTCTCTATAGGTGAAATGTAAGCTGGATGATGGTTAGATAAATAGAAGCTGGATGATGGTTCTCTATAGGTGAAATGGAAGCTGGATGAAGGTTAGAGAATTGGAAGCTGGATGAAAGTTCCCTATTGATGAAATATAAGCTGGATGATGGTTCTCTATAGGTGAAATAGAAGCTGGATGAATGATAGAACGCTTAAGAAATGGAAGCTGGATGAGTGTATTTATAGATCTGAAATGGTAGCTGGATTTATTAGAAGAACGCTAAAGAAATGGAAGCTGGATGAGTGTTTATATATATCTGAAATAGTAGCTGGATTTATGAGAAGAACGCTAAAGAAATAGAAGCTGGATCAAAGTATTATATATCTGAAATAGAATCTAGATGAATGATCGAACGCTTAAGAAATGGAAGCTGGATTAAGGCACTTGTAGATCTAAAATAGGAGCTGGATTAATGAGAATAACGCTAAAGAAATGGAAGCTGGATGAGTGTTTTTATATATCTGAAATAGAAGCTGGATGAACGATCGAAGGCTTAAGAAATGGAAGCTGGATTAAGGCATTTACAGATCTGAAATAGAAGTGGAATTGATGAAAAACGCTAAAGAAATGGAAGCTGGATGAAGGTATATTATATCAGAAATTGTAGCTGAATTTAAGAGAAGAACGCTTAAGAAGTAGAAGCTGGATGCATTAAAAACGCTTAAGAAATGGAAGCTGGATTAAGGCATTTATATATCTGAGATAGAAGCTGGATTAATGAGAAGAACGCTAAAGAAATGGAAGCTGGATGAGTGTATTTATTAATCTGAAATAGAAGCTGGATGAATGAAAAACGAGTAAGAAATGGAAGCTAGATGAGTGTATTTATAGATCTGAAATAGTAGCTGGATTTATTAGAAGAACGCTAAAGAAATGGAAGCTGGATGAGTGTATTTATATATCTGAAATAGAAGCTGGATGAATTAAAAACGCTTAAGAAATGGATGCTGGATTAAGTTATTTATAGATATGAAATAGGAGCTGGGTTTATTAGAAGAATGTTAAAGAAATGGAAGCTGGATGAAGGTTTCTTTATTTCTGATATCGAAGCGAGATGGTTTTATATATATAGGTGAAACATAAACTGGATTTATTCAGCAACGCGATCATTTAGTGAAGCCATCATAAACTTTACAAGCATTATTTTTATAAATTCGTTCATTTCGTCGGCTAGTTTTTTGCATAGAGGTTTTCATCAATCATTTTTCGCTTTATAAAGGGTTCTTTTAATCAATCCAGCTTCTCTTTGAGCGGCAACAGCCATTGACAAAAGAATTCCCAATGAACGTTTTGTCGTGTATCCGTTGTGTGTAGACCAGTTGTCTGTAGACCAGTTGTCGTAGACCAGTTGTCGTAGACCAGTTGTCGTAGACGAATTGTTCGGAGACCACTTATCGTTTGACGAGTTGTCGGTAGACGAGTTGTCGTGACATCCTTTATACTTAGCTTCTTTCGTCTTCAATTTTTTTTTCTCCAAGATAAGTAGACCCTTTTAGCGGGACTGTGTCCTTTTGGATGTCAAAAAGGAAAGCCTGTTGCTCCCAATTGCGACATTAGGCTACCTCCTGCTACTCATTTTTATTGGTTCACAAAGCTTAATTTCGTAAATTTTCTTACTGCATAACTGAATTAATCATGCAAAAAACTTGTTATCATATCATACGATCATATCTTGTACATTTTTGGGAGCAATAACTTTGATTTGATTTGATTTGATTTCAACCAGCCAAGTATGTGAGATGTTTATGTAGAATTTTTGCCATGGCAGTCTCTTGTAGTATGCCTATATTTTAGCAAGGAGGTGTAAATCTGTAAGGTTCAGGATTTGAATTTATATAAAACCTGGCCACAGCGTCTCATTATTACTTTATTTCTAACTTAGCTGCATTTTTGCGCTGAACCTTTATGCATCAGCCATATTTGTATTGCGAATACACATATAATTATACTGTTTTAGAACGTTCAGGTAAAGGGAAATTAACGGAAAGAGAAATTTCAACACTAAACATAAATCACGAATGTTTGGTTGATCTTCTGGATTTGACCGATCTCCTAGATCGTCTGTATTCATCGAAGGTGATTAACAAAACGCAAATGGATTCAATTTCTTCAAAGCCAACTTCGTACGAGAAGAATGAAGCGCTGTTGGAAATTTTGCCGAGACTAAATGTACGTGATTACGGACAGACAATCGAATGCCTTCGTCAGTTAAAACAGAGCGACATTGCAAAAATACTCGATGAAGGCGGAGGTAGGTTTCAAATTATTTATGAACTAGCTGAGGTATCCGACGTTGCCAGGGGAAATTTAGGTTTTTGATCCTAAACCAGCCCACCAGCCCCTGTAAGGCGGGTTTGCAAACCATCTGGGATTCTCGGCGTTGCTCAATAAATTTCTGGTTTTTGCCCTATTCAACCAACCAACCCAACTCCGCCTCCAACACCATCTCGCTCCATCCCGCTCCACCACACCGCGTTTCACCCAGCACTCATCTCCCTGGGTTACCCGACGATTCTCGGGAAACTTCGGTGACCCCGCTGTCACCCCTCCATCCCTCCACTTATCCCCTCCACTATATCCGTCCTCCAACACTCCTTTCCCTCCACTTCTGTCCCGTTCCACCAGTCACCCCTTCTCTTCCCTTCTTTTCCACCAATCCTTTTCCCTCCACTTTCGCTCCACCCCATCCCGTCCCGCACAATAGCAATGCTTATTTATGCCTCTCTGCTTGGAATAGGTATCCTATCAACAGGGCGCATTTCAAAAGGGGGCAATCAAAAGGGCGCAATCAAAATGGCGATAGGGCTGCCAACTTTTGATTTTGCCTTTCCGGGACGCCTTCGTCCACTCGATGTGCCATTACCAATTTACACAATCAACAGAAACGCATAATGTAACAAATGTTGTGTAAACCCAATATAGGATCTACAATCTACTTTAAAAAGTCCTTAATAATTTCAGATAAATTATCAAAAGCCAAGTAGCCTAAATTTTATACAAGAATCAACTTCAAGAAGACAGCATTTCAAACTCAAGAGTCTCCAGTCACCTATAGACCTATCAGAGTAAGAGTTACGGTAGGCTATGGGCCCAAATTGAGGGAAGTTCGTAGGTATCGAAGGCCTATAGGCCTGCGACCGGAGAGCAGAATTTATCTTCAGTTTATAAGTTTAGCCTACCTCTGTGCGTTAAGCAGTTCCAGAACACTGGGCACAAAGTCGTATAGAAATCAGCACATGCTAAAATTTATGTGAAGCAACAGTTCTGCTTTGTAAAGGTGGGTGAACTCTCGGTGCACTCAGATAATTGCGATTGTTGGACAACAGTTCGTTCATAATGCTGAACGCTCTCTCGCAAAAAGAATTAAAAATGGACAGAACATGCAAAAGCGAAAACCGAGTGTCGGTGGTTTGTAAAGTTTTGAAAACTTCAACACCCGATGGTCAGCCAACAATGTAATGCATATACATGTATAACTATAGGTCTGATAGAGAGAGCAGAACGCAAAAATCATCGTACAAATTATTGAGTTTAGTAAGCAAAAAAAATAATTGGAACAGCAATTGTGCTATAAGTGGATCTCTAGACCAAATTCCGGGACAATTTGAGATCAATCCGGGACACGGGACGCTCAGGGTCGATTCCGGGACTGTCCCGGCGAATCCGGGACGGTTGGCAGCCCTAGCTAGAAGAGCAATTTTGACAGGTCGGTAAGTCAACGGGCGCAAGTTTTAACCTTTATTGGCCCAACGCTCCCAAAACGGGAACACATTATTAAGAAATTTGAGGAGCATTAAAACCTACTGTAAGTAATATCATAGATATTCATCTACTTGACCAATGATGGGTCATGTTTATTTACTTTTATTTTAAGTCTGTTGCTGCTAAAAATAATAATAATTTTGGTGCATAATATTTTGTCAAAAATGACATTTATGCCAATAAATATTCAAAATTACTTTAGGTTACAAATGTAGGCTATGATAATTAATCGCTTTTATTGCATACTAGCATGGGCAGATACATAGGGGGACAGGGGGGGGACGGTCCCCCATTAGAGGTGTTGGGGGGGACGGCCCATGCATTTGTCCCCCAATCGTTGAGCGTCACGACTAAAAAAAGGTCATCAACTTTTTGGGGCGCCGAAAATAGAAAATTTCCTCGAGTTTTCGCCGGATGACTAAAAAAAGTCATCAACTTTTTTGGCGGCGAAAATAGAAATTTTTTCGAGATTTTTATGGCTGACCTTCAAAAAAGGTCGTGAGAAAAATCTTTTGACGGCAAAAGATGGAAATTTTTCGGCGACACTCAGCCATTCGTGTGTCAAAAAATCTCGCGTCTTTCCGTCCCCCCAAGTTTTTGTGTTTTGTACTAGATGTGTTACCCGGCGTCGCCCGGGAAATTTAGGGTTTTAAACACTTCTCCACTGTGGAACCCATAGTTGACCGCTAAATTTCGGGTTTTCGCCAACCATCCACCCCACCCCCGCTTCCCCAAAAAGCCAAACGTGACCCGCCCCGTGTGTACTGACTGTTGCCTAATACAATTCAGCCATTCGTGCGTCAAAAAATCTCGCGTCTTTCCGTCCTCCCAAGTTTTTGTGTTTTGTACTAGATGTGTTACCCGGCGTCGCCCGGGAAATTTAGGGTTTTAAACACTTCTCCACTGTGGAACCCATCGTTGACCGCTAAATTTCGGGTTTTCGCCAACCCTCCACCCCACCCCCGCTTCCCCAAAAAGCCAAACGTGACCCGCCTCGTGTGTACTGACTGTGGCCTAATACAATTCAGCCATTCGTGCGTCAAAAAATCTCGCGTCTTTCCGTCCCCCCAAGTTTTCGTGTTTTGTACTAGATGTGTTACCCGGCGTCGCCCGGGAAATTTAGGGTTTTAAACACTTCTCCACTGTGGAACCCATCGTTGACCGCTAAATTTCGGGTTTTCGCCAACCCTCCACTCCACCCCCGCTTCCCCAAAAAGCCAAACGTGACCCGCCCCGTGTGTACTGACTGTGGCCTAATACAATTATTGCAGGCTGTCTGTTCAGTTAGTATAGTTAATATTTCTTTGATTTGCGTTCTTGTGAATAATATTGTTTCAACTGCATAATTTTAAACTGTAACCGGTTTCGGTTTGTCAACCGGATTGCAGCGAAAATTATTTTTGGGCGCGTATGACGTAATGCGGGCTGTGGACTCTTTAGTAAAACGGCAGCGTCAGTTATTATTGATTAAATCTGTCTTAAAACGCTAATAACTCTGGTTTTAAGGTGAATTAAAAGCTGAAAATAGTTGCGTTGACCTTATAATTTGGGTAAGAATCAATTGGAAAAATTTTGGCAAACCGACGCTGCTTCATTTCCGAGCCTATTTTGTTACGAAGAGTCAAAATACACCCGTACAAAGAAATAAATGGAAAGGGACAAAGTTTCGGAATTATGATATAAGATTTGGGTTGAACTGTGTCTATTGGTATGGTCAAATTTTTTAATGGTATCGCCTTATGAGTGAGCAACGCAGCTGATTTTACATATGTTCCACTTCGGGAACGTTGGGTCACTGTCGCTATATGCATCAACCCTTTTTTTGCATTATACTTAAATTTGCCTGTTTGCTCCAAAATTTATATTGATTGTAAGTGACATATTCTAATATGAACATGATTATTATTGTTAATAGAAGTGGTAGTGGTATTTTATTAGTCCTATTTCATTATTGTGATTGGTTTGTTTTGGGGTTTGAGAAGCTTGAAAAGTGCGTTAGGCCTATAGGCTTTCTGTGGCATATATTTTCAACGTAAATTTGAGTTCTGATAAGCCTATATGTGGCGGTCCACACCCAAATCAGCATTAACCCTTTCAGTCCCAATGACTCCAAATGGCGTCATTAGTAACAATAATTTTTTTCTCATAAGAATTTCAATTCCTGGCAACCTGGATTAATTTATTATCAACATTCACATAATGCTGAATCTTTCTAAACGAGGTAGCAAAACATTATCATCCTAGGTGGCGCCACGATAATAGTGTCAAAACTGGCATTGTGCGAAAAAATTTATGTGACCTTTGGCAGTAATTGTTTTCATGAAACAAAAGAAATCTAAATGTAAGAAAATTGTTTTGTTGCTTTTATGTATATTTTTTAGTCATCAGATGAGTTGTTGAGGTTTTCAAAAAAAAATTTGCAGAGAAAAAGTGAAGTTTGAGCATGACTCCATTTGGAGTCATTGGGGCTCAGAGGTCCCCCAAAATGTGTGCATTACATTTCTCGCTGTTTCTCTTTGGCTATTTTTGACTCACTAGCAAATACCAAAACCTTTTCTCCTACACTCAGAAATAGCTTGTGATGTCAATTTATTTTAATTTTAATATATTAGGATAATAAAGAACATGGATTGTGATGGGGAATAGTGCAAAACAAGGAATATCGAGTGGCAAGAAATCTGATTGTATGGCCAGATACTGATATGTTAGATCTAGAAAACGACAAACCATCATCAATCATTGAAGACAGTGTAACAACCTGTAGTGAAGATGATTTGCCACATGCTGACTTAGATGGCACCACAATAGTGCACAGAGATAAAGCTGACATTCTAGTAGCATAACTCTTTCCAAAGAGCCAAGTAAATGACTGGTTTCTGCAGAAACATCCCTCCTCAAGTCCTGAGAAGAGACTCACACATTTCAACAAGGAAAACTGTCTCCTCCGAGCCATGTGGTGTGCTTTGGAAACAGAGGCTCAGTGAACCTCCAGCCAACTAATCACCATTAGAATACTTTCGGCATTTCTTCCCACATGCTCCACATGTCTTCCCATTGAAGACATGTGGAGCAACGCAATATGTTATGTTCATTAGTGTACAATGTACAATTGTGCACATCCAATGAATTTGTTCCTGAATCTGCTGATTGCAGAACTAACAGCCGGAAACCCATCAGGCAGAACGAAAGGGTGATAGCTGCCAAACTCTCTGGGTGTTATGACAACCTTGGACATACATTGTATTCCAGAATATAATACTCTAAACCCAAGCAGGGATGTAAAATGCCATTATAGTTATGTATGCATGAAATGAATGATGTATCAGTGCCATCTGTCTGTCACCAAAGATAAGAACGGAGTTTAGCATTTCACACTAATCCAGTGTAGTCCATGTTCACATTTGACATTTTTATCCAATGAAATAGGTCTATTTCCTAGCAATGTTGGGCTGAATTGGAGTGAGGTGAGCTAGCAGTATGTCCAATGCCATGTAACTGAAAGGCCACAGGTCCGAATCTACCTCAAGTCAGTGCATTGGGAAACTGTGGGGCGCAGTGGTGTAGTGGGCATGTTCGCTGCCTTGCAGCCGAAGGGTTGCAGGTTCGAATCCACCTCAAATTGCCGTGCAGGGACCCTGAGCATGTCCTTCATTCGCAATTGCTCAAGCGCTTCGACGTGAAACTCCGAATCAGTGTCCGCACTGTAGTCGGGAGTGATTCCAAGTAGATATTTTGAAGGGGTGCTATAACAAGCGCACATACATACATAGGCCTACTGTACAAGTTGCTCATCTACAGTTGTCTATAATTATGAGAAAGGCAATGGTAAACCACCTCACTCATCTTATCATCCCTTATCTTATCTTATCATTGAAAAATGCGCCCTATATTCAACCCTACCGATTAGCAATGAGACATCAACACATGACATAATGAATGAAAGTAGCGCAAAATTATCGATTTATTAGTACGACATCCAGCTTTTTTGCGTCGAATTTACTTAGGCCTACCACAGTATGCCTATAGAAGTTCACTGATCTGCGCGCGTTCAAGTCTTGAATCTCTTGGTTAGGCAAACGTGCTTATAACACCTTATTAGCATTTTTCAAATCGCTATTTTTATTGCACGAGGGCTACGTGTGAAGTTTTAAAACACAAAAACATTATATGAATACGTCGACGGACGGTAGATACCGATAAAATACTGAAGACCTAGCCTACATGTACATGTAACTGTAACAGAGCCGACTTTGATGATACAAATTATTTGGCAGGCAGACTTAATTCGTACGCGGTAGACCGTAGAGTAGACCGTAGAAGGTACCGTAAAACAGATAGGTCCGTGCCTCATTCATTTTAGTAGTCATGCACACTACACAATTAAGTCAGAATATGGTACTTAAATGCTGACCTGGTCTCACGAACATTGGGCTTTTAGTGAAAAATTTAGGTTTGTTAGTCTGTCAAGTCGGTTTAAGTGGACATGTGGACAAAATAATTTTAAGTGACTTCCCTCTACAAAAATCGACTTGGGGTAAGCAGAAACGACCCGACCCGACTTGTGATGACCAAGTCGACTGGGGTCGACTTATTGGGGTCGACTCCCAGTTCTGGTAGATCTAGAATTTTTCAATGAAATTTGCGTCTTTTTAATCAAAATTAATGCGGTGATTAACCCTCAATGGGTCCTTGGGGTGCAATTGCACCACATGGCCGTTTATATGGCTACTCACGTGTTATTATTAAAATTTAAGCAGTTATCTTCTAGGACATTGTAAGTGTACCATTTCTTCCTATAGTCATGCATGAAACGATAAAAAAAGAGTTGACGTCAATTTTTGCCAGGACAGGTTCATCGGGGGTGCAATTGCACCCCAAAATTATAACGTTGATATTATGAACAAATTCTGGTATTTGGTGCTAATTACTGCAATAATTTGTTTTGTTATTCTATTTTAGAACACCTTCTGATATTAGTTCGACCTTATTAGAAGTCAGATATTTTGTTTTGTTTACATTTCATGTATTAAAAAAGAAATAATACAATGGCTAGGAAGACGCGCAAATTCTGCGATATGTGGTGTAGGCCTGCTTGTCCGGCACACTCTGTCAAATGTATGTATGTGTGTATGTATGTATGTATGTATGTATGTATGTATGTATGTATGTATGTATGTATGTATGTATGTATGTATGTATGTATGTATGTATGTATGTATATATGTATGTATGTGTTTATGTATGTGTGAATGTATGTTTGTACGTATGTATGCATATATGCATGTGTATGTGTCTATGTATGCATATATGCATGTGTGTATGTATGTATGCATATGTGCATGTGTATGTGTATATGTATGCATATATGCATGTGTGTGTATGTATGTATGTGTATATAAATATATATCCTATGTATGTAAGCATATATGTAAGTATGCACGAAGGCCTGTGTATGCATGCTTGTATGTATGTACTATGTATGCATGTATGAATGTATGTATGTATGTATGTATGTATGTATGTATGTATGTATGTATGTATGTATGTATGTATGTATGTATGCAATATGCATGTATGTATGTGTGTATGTATGTATGTATGTATGTATATTTGCATGTGTGTATGTATGTATGTGTATAGCGCCTTCGTGAGGTTATTGTAAGGCGCTATATAAATGTTCATATACATACATATATATCCATATATGTATGTATGCATATATGTAGGTATGCAGGTAGGCCTATGTATGCATGTTTCCATGTATGTATATATGTATGCATTTTTCAATGTACGAATGTATTTATGTAGTATGCACGTATGTATGTATGAATGTATGTATGTACATACATATATACATGCATATATACATACATAGATATACATGCATACTTACATATATGCATTCATACATAGAATATATACATACATACATACATAGGCTAAATACATGCATACATAATATGCATATATTATATGCATACATACATGCAAACAAATAGGGGTGCAATTGCACCCCAAGGACCGGGAACGTAACTTTCTGACAAGGATCCCTTGAAGGTTAAACAATGTTTAACTGACCATGTTTCTTTCTTTGCTCCGTATTACTTTTAACTTATTTATCAACTTTTACTTCCTTATTATATGTAGGCTACCTGCGCCCTTTTTACATGGGCCCTATTGATTTCGCCCTTTCAATCATGCGCTTTAAAAACAATGCGCTCTATTGATTTTCGCCCTTTTGATTGCGCCCTTTTGAAACGCGCACTATTGATAGTGAACCCTTGTAATGGCCTTCCACAAATCTGCTGGTTAGGCTCATGTCTTTAGCTCCTCTTCGTATAATAATAGCCTACTCCTTGGCCGAAGGCATTTATCTTTTCCCAGGGTTGTTGCACTGATTTCGCCTGATAAAAATGCTAAGCTTTGGCGAAAAATGACGTAAAAATGACGTCAAAAGTAGAGCTGTTGTTCGATTAAAAATTGTAATCGAAATTAATCGCACGATTTATTTTTTAAATTGCAATTAACTGCAAATTAATCGCAATACATTTCCTTCAACTAATATTTTTATTATTATATTAATCTGACTATTTTCTAAGGTCCCCTGAAGCATACAATTTTAATGTCGAATGCATTCTTTCTATTGCAAACATATTCAATAACCTTTAGTTTAGGCCTATTGAATTTCTGCTTTTAGTTTATTGAACAGTTTTGCATGACAGACAGAATTGAAACACTGTTCAAATCAGTCAACTGCTAAAAATCAGCTAATTTTTTTTAATTGAGCCACCTTTAATTAAAATGATATAGGCCTAAATGTGAGAATTAGACAACCGTTTTCTAACTATCAAAATTAATTATTTTTTCAGTCAATTGTATAGACAGACCAGGTTATTTACATTGGTCGGTTCCAGGTATGCTCTCAATGTAGGCCTAATTAACAATAGTAGGCCCACTATTAAGCCTCATTATTTAGTCACAAATTTTCACAAGAGGTTGCGGTTCTTGCCAAACCTCGTCTCAGTTGTCCTTCTGTAAACATTTATCATTTGAAACCTGAAATCCATTGGTCATCTCCTGGAGTTCAACCAATGTAATCTGACGGGGTGAGAAAACAGCCTTAGTGGACGATGCGACGCGGCGGTCGATGTCGACGGCTCATCGTTAGCGTTTAACGCAGGCGATGATTGAGCAAGGAATTGCTTCGATTATACTCAAATTCTTTTTTGGAATATTTGCCAAAGAATGTATCACTAGTTTGAAGTATGAGCTTTCCGTTTAAAACGAATTTTTATGCCTCTGATTCCATTTTAATCAGATCTAATTAACGCGTACGATTAATGCGTTAAAATTTGTAATCGCAAAATATTTTAACGGGTTAATCGCACACGTTAACGCTACTAAGTCAACAGCTCTAGTCAAAAGCAACGTGGTTGTGATTTGCGAAAGATTAAAATATCACATAAATGAAAAGTGGAACTACTGGGAACTCCGTCAGATATAGATAGGCTATGTTTGGGGAATTCGTTTATCTGATTGGCTGAACCGATAAGAACAACATTCTGGAAAACCTAATGTCAAAAGCCGAAAAAACCTAGCAGATTAGGAGGCCACTATATGATCATAGGGTAAAAACCAAGAAAAAATGGTCATCGCTTAGACATTTTGGGTGTTGAAACAATTCTTCATATTTGGTAAAACGTTACTAAATTATTGCTGCGTATGTATGTGCACTTGTTAGGCCTATATGCTATGCTATGCGGCGCTATGCCCCTTCAAGACCTCTCATAACCGCTCCCACCTACAGCGCGCGCACTGAATCGGAGTTTCACGCCGAAGAGCCGAGCAATTGCGAGTGAAAGACCAGCCCAAGGTCCCTATGAGACGGTTATGAGTGGATTTGAACCTGCGACCCTCCAGCTGCGAGGCAACGAACTTAACCACTTTGCCACCGCGCCCATCGTAATTTAGACTGGCATTTATTTTGCAATATGTGGAATCCAAATTCTATCAAAGCAACAAATTATTTTCGACAATGCAACTTCTATTTATGTAAATAATTATGCTCCTCTTTCCATCTTATATATATATAAGCAAAGACTTCTTTTCATCAATAATATTCAGCATTTATTTATGTAAAGAATCATTTCCTCTTTCCAACTTCTATACGACAGCATAAATAGGCGATATTTTCATCTATCCAGCTTCTATTTGTGACCCATCTGCGCAAAACCAGTCGTAAGTTGAATTTTTGACTTTTTAAGTTTAATATACTGTTTTAAAGAGGAACAAAGTCTCTTTAAAATGGTACCAATTTTATCGCTCTATCTTGATCCAAACTGAATTTATGGATGAAAAACTGCTTGCATTATGGATACTATTTATCGACAAAAATGCATCTAAGTTGGCCAAATAATATAAATTGCAAATCACAACTTGCAAGAAATCATTCAAATAATACTCTTCAATGTCATCCTAACACAAACTTTTTGGTTATTTGCCAAAAAAATTTAAAAAAAATAATTTTCTGCAATAATCTAACAAATTGGAAAATATTGACCTTGCTCTAGTTTTTGCTTGTTTTCTTGAAATGTAAATTTTCGACTTACGACTGGTTTTGCGTAGATGGGTCACATTTATGAAAAGTATTTTCATCTTGCGAGCTTCTATCTAAGCAAATACTTATTTTCATCTATCCAACTTCTATTTCAGTGAAGAAATATTTTCATGAATCCAAACTCTGCTTAATCGAGAAATTACTTTTATCAATCCAACTTCTATTTGAGCTGGGAATTCTTTTCATCAAAACATTAAACGCCACAAAATGCGTTTTATGTCATTCACATCATTTCTCAACGAGAGGCAAATCTATCAACCTAGATTATGGTTTTCTCTCCCGTTTTCTCTCCCATTTGTAAACTATTTTACGCTGCTGATTATCACTAATATACAGGGTGGGCCATAAAAAAGTAACCCCCTACGGATTTTATCCCATATCTTGGCGAAACATAAGAATTTTTAAATGAAACTTTACAGTCTTAAAGGCAATTCATATTTACGTACAATGGTCAAATTTCAACAAAATATTTCAAACAGAACAAAAGTTATATCACTTTTAGCGAGGCCACCCCTCGTTTTTTGACGATTCAAAAACGAAACGCAACAAAATTAGTTTTTTGCTAATATCTTGGTCAGAAGTAAGAATATCGAAATGAAATTTTACAGGATTAAAGACAATTCATATTTACAAATGATAGCCAGATTTCATAAAAATATTTCAAACCCAACAAATGTTATACCACTTTTAGTGAGGCCACCCATCGTTTTCTGACTTTTTTGAATCATCAAAAAACGTAGGGTGGCCTCACTAAAAGTGACATAACATTTGTTCCGTTTGAAATATTTTTATGAAATCTGGCCAACATATGTAAAAATGAATTGTCTATAAACCTGTAAAATTTCATTTCGAAATTCGTACTTTTGGCCAAGATATTGGCAAAAACCTACTTTTTGTTGCGTTACGTTTTTGAATCGTCAAAAAACGAGGGGTGGCCTCGCTAAAGTGATATAACTTATGTTCTGTTTGAAATATTTTGTTGAAATTTGACCATTGTACGTAAATATGAATTGCCTTTGAGACTATAAAGTTTCATTTAAAAATTCTTATGTTTGGCCAAGATATGGGATAAAAACCGTAGGGGGTTACTTTTTTATGGCCCACCCTGTATATTATATAGGCCTATATATATATATATACGGACGGTTGGAGAGTCCGTCTACCAGAGAACTAGCTTCTCCAAACGCAGGCTATATATATATAGGCTATATATATATCATTAGAGGTATTAGTTAGGGTTGCCAACTTTCGATTATGAAATTTCTGGACGTAGTGCGATCCCCCTACGATTTGTGAAAATTGTAGCGATTAGGATCCGGCCACTTTGGCGGAGCACCAGAGGCTATCCCGTCTATAGAGGCTCCAGCGGTAGAGGGACCTACAAGAGTGAAACTCAGTAAATTCTCATCCTTGTATGTAGGCCTATCCCGCAAAATATGTTACATTTAGAATTTAGGCCTACTTAGAAAATGTGCAAGGTACCGTACAGGATCTGTATCCTTGTATGAATACCATCTTGGGCGTAGTTTGGTTTTCGTTCCTGGGGGGAGGGCTGGAAAAATTTGGTCTTGAGCTAGCCTCGCCGAAAAATTTTTCCCCAGCCCAAAAAAGTTGATGACCTTTTTTTAGTCGTCAAGTTCAAAACTCACGAAAAGCACGACATTCCTCGGCCAAAAAGTTGATGACCTTTTTTTCTTTGGAGGGCTAAGCCCGGAAAAAGATACCATTTGCACGGTAACAAAAATGATTATGGAACTTCTTGGGGGCTTAGCCCCCCCTAGCCCCTGATAAACTCCGCCCATGGATACCATGAAAGTTATAATGGAATGCGCACAGAAAGTAGCCTACAAGAGGAATATTGTTTCATCGACTAGTAGGCCTATAACAAGATTCAAATATCAATTCTCAAACGTGAAGTACATTAAGGTCTCCTATTTTTCTTTCAAATCTGTACTTCTGTTCACTTTGCTTGCAATGCATTGAGCAGAAATTTCTGCTCCGAAACATAATGTAAGAAATCTCCATTGTAAGATTGATCGACATGCATTGACTTTCACACACAGTTCACTTTTACCAGTTCAGACCTCATCCGGTTTCATTCATCAGTCCACAGATTTGTTTAATCAATGAGAAAATACCTTCAACATGTGCATTACTGATCGGAATTGCTCAAATTATATCCAACCAGTTTCTTGAAATTTGGAGCATAACATTTAAAAAGGAATTCTACCCAACATTTATCGACTTTTGGCTTTGTCTTCAGTTTTGGAAGAACTTAATTGTCTTAAGATGCAATGTTCCTTGTTCCTTGTATAGGCTAATTCATCTCCAAAAGCTGTAATTCCACGTATGCCAATTAATGAGTTCTATCAAACTGTTGAACGAAAAATATCATCAAGACTCACTATTTTGATTTTTCTGGAACATTATTTTCAAAATTGAACCACTGATTCAAGTAGGCTAATAGGCCTACTCGTGTCTAGACATTGAGTGCATCTTTCTTGAAACAATTTGTAAATCTCAGACTTACAAAAGTTTATTAATAGATTATTATATTTCAGGAAAGTTGTTGTCTTTGTTGAATGGTGCAACTTTTTAATTTTTCCGTACTCATAATTATTATTTCTGGACATTGCATTGTCCAGAATAGCCTTCCTATGTTTTCTGTACACGGGATGCAATTTCTGGACGATCCAGAAAAAATCTGGACGGTTGGCAACCCTAGTATTAGTCTATATTTTTTATAAAGATTCTTTAGAAGAATATTTTTCAGTGCATTTCATGTAAGAAATTCAACTGTTTTCGCTCAAATGTGTCGGCGCTCTTTTGTCGGTCTCTCTTTTGACCAGTAAACATCCTTGAAATTGTGTGGTCCGGATCGCTTGTTCTTTCGAATGTTTATAAATCATCCTAATTATGAGGGCTTTTCTGGTGAGAAAATTGATCAACCGAGGAAAAGACCGATCGTGAAAAGTATAAGTAAACTGCAACATCTAGAGCTTGTGTAGACCGAAAAGTGATATAGCGAAATCAAAGGTCTGTATACATACGGGGGATTCGGGGCGCGGACATTTCCCCCCTGGACAAAACCCCCCGGACAAAACCCCCCGAACAATAACCCCCGGACAATTCCCCCCTCTTTGCTTCCATTTAGACAAAAATGCGTTTAATCCAACTTCTATTTAAATAACAATTATTTTGATCCATCCAGCTCCAATTTAAGCAAGAATATTTTCATTAATCCAGCGTCCATTTAAGCAAGAATATTTTCATCAATCCAGCTCCAATTTAAGCAAGAATATTTTCGTCAATCCAGCTTCCATTTAAGCAAGAATATTTTCATCAATCCAGCTTCCATTTAAGCAAGAATATTTTCATCAATCCAGCTCCAATTTAAGCAAGAATATTTTCATCAATCCAGCTCCAATTTAAGCAAGAATATTTTCATCAATCCAGCTCCAATTTAAGCAAGAATATTTTCATCTATTTAAGTAAAAATTATTTTGTATCAATCCGGCTTCTATTTAGCAAGATATCTTTTCATCAATCCAACTTAAGACACTTAGGACCGCCGTTTTATAGTAATACCACTTACACGTAATATGTTCGACAGGGGGGGGAATTGTCCTAACCGGGGGGGGAATTGTCCGGGGAGGTTTTGTCCGGGGGGAGGGTTTGTCCGGAGGGTGTTTTGTCCAGGGGGGAAATGTCCTACACTCGGGGGATTCAGAAACGGAAAGGGTGACCCCTTTGGTATCTTTCGATGGACACTGGTGCGTTGGCTATCTACGGGGAAAGTTCCATACTGACTCGCTTCGATCAGAATACGGGGAGGGCGGCCCAATTGTACTATATAGGCCTACGCATTCATCGGGTAATTTCCGGATATAAGTTTACGCAATTGAGCTGCTTCCCGCATATTCTTTTCTGCATGCACGTCTTCCGCAACTTTCGACTTCCGGAACACCCGCAGAATCTCATATTGCGGTCTTTCGAAGAAATCTACTGCTTTGCTAATTTTACCGATGGATATAGTGCCGTGGCAACTCTCGTCATTGGGCGTCTGCTTTAGCTGAGAACCGGATGTGAATTGATAAGAGCCCATGCCCCAGAAAAACAATTTGCGCTATAAATAAGAAAGAAAAAAAATGATCCCATTTCTTGTTTTGCTCTGAAAATTTTCATACGTCGTCCCACTTCGTGGATTGCTATCAAAATTTTCACCCGAAAAAATTATAGCCTCGAAGCCGTTTCTTCTGGGATTTTAACGGCGATTAGTATTTTAGTTCCACATGAAAATATTGATTACTAACCACGAAGTGGAAAGACGGGTGAAAATCTTCAGAGCAAAACAAGAAGCGGGATCATTTTTCTGATTTTTTAGCGCAAAAAGGCGATGAATGACGCAAACCTAGTGTGAAGGGGGGGGTAATCTGAAACCGGGATAATTTGAAACCTTTGCACCGGTGCCATCGGAACCCTCACCGTCGACCAGGTATAATGTCTAAACATGTTCGCAGCGTACGTTAGCACTAAGAATAGTCTCAAATGCGGTACTCGCTCCAAGCCTTCGAAGGAGGCAAGATGATGCATGATAGAGAGCCTATCACCAGCTCACGACACTCCCGGATAGACATTATCCACCAAGTTGATGCATAAAATCTAGAACAACAGCAGCCTTCTGCAGGAGTGCAGACACATCGGTCACCCAGGAGCTTACGTGGAGTTTGGTTCTGCTGCCATAAATCGATGTGTTGAGCTGGATCGCCAACAAGTCACTGGCGTCCTTGCCGCTACTCAACACCCGACCTACCAAACTTGGCGTTTTGTCACACTTTCCCCTTATCCCCAGAAAGATTTGGCTTGTTGTCACTCTCTGCCCTCTCGATCACAACGAAAGAGGCAGGTTTGGCCTCCGACACGATAGTGTTTTCTCTCTTTCAGAAGAAATCGACTCTCGACTTTTCTAGACAAGGACTGTGATTACGAGTAGAGACGGTGTACAACCGTTCTGCACTGATTGTAGGTAGCATCATGCTGAGAACTGGGCTGATGTACATTCCGACTCGTGAACATGTAGCGTCCGGGTCGTGGAATCCACATTATCACCACAGGATTACCGTATTCATAGCCCTGGGAGACCTTGCACTTTCCAAAGATGTACTATAATTCTTTTCAATTTCCTACAAAATATAATGTTTGCTTAGTTGTACTATAGAGACAGTGGTTAAATATTTACGTTTAATAAACATAATAATTGTATTATATTGTGACATTTATTGTAATTTTTTTTGCTATTTTTAAAATTTCCAATCAGTCCGTTTCTGTTATCGGAATTACATTAGATTAAAACATTTAGAAAGGATAAATAGAAGATCTATAGGTCTTATAATACTGACAATAACTATTTTGGCACAAAATATCTGCTGTAAAAATACAGAGGGACTCGTGAAAGAACGTGCGATTTTATGTTCTTTAAACGGACTATTTGTCCACAATGTCCAGGGACTTTTCGTCTAACGACATTTTTTCCGGGGACTTTTTGCCCTGGGACGTTTTGTCCTAGCACCGTCTGGAACATGCAGCAGACTTAGGCAACCGTAGCGTGTGCTCACCTCTAACCCTCAGGCTACCAAGCTTTTTTGTAACACTGACTACCAAAGGGGGGCCCTGGATTTTGGGTTTGGTTTGAGATATCATAACTTGTAATACACCATTTGGTTCAGCATTCATTTTTGCACAAAATGGTGTATTTAGGTTTAGAAAATATGAATGCCCCTCGAAATTATGAATTTTTTACCATGGGTACCCGTCGATTCCACAAATTGTATACTTACGCATAGGGAATATATTAGATTCTGTGTGTTTTATACATGATTTATATATAAAAATTAGTTTACATATAATAAAGTCCAATATTCAACTATAAAAACTAGTAATAAGTCTGTTTTATGTTCAATCAAAACAAAACAAATACATGTTTTAGCCGCTGAAAAACGTTTACGCACACATATCGGCTTGCGTTGTAAAAAAACCCTAAACATTTTCACACATTTAAATTTATTTTGAGCACTTCCGGTCATCAAAAGACAAATTATTTAGTATCAGGAAATAGCCCTAAATGCCCTCTAGAGATTGGCATAATTTATTTCTTTTAAAAAATAAATTATGGATAAGTTATAATAGAAAAAACATGACAATTTTATGAAAATAAAACACCTTTATATATATTTTAATTTATTTTGAGCACATCCGGTTGTCAAGAGACAACTCAGTGAGCATGGAAATGTAGCCCCACGTACATTCCTTCTATAGAATGGTATAATTTGTGTCTCTTAATATTAAAGCGCGGAAAAGTTACAGACGATATTCTAGGGGGGTGGTGATATCCACCCCTCTGGTACCTTGGGTATATCCGGTGTAACTTTTGAACGGTAGGGGGCATCATCAAAAGTTTTAGCTCAAAATGTGTCCCAATGAACCCTCTACAGCTACGAACTTTTTCAAAATTTTATTCCAGACGGAACGCGTTTGATTTGCGAAAAACCTAGGGGTGGCAACCATCCCCCCCCATTGTTAGCCTGAGGGCTAAATTTGCCAGTACATCGTAATCGTAATCTCGAAACTTCTACAGCGCCCACAAAAGCCAAGTCGCGGGAACCAGCTTATTCACAGGCGCTCAATCAAAACGAAATCGATAGGCAGCGGGTCAAGTCCGGAGAGTCAGGCAGGCAGATAGATGGACGGCTAAGGTGGGTGATGTTTAGAATTGAAATGACGAGGGATGTGAGGAGATGAGGAAGAATCAGGATAGGATTTGTGAAAGAGCAATGTTTTCAGTTTAGAGTAAAAGACCTGTGTCATCTTCCAACGAAGATGACAATGAAGATGACAAGTTTTGTTCAATCATTCGTTTGATTCTAACTTTGCCCGGTCAGCGCTTACCTGAATGCTGCCATATTTTGTCGTATACATGTATAACCCCCCCTGGTACCTTGGGTATATCCGGTGTAACTTTTGAACGGTAGGGGGAATCGTCAAAAGTTTTAGCTCAAAATGTGTCCCAATGAACCCTCTAAGCTACTAACTTTTTCAAAATTTTATTCCAGACGGAACGCGTTTGATTTGCGAAAAATCTGTGGGGTGGCAACCCTTGGTAGCCTGAGGGCTAAATTTTCCAGTACATCGTGCCTTCCAACGAAGTTGACAATGAAGATGACAAGTTTTGTTCATCAAGGCACCAATAACAACAAACAAACAAACTCGCAATCATTCGTTTGATTCTAACTTTGCCCGGTCAGCGCTTACCTGATTGCCGCCATATTTTGTCGTATACATGTATCGTCAACTAAACCAATTTAAGCCTACGCCAAGGCTTGGCAGGGCAAATGCCCTGGTAAAAAAGCCTTTGCCCTGGCTGTTGCCCTGGTCGTTGCCCTGCCAGAAATTTAACCCTGGGAGAATTTGTTCAGGCATATTGCTTCTTACTGTTCACGTCCGACCGCTCTCTGGCAATGAAAAAAGTTCTGGCATGGCAAAATTCTGGCAAGACAAAAGTTCATGAAGAGAAAAAATCTGGCACGGCAATTTTCTGGCAGGGCAAAAGTTCTGGCAATGCAAAATTTCTGGCCGGGTAAAGACCGTAAAACTTTTGGCACAGCCAAAGTTTTGACAGGGAAAAATTCTGGCAGGGCAAAAATTCTGTTGGGGCAAAAGTTCTTGCCGGGAAAAATTCTGTTGCTGTTTATCCACATTGCCGTGTACAACTAGCCTAGCAGCGTAGGCCCATCTGTCTCTTGTTTTTCAAATGAAGCGTAAGCAGTTACGTAGACAACATACCTATACCTGACTCTGTTACTTTACTTGCTGAACACTTTGCTTTTAAAAAGCTACTCGAAAGAGGGTTTGCAATGGTTCACTAAGTCACAGAGATTGGTCTACAGGTTGGGCCATAAATGACCCTAAATTTTTTGCCCATAATTTTGGCCAGAGGTAATAATTTTAAATAATTTTTTACAGGTTTAAGAACAATTCATATTTACACATGATTGCCAGATTTCATTAAAATATTCAGACAGAACAAAATGTTTATCACTTTTAGTGAGATCACTCACTGTTATATGACGATTCAAACACATGACGCAGCAAAAAGTAACAAAAAACGAATTTATTAAGTAACATCTTAAATAATTGGTGTCAAATAAACTTGTTATTGACAGAAAATCTTTATTATTGTTTAGAAAAAGCAATTACAAGCATAGCTGCACGTCGCTGTGACACCGTTTCGCAAGATGACTGTTAAGTTGGTAAATAAAGACTTTTTCAGATTTATAATCTTGGTAATGAAACAATAAAATCGAAATTTCTATCAAATTAAAATGCCCAAGGTGACAACAATGGCAGACAAACTGCGTATATTGAATCCTGATAAACAATGATTGCAAAGACATGAAGACGTGTAACCGGGTGCGGTGTTGTCACCAGGAATTGTCTGATTTTCAATTAAAACGAATATATACAGCTAAATTTAGAGTTAAGAAATGCGCAGTTGGTGAAAGGAGATCGGCTCAACGTCAATATTATTTTACTGGTTTAACTGAGAAGAACCAATGGTCCCAAATATCCTGATTTGAACCTGGTGATTTTATCAACTGTGGAGAGCTATGTTGGAGAAATACACCGCAATCTGCAGCAAAAACCAAGAACGAAAATTGATGGTCGCATTGGAGTTGATTGGGAAGATTTATCTCTGGAACACATCACCAAGTCCATCAAAAATTGCGCAAAAGGCTAAAAACAAGTGTGGGCATTGGTGGTGGACACATTGAACAAAGGATGTGATGTACCATCACATTAATTTGATAACAATAATATTATTTTTTGAGATGAGACTTATAAAAAATCGCTTTGTTGCTACTTTTTGTTGCATTATGTTTTCGAATCGTCAAAAAGTCGGTTGTCTCACTAAAAGTGATATAACTTTTGCTCTGTTTGAAATATTGCGATGAAATATGATCACTCTGCGTACATAATACATATGAATTGTCTTTAAACCTGTAAAATTTTATTAATTTTTTACTTCTGGCCAAGATACTGGCAAAAACCTTTAATGTAATGTAATGTAATTAGTAATTTCTATAGCCCCGCTCACAACCAAGGCCATTCAGTAGCGCTCTCAGTGCGATAACCCCTAGAGAAAAAACAGGTCTTAAGAAGAGAGAGAGATGTAGATAACGATCCTGAAAGTAGAGTCCCACGCAGAGTGGAGGGAAGAGAATTCCACAAGGAGGGCCCAATGATGGTGAAGGATCGAGTTTGAGCAATAGTGGTCCTAGCTCGTGGAACAAACAAGTCAGCCCTGTCCAGAGAACGGATAGGTCGATGAGAAGATGCTTTAGGGGGGGTGTCTTTTTTATGGCCCACTATGTATGAGGTTTCTAATATTTGCTTTTCAAATGTCAAAGTGTTCGGTTTTATCCTCTGACCAGCCAACCATAATAGTGTAGGGTGGGTGATGTATGGCATGCACGGTAGCTCAAAATTATAGGCCTATGTCAGACCGTACAACCGAGCAAGCGACTCGCCTTCTGTTCTGGTTACTTGTGTGACTGCCCTGGCTATGCCCTGGCTACAAAAGTGTCTGGCGCCGCCATTGCTACTAAGGACACCATCCGACATAAGAACTTCGGATAACCAGTTGAGTCCTGTGGTAAAGAGTTGCAGCATTCTATCGGCATATTTTTTAGCTAATCAATTACATGTCATTGATAATATCATTCTCATTTACAAGTTCCACATACTCTCAGTCTCGCGTATTCATCAGCATACCCTGTTTCTGGCTATATCTAGTTGTCGTCAGAGTTCATGCTAATCTGGGTGATGACGTGGAGAACGTAACCGCGATTGAAAACGAAATTGTGACAGCGATATCCGGCATCCTATCGAATGTATGGTCAGCTGATTACAGAAATAGAGTAGTTCGGATTGTTCAAAAGGTCATTGCTGCTAAGACAGGCCACAGCATCGTTCTCTACTTCTACTGCAAGACCATCGATGAACTACGGCAACTACAAGAGTCGCTGAACACAGGAAAACTAAAGAATTCCGTTGACGTGTGGTTCAATTCATTATTGAATCTATCACAGAGAATATCAGTTAAAACCTTGACAGTATCCTCTGAAGAATTCAAAAAGATGCGAACATATTTCCAAGGTGAGAGAAAAAAATTGAATACAATAATAATAACTTTGATAATTATTTATACGAGAAAGGATTCTTTACAGGAGGCGGGATTCATTAGTTGGCTAGTTTTTAAACACTTCAACGTGCACTCAAGACTTATTCATTCGGTATGCGTGGGGCTCGGCTGGTGCTTTAATCCTTGAATTTCCTTTCCATCTAACTAAATAACCTCCTGTATTCGTGGTTGTACTCTGTCCACCAAGATTGTTCTACGAATATTAGCCTATAACTGTTTATAGCGATTGGTCTGTGACACAGTGCTTCACATACTCAAAATAAAGAATTCCACTTTCAGTGACGTTGGCACGCGGAATAGGTAAATGATAGGCCTAAATGAGGTCTTGATTTGTGTAAACTATCGTCACGTGTGATAGCTCACACCACACATTATAAATCTCATAATCTCAAAGCACAAATTAGGCCCACGTGTGGCTTTGTTGACATTCAAATATCATATAATCAAGCGTTGACCAAAGTTGGTTCCGCGGAATCCAAGGATTGAGCGCAAGGGTTCCGCGAGAAGTTGTAAATTAAAGTATGTCATTAGGAAATACATAATATATACACACGCAGCCTACTAACACTCCAACAGTTTATGAAAATGTACTGAAAGCTTGAAACAGTTGGTCTTTCATGATTCTCGAGTCCTGGTTTTCAAACTGTAGGCTGCTAGATTTAATTTTTAATACAACAGAAATAAAATTTCCACAATAGAGTGTGTTTAGGCAATTCAATTTTCCGAAATTTCTTGGACATCCGACACTTCTCTGTCGACCATGACATGAAGTTTCTGAGCAGTTTTTAAATAACCCTCTGGATTGGTAGCCAACATGCTGTGCAAGCTACTTAGTCGGGTCAATCTATGAAATGACCCCCCAAAATTGCAAGAAAACGTTTTATGGCGATATTCTGGTGTCTTAGGTCTGGTGATGAACATACTAAAAGTTGCAAGAAATCGGACAACGGCAAGTGGTCTAATTTCGGTGAGAAAAAAGATGGCCGCCAATTGGGCCAGGCTTTGGATCCGGAAATTACACTGTTAGAAGAAAATCATGTAACCATTTGCTAACATGTATTTCTAGACTAATTTGACCGTCCTGAAAACAAAAATCGTGGTTAGCAAGATTGATTTTTAGCGGTCGCATGGGAAAACAAGATGGCGGCCAAAATTCCGGCTTATTGCTTTAAAGGCTGTAAGTTGGGTATTGTACATGTATGTGATAGGAACGCGATTTTGTAATTTAGATTAAGATGTTGGGGTTCTGGGCATGCAGTGGAATCAAAGACACATTATGTAGCACCGGGGAAAACCAAAATGGCGGGATAATGGCTGCCAGAATGCTGAAATTGTTATAAGTGAGGTGATGTAGGCTATGCAATGCAAACATGATTTGAAATCCAACTTAGCATTTTTAAGGTCACGGAAAGCAATAATATTGAATCAACTTCGCAAATGTGACATTGCAGGAAAACTAAAATGTTTATCTTTGAAAGTAACTTTATAATATTGATTATAAGTAATTATGGGAAATAGATTGTTCGGAGTAATGTTTTCACGGATAGTCTTCTTCATCTGAGATTGGCTGCAGAGTTGCATTTTCGCAGTACTGTTGCCAGCTGACTGTTGTTGCATGTTTAACGACACTGCCATATCAGAGATGATTAGCGTGGCCACGACATTTAGGTCCCCGGGGACGGACCGTGCTAGCCCGAGATTTGAATCTCTGAAGTAGCCACCTTCGGGAATCGAACCACGGCCCGCACGCTCTCTTTCACAGAGTCGCGTACAGACGCGCGGCCAACGACCTTAACGATGTTGCAAAGCGAGCCAGTTGACATTGTCCGCTTGTCCAACAGTGTCATTTCCAGATTCCATGCCTGATCCAATTGGCGGCCATCTTTTTTTTCCGCCAAAATTAGACCACTTGCCGTGGTCCGATTTCTTGCAACTTTTAGTATGTTCATCACCAGACCTAAGGCACCAGAAATCGTCTTAAAACGTTTTCTTGCAATTTTTGGGGGTCCACCGAAGTTTTTTCGTAGATTGATCCGACTAAATAGTCACGGCGTGAATTTGACATTAGACCTAACAGTTTCGGTGCACACAGGATTTCTGCCAAAATTGGTTCACTTTAAGCCTACCTGTTTGCTCACTTTGTCCGAAATCACCCGTTTATTCGGCTTCTATCGCTTTTAACATCTATGCCTCTACCAATCTTCTACAATCGTTGATTTATAGGCATATTGCCGAATATGACTTATTACTTACTTACTTAGTACTTAGTCCATACTGTGCAGATCTGCACATTCCTCACTGTCCGCCGACATATATGACTTATTAATTTCTATAAAATTTAATTACATTCCCAGCAAATTAAAGAATTCCTATAGGCCTAGACCTACGCAGTAATAAGCTTACCTATTCAACTGACAATAGTTAGCATGTCGCAGACTGGCAGTTGTCACACGTTTCAATAAGCAAGCTCGTCATATGAATTTTTCATTTGTAATATAATTAATCAATACAACTCTGAAATTAGCGAGAGTTGTGTTCACTTTAACCCGGTAATGTCTGCTTAAATGTCGTCAAAAGTTTCAAAATATTTTCTGGAATTATTTGTTCCAGAAAACATTGCCCTGCGCGCAATTCATGACTTCGATCCTGAACAGATGAACAGTATAGAAAAAAGGGAGATGACCATCGTTTCAGAGAGAAGAAGAGATTCAAAACAAATAAGCCATGAGACAGCGCTTACTTTGAAAACCGGAGACAAAATGGAGACAATTCCTCCCGCAAATATTTGGTGACTATATGATGCTTTTCAGTAGAGAAACCTGGCTTCTTTTCAAAACACAATTGTAAAATTATACACCGTGGTTCAATAAAAAGCGAGCCAAACTATTTCTCAAATATCTCTAATGCCTCACGATCAATAATACTCCAATTTTACCACTGTTTAGAAAATTTAACGAACAATATGATTCCAAATTATCACGTCATCAATTTCAACGAATAGAAAAATATGAATCTTTAAACTTCATCTGCCGAATTTAAGTTTTCACCAGGTCTGCTCGCTGCGGTTTCGACGCTTGGCCGTTCGCATTTGGTCTTCAATGATGCCGGAGTAAAAATAAATAGGGTCCATTATCGCAACGTTCTGCTGTTCCAACATCATCATCTATAAGTTTTCATAACTCTATAGCCCCAGAAGGCTATTTTCTTTTTCAACAGAACAATGCCAGCCCACAGAGCCATGGGAACCATCGATGTGCCACCATATTTCATTTCTCCAACATTATGACTTTCGAACAGTCTAGCTTAAGTTAAAATCCGGTCTCCCGTAATATATTCTTTGTTTAAATAATCAACCAAAACTACTTAGACGAAATTTTAAAAAATGCTCGTAAACTTAAATTTCGGCCGATGAAGTTGAGTGATTCATATCTTTCTATCCGTTTAAATTTATGACATGATATATTGGAGTCATATTGTTGGTTCAATTCTCCAAATATATGGAAATATCAGTATAATTAATTACCAGATAGATCTATGAAAAACAGCTTAGGTTGCTTTTTATTGAACCACGGTGTAGAAAAGTCTTTTCAAGTGCTATACTATTTGTATTAAAGCGTTATTTGCCAGTTCTGTTGCAATAGCCGTTGCACCTTTAAAGACTGGTAGATTATGTATTGTGTATTGACGATCAGACATTTTACTGAATGCGATAGCTGCGTGATGACTAAGCAGGTTTAGTCACCCTGCTTAGGTTCTTCTTTCAGCAATAATTTAGGCTACGCACAGGAAACGTAGCTCACACCAAAATAATTGATGCTATAAATGTCTATTATTTCGCAGTAAAAATGCAATTAGGCAATTAACCTTTATTGTTCATCTGCATCGGTAATTTAACAAGAATTAGAATCAATAATAAGTTGAAACGAATTAGACGCAAACACTGGTCTTGCACTGGCTTCCTTTCCCGCAGCGCATCTCGTTTAGGATTGCATCTTTGGTGTGGCGATGCCTATAAGGCTGGGCACCCTCTTATCTGTGTGAGCTTTGCCTCCCTCTTTCCACTTGCATAGGCCGCCGCGCACTGCGCTCTGCTGTCCATGGTGACTTAATGGTTCCTTTCACTCGCTCTGCAACAATGCAGAGGCGTTCATTCTCTGTTGTTGGTCCAACAACCTGGAATGGACTTCCCTTGACTATGCGACACCTCCCAAGCTGTTCTCAATTTCACAACCTGTTGAAGACTGTTTTTTTCGCTTTATCTCGGCCGGGAGCGCCTCTGAGTAGCTACCTTGAAGGGGCGCTATATAAATTATGATTGATTGATTTATTGATTGAATCTTGGACAGACCAATTAGAAGATAATTACAGTAGTAAATTCTGGAGCAAATGAAGTCATGGACCTAAATCGTAAAAACAGAAAAGGAAACAGAACGCCGAAATGCCCTTAGAAGCCTTAAATAGCAATATGAAGAGCGTGTGAGATTAGATATAATATGGTCTTTAAAAGAAAAAGGAACTACATGTATCTAATGTAATACCCAGAGCACGAACAGTCGAAGAAAAGGTGTAGTGAGGAAATAATTCAGAGAGAAGAACAAATTCAATTTTTAAAAGCTGCTGAGGTGTGCCACAACGAATAAACTGAGTTTTGGAGACATAAATAGAGAGACGGTTTGACGAGGGAATGTACGTGGATTGAATACGTTCAATTAGGAGTGGGAAAAGTCGTAGGCTATATCGAATAAAAAACATGCAGGGAACCCAAGACAGAGCCTTGAGGAACTCCCAGCTTAACGTTGATCCATTTGGTTCTGGAATCAACCAAGACAACCATGTGGGTACGGTCAGATAAATATGATCGAAACCAGCAGAGGGGCAGTCCCTGTAATCCATAAGAAGTCTCAAGACGCTGGAGAAGAATATTGTGGTCGACCATATCAAAAGCTTCAGAAACGTCGTAAAGAGCAAAAAGGGAGAGTTCAGATCTGTCGAAAGCAGAATAGATTTCAGAGAGAAGAGAAAGAGGAGCAGCCTCCGTTGAATGATGAGCCCTAAAGCCAGATTGACTTGGGGGAAGAAGACCAGACTGTTCAAGATAGGGTAGGAGCTGGAGGGAAACTAGGCGCTCAACAGTCTTGGATAAGAAGGATAAATTGGATAGGCCTATAGGTCGGTAATTTTGACAGAGGTTAGTATCGAAGTCAGCCTTGTTGAGTGAAGAAAAGACAAGAGTATAGGCCTACGTTTCTGAGAGGATGGGATACAGCCCTCATATAGTGAAGATGTATTATACATGTACATGTATATAAGTATATCGACTGTATAGAGGACAAATGAGTTATGTCCATATTTAATTAATTTTGGAGAAAACTGAATTTCTAATTTCAAATGTTTATGAAAAATATAACAAAGTAACATTATCATACTTTACTTTCTTGGTATCATTGAATACGTATTTAAACAGAGAACAAGGTAGGGTAAGTGGGGGCAAGTTGACAGGGTTAAGCGTTTTTTGGCCTTTGATCATTCTCAATGATGCCAACAAAGTTGGGTTTTTTCCACAACGTTTTGATTGATAACACCTACACTCTAGCACAAAATCAGGCAGAAAAATATATTCTAAGTTTGCTAAAAATGAACTTTAAAATTTTCCAAAAGTCAACCAACTTGCCCCTCTGCTGGGGCAAGTTGGCTGCCTGCTTGGGGCAAGTTGGTTGACAATATATACAAACAATATTTAAAACATTTTAATATAGAAAAGTTGGTGAACTGTAGTTGTTTCAGTTTTAAAATATTCGGTATTAACAAAGATGTCAGAAAAATTAGTTAAGTAAATTAGCAAGGTATAAAACATTGGTGTCCTTGGTTCTTCGAAGTCTCAACAAAAGTCACAAACTGCAGTTGTGTTATCTAAGACATTCGATCAGTCTTAATAAAGATGATACATAAATTTTATCAACAAAATAGCAATGTCTAAAAAAATTGCAGTGTCCTTTTTTCTTAGAAGTCTCAGAATAAGACGCAAATAAAGCTTCCACGTCCTTCGCAGGCTGCCACCAGGTTTCCCATTTTAGTTGGTTGCATCCCCCAACTTGCCCCCGCCAACTTGCCCCCTCAGAGGTACTCAACAAAATCTGGGAGCTATGATTTGTACAGTGTGATTTGGAAACACAAAATACATCAGTAACAACTCAAAATAAATGCTTAACAAAACAATCCTCTTCCCAATTTTTTTGCATTCGCTGAGATTAAGATAAACGCTAATTTAGAACAGTAAAGTGTGTTAAGAGGTAGATAGGGAAACGTAGTTTTAAGGAAAAAACGGTAATCAAAGCATCTTGTCACGTGGTTGCCATTACCCAAAAGGAAGATCTTCGCCTTGTTCTTTCTTACACATCTTGTTAGACTGTTTCCTGCCACGCATTATAATTTTATAGCGCAACAATCATCTTGCCCCCGCCGTCAACTTGCCCCAAGACACCCTAAGCATGGCAATGGGTATTATGTGACATGAGGATAATACGAAAAATTAAGTTTGTAGGGGCGGGGTGCCCGAAAATGGACATACGACATTTGTGCTCTACATAAATCTTTGTAACAGTGAAGATGTATATATGTAGGCTATGTTTATAGAAGATACCGATTGAGAATAGCGATGATATTTGATTTTTTTCAGTGACACGGACGGATGGTGGCTGGTCAAGCACTTGGTCAACGGAAACGTCGGATATATACCAAGAAATTGCGTTATAATAGGTAATTGCCAAAATATACGTTGCAACAGCTTTAAAACTTCAGAACATTTCTCTTTATACAAAATTGGCCGGTGTGGTATTTTCATATCATGATATCGCAAACCTTTTGCGTCGCTAGGTCGCCTAAACTGCAGGTCTCAGGCAACAGCATGCACCCTGAATAAAAAGAATCCGATTGAAGACATGATTTTGAGCTTCCAAATACTCGGAACTTACTACCACTTATTACTTTGTGGATGTCGCCTTTTGGTGTTTTCGGAATTATTATACTTTGAATGGCAAAAGCGCGCAGGACAAAAGCGCTCAGACAAATGCGCGCAGACAACAGCGCCCAACAAGAACAAATCGACAAAATATTGTTATTAATCATGAACAGTTATTTTTACTCGAAACTAGCCAGATGTGTACAAATTTACGCAACAACATTATTTTAATTATTTAAACTATAAATTGTCATGAATGTTCCAACAGTTCGTATGGCTCACATCCTATCTAGCTGACCGCTCCTCTTCCACTGTCTTTCACTCCACTCGTTCCCCTTGGATCCCCGTTCCAGTGGGCCTTCCGCATGGCTCTGTTCTAGGGCCCTTGCTCTATATCCTCCTCACTGCAGACATTGGCTCTTTGCTCGCTTCTTGCTCATTGCGAAGCCACTCCTACGCTGATGATGTCCAATCATATGCCCATTGCTTTGCTGAGGACGCAGCCAAAACTGTCCGCCTTATGGTCTGTGCTTCTGACACCCTGACTTCTTGGATTTCGTCAAATCGACTGCGACTCAACTCTTTGAAGACGCAATTCATATGGCTGGGAACTCGCCAGCAGCTGGCCAAGATTAACTTGGCTGCTCTCGCACATGAGTTTCCCCTTGTAACCTTCTCTACCTCTGTTCGAGACCTTGGACCAAGAACTCTCCTTCTCTAAGCACATCTTTTCCCTGTCACGTGCCTGCTATTACCAAATTCGACAGCTGCGTGTCGTTGCTCGCTCTCTCTCATTCACTGCATCTTCTACTCTTGTCCATGCCTTTGTTTGCACCCGCTTAGATTACTGCTCCTCTCTTTACATGTATGTTGGCCTCCCACAGGTCCGTCTGAACTCCTTGGTTTGGTTCCTTAGTAGGGGGAAAAGGCGTCTAGTAATTAACCCACGTGACCAGTGACGTCATCGAGGTCAAGGTCAAAGGCCAATGTCAAGATCAAGGTCATCTTAATTAGGTCACATTAATTAGGGCATATTAATTAGGTCATATTAATTAGGTCATGTTAATTTGGTCACGCTTATTAGCTAAATTAATTAGGTCATATCAATTATATTATATTAATTAATAATAATTAGAATTTATTAATTATATCAATTATTGAACCCTAATTAGCAGCGCAAGCCCCACTCCGACCAGAAATGACTCATCGAAGGGCCGCAGGACATTATGGGAACTGCACCGGCTTCCACCCCTCGACACCCTCCCCACTATTCATTCAAATTTCAATTCATCACTTTTAAACTGAACCCTACTTAGCTGCGCAAGGCCCACATCAACCATAAATGACTCAGCATATACTCTCACCCTCCACAGCCTTCCACCTCACCCTCCAACCCTCCATTCCACCCCTCCCCACCCACAAATATGCATTTTACACACAAGGACTGGCCAAGCATGGAGCGGCGAACCCTAGAGAGCGACCAATCAGAAGGATAGATTCCATAGGCATGACATCTTTCGCCCTCCACAGCATTCAACCTCACCCTCCAACCCACCATTCCACCCCTCCCCACTCACAAATATTCATTTTACACATTAGTGCTGAACATTACGGAAGCGACAAACTTAGAGAGGGAGCAAACAGGAGGCTAGAAACTTTATACATGGCATCTCTCACCCTCCACAGCATTCAACCCCTACCCTCCAACCCTCCATTCAACCCCTCCCCACTCACAAATATTCATTTTACATACAAGTGCATAGCAATAAGAAAACTAGAAACTTAGAGACGGTGCAAACAAGAGGCTAGAAACTCTATACATGGCCTCTCTCGACCTCCACACTCTTCCACATCACCCTCCAACCCTCCATTCCATACAGCCCAACACACAAATATTCATTTTACACACAAGAGCCGGCCAATCAGAAAGCTTGAAACCTAGTGAGCGACCAATCAGAAGGCGAGAAATCCTACACACATTCCACCTCACCCTCCACACCACGCCTTCCCTCCACATACACAAATTTGCCGTACATGTATAACATTTAAGCATCCCGCAGCTACTAAATCCTACACATGAACCAATCAGAAGAAGATAATTCCTACATATTTACCAAAAATATCACCAATATTCGATATTTTATTCGAAAATATGTATATAACAGCAATATATACAATTAAATTATACTAAAATAATTATGACAACTATTCAGCATTTGTTACAATACTATGCAAACTATAGCAGACAAGCGCCAATTTCTTCTTTATTTCTTCTTCTATATTTCTTACATTTCAAGCAAGTACAAACTCAAAAACCGAAGAAATGCTCAGACGGCATTCGCCAATATAGTGTCCTTTCTTACTTCCTTGCACACGAAAACACAAAAAACGTAAGAATCTTGCAACCTTCCACTCCGAAGATGGTGACATTTCTTACTTCCTTGCACACACAAACTCCAAAACCGACGAACCAGGCACCCATCCTTTCCCAAGATGGTGCCATTTCTTACTTCCTTGCACACACAAATTTAAAAACCGACGAATCCTGCAGCCTTCCTTTCGCAAGATGGTAATATTTTTTACTTCCTTGCACACACAAACTTAAAAACCGACAAATACTTCAACCTTCCACTCCCTAGATGGTAACATTTCTTACTTTCTTGCTCAGGCAAACTCAAAAACGTAAGAACCCTGCAACCTTCCTTTCCCAAGATGGTGGCATTGTTTACTTCCTTGCACACACAAACTCAAAAACCAACGAATCCTTCAACATTCCATTCCCAAGATGGTGCCATTTCTTATTTCCTTACGCACAAAATCTCAAAAACCGATGAATACGTCAACCTTCCACTCCCAAGATGGTGACATTTCTAACTTTCTTGCATCCACGAACTCAAAAACTGATGAAATCTTTAACCTTCCACTACCAAGACGTTGTCATTTCTAACTTTCATTCACACAGAAACTCAAAAATCGACGAATCGAACAGCAGACCCATCGGCCGGACCCAACATGGCCCCATTTCTACATCACACACACACACACACACACTCACAAACACACGCACACAACATTTCTCGCGAGGCTAAGTCCAAATATCCCATGTATGCATCTTTCAATTCACAAGGTGTCGCATCTTCAGGCTTTCACGCACATAGAAATCCAAAAGACATGGAAACACGCAATCTTCAAATCCCTAAGTAGCGCATTTGCAGCATTTATCAAATTATTGAAAGATTTGTGCCGGGATGCATTCGACTTTAGCTTGAACACCTTTGTTTCCACAAACTGAAGCATGTGCCCCTCTCCCCACCCCACGCTTTGCAAATTACATCGTTCTCCATGCAATTTCTGCATTTCATGCTTAGTAGATTTGCAAGTTTGAATTCGCACACTGGTAATAGATCGTGTCTTACTTTGAAATATTTCGAAAAGTACAAGGCCTATTCGCTCGCACAACTATCATGCTTATCATTTTGACTGTGCCAATGTTCATTCCTGTTACTTTGCAACTATGAAGTTCAAGTCTTTGTCTTATGTATATTACATTCTTCACAGTTTCATGTGTCATTACTACCTTAATTTAGAAAAAAATGGCGCCAGTATATACTTGTAACTTAGAAATTCGAAGAGTTCTTGTGTGTGTGTGTGTGTGTGTGTGAGTGTGTGTGTGTGTGTGTGTGTGTGTGTGTGTAAGTTGGACTTAAACGTATGAGAAATGCTGTATGCGTTCGACATTTTTGATTTACTTGTTTGAGAAATGCTGTGTGTGTTCTATATTTGGACTTATGTGTATGAGAACTGCTGTGTGTGTCCGATATTTGATGGTGCTCTGACAGAAAAAGTTGCATGGGCGCCACCTTGGGAGCAGAAGTTTGTTCATTTTTGCTGTTTTTGATTTTATCCTATTGATAAATGCTGCAAATGCGCTACCTAAGGATTTGAAGATTGCGTGTTTCCATGTCTTTTGGATTTCTGTGTGCGTGAAAGCCTGAAGATGCGACACCTTATGAATTGAAAGATGCATAATTGGAATATTTGGACTTAGCCTCGCGAGAAATTTTGTGTGTGTGTGTTTGTGTGTGTGTGTGTGTGTGTGTGATGTAGAAAGGGGGCCATGTTGCGTCCGGCCGATGGGTCTGCTGTTCGATTCGTCGATTTTTGAGTTTCTGTGTGCATGAAAGTTAGAAATGACAACGTCTTGGTAGTGGAAGGTTGAAGATTTCATCAGTTTTTGAGTTCGTGGATGCAAGAAAGTTAGAAATGTCACCATCTTGGGAGTGGAAGGTTGAAGTATTCATCGGTTTTTGAGATTGTGTGCGTAAGGAAGTAAGAAATGGCACCATCTTGGGAATGGAATGTTGAAGGATTCGTTGGTTTTTGAGTTTGGGTGTGCAAGGAAGTAAGAAATGCCACCATCTTGGGAAAGGAAGGTTGCAAGGTTCTTACGTTTTTGAGTTTGCTTGAGCAAGAAAGTAAGAAATGTTACCATCTTGGGAGTGGAAGGTTGAAGTATTTGTCGGTTTTTAAGTTTGTGTGTGCAAGGAAGTAAGAAATGGCACCATCTTGGGAAAGGATGGGTGCCTGGTTCGTCGGTTTTGGAGTTTGTGTGTGCAAGGAAGTAAGAAATGTCACCATCTTCGGAGTGGAAGGTTGCAAGATTCTTACGTTTTTTGTGTTTTCGTGTGCAAGGAAGTAAGAAAGGACACTATATTGGCGAATGCCGTCTGAGCATTTCTTCGGTTTTTGAGTTTGTACTTGCTTGAAATGTAAGAAATATAGAAGAAGAAATAAAGAAGAAATTGGCGCTTGTCTGCTATAGTTTGCATAGTATTGTAACAAATGCTGAATAGTTGTCATAATTATTTTAGTATAATTTAATTGTATATATTGCTGTTATATACATATTTTCGAATAAAATATCGAATATTGGTGATATTTTTGGTAAATATGTAGGAATTATCTTCTTCTGATTGGTTCATGTGTAGGATTTAGTAGCTGCGGGATGCTTAAATTTTATACATGTACGGCAAATTTGTGTATGTGGAGGGAAGGCGTGGTGTGGAGGGTGAGGTGGAATGTGTGTAGGATTTCTCGCCTTCTGATTGGTCGCTCACTAGGTTTCAAGCTTTCTGATTGGCCGGCTCTTGTGTGTAAAATGAATATTTGTGTGTTGGGCTGTATGGAATGGAGGGTTGGAGGGTGATGTGGAAGAGTGTGGAGGTCGAGAGAGGCCATGTATAGAGTTTCTAGCCTCTTGTTTGCACCCTCTCTAAGTTTCTCGTTTTCTTATTGCTATGCACTTGTATGTAAAATGAATATTTGTGAGTGGGGAGGGGTTGAATGGAGGGTTGGAGGGTAGGGGTTGAATGCTGTGGAGGGTGAGAGATGCCATGTATAAAGTTTCTAGCCTCCTGTTTGCTCCCTCTCTAAGTTTGTCGCTTCCGTAATGTTCAGCACTAATGTGTAAAATGAATATTTGTGAGTGGGGAGGGGTGGAATGGTGGGTTGGAGGGTGAGGTTGAATGCTGTGGAGGGCGAAAGATGTCATGCCTATGGAATCTATCCTTCTGATTGGTCGCTCTCTAGGGTTCGCCGCTCCATGCTTGGCCAGTCCTTGTGTGTAAAATGCATATTTGTGGGTGGGGAGGGGTGGAATGGAGGGTTGGAGGGTGAGGTGGAAGGCTGTGGAGGGTGAGAGTATATGCTGAGTCATTTATGGTTGATGTGGGCCTTGCGCAGCTAAGTAGGGTTCAGTTTAAAAGTGATGAATTGAAATTTGAATGAATAGTGGGGAGGGTGTCGAGGGGTGGAAGCCGGTGCAGTTCCCATAATGTCCTGCGGCCCTTCGATGAGTCATTTCTGGTCGGAGTGGGGCTTGCGCTGCTAATTAGGGTTCGATAATTGATATAATTAATAAATTCTAATTATTATTAATTAATATAATATAATTGATATGACCTAATTAATTTAGCTAATTAGCGTGACCCAGTTAACATGACCCAATTAATATGCCCTCATTAATGTGACCTAATTAATGTGACCTAATTATGATGACCTTGACCTTGGCCTTGACCTTTGACCTTGACCTCGATGACGTCACTGGTCACGTGGGTGAATTACTAGACGCCTTTCCCCCCTACTACGTTAGAAATGTCACCATCTTGGGAGTGGAAGGTTGAAGTATTCATCGGTTTTTGAGATTGTGTGCGTAAGGAAGTAAGAAATGGCACCATCTTGGGAATGGAATGTTGAAGGATTCGTTGGTTTTTGAGTTTGGGTGTGCAAGGAAGTAAGAAATGCCACCATCTTGGGAAAGGAAGGTTGCAAGGTTCTTACGTTTTTGAGTTTGCTTGAGCAAGAAAGTAAGAAATGTTACCATCTTGGGAGTGGAAGGTTGAAGTATTTGTCGGTTTTTAAGTTTGTGTGTGCAAGGAAGTAAGAAATGGCACCATCTTGGGAAAGGATGGGTGCCTGGTTCGTCGGTTTTGGAGTTTGTGTGTGCAAGGAAGTAAGAAATGTCACCATCTTCGGAGTGGAAGGTTGCAAGATTCTTACGTTTTTTGTGTTTTCGTGTGCAAGGAAGTAAGAAAGGACACTATATTGGCGAATGCCGTCTGAGCATTTCTTCGGTTTTTGAGTTTGTACTTGCTTGAAATGTAAGAAATATAGAAGAAGAAATAAAGAAGAAATTGGCGCTTGTCTGCTATAGTTTGCATAGTATTGTAACAAATGCTGAATAGTTGTCATAATTATTTTAGTATAATTTAATTGTATATATTGCTGTTATATACATATTTTCGAATAAAATATCGAATATTGGTGATATTTTTGGTAAATATGTAGGAATTATCTTCTTCTGATTGGTTCATGTGTAGGATTTAGTAGCTGCGGGATGCTTAAATTTTATACATGTACGGCAAATTTGTGTATGTGGAGGGAAGGCGTGGTGTGGAGGGTGAGGTGGAATGTGTGTAGGATTTCTCGCCTTCTGATTGGTCGCTCACTAGGTTTCAAGCTTTCTGATTGGCCGGCTCTTGTGTGTAAAATGAATATTTGTGTGTTGGGCTGTATGGAATGGAGGGTTGGAGGGTGATGTGGAAGAGTGTGGAGGTCGAGAGAGGCCATGTATAGAGTTTCTAGCCTCTTGTTTGCACCCTCTCTAAGTTTCTCGTTTTCTTATTGCTATGCACTTGTATGTAAAATGAATATTTGTGAGTGGGGAGGGGTTGAATGGAGGGTTGGAGGGTAGGGGTTGAATGCTGTGGAGGGTGAGAGATGCCATGTATAAAGTTTCTAGCCTCCTGTTTGCTCCCTCTCTAAGTTTGTCGCTTCCGTAATGTTCAGCACTAATGTGTAAAATGAATATTTGTGAGTGGGGAGGGGTGGAATGGTGGGTTGGAGGGTGAGGTTGAATGCTGTGGAGGGCGAAAGATGTCATGCCTATGGAATCTATCCTTCTGATTGGTCGCTCTCTAGGGTTCGCCGCTCCATGCTTGGCCAGTCCTTGTGTGTAAAATGCATATTTGTGGGTGGGGAGGGGTGGAATGGAGGGTTGGAGGGTGAGGTGGAAGGCTGTGGAGGGTGAGAGTATATGCTGAGTCATTTATGGTTGATGTGGGCCTTGCGCAGCTAAGTAGGGTTCAGTTTAAAAGTGATGAATTGAAATTTGAATGAATAGTGGGGAGGGTGTCGAGGGGTGGAAGCCGGTGCAGTTCCCATAATGTCCTGCGGCCCTTCGATGAGTCATTTCTGGTCGGAGTGGGGCTTGCGCTGCTAATTAGGGTTCGATAATTGATATAATTAATAAATTCTAATTATTATTAATTAATATAATATAATTGATATGACCTAATTAATTTAGCTAATTAGCGTGACCCAGTTAACATGACCCAATTAATATGCCCTCATTAATGTGACCTAATTAATGTGACCTAATTATGATGACCTTGACCTTGGCCTTGACCTTTGACCTTGACCTCGATGACGTCACTGGTCACGTGGGTGAATTACTAGACGCCTTTCCCCCCTACTGTCCTTCGATCTTCAGCACGCTTGGTTGGTGGCATCTCTCAGTTTGCTTACGTTTCTGCCTTCAAGAGGATCGACCTCCACTGGCTCCCACTTCAGCAACGCATTGCTTATAGAGTTTTGTCTATGACTTGGCGCTGCATTCTGTCTCAAGCTATATCCTACCTATGTGAGCTTTTTACTCCAGTCTCGGTTTCTCTGTCCTCTATAACATCTTCTTTATTTAAATAATGAACTAATACTATTTAGAGTTTCTTCACAAAAATACCAAAGACTGTTTTCATGTTTGAAGTGCATTTGTTACAAAATAAAGAAAAAATGCTCGTAAACATAAATTTCGGCAGATGAATTTAAAGGATTCGTTTCTTTCTAACCGTTCGACTTTATGATAAATTATGTTGGAATCATATTGTTGGTTCAATTCTCTAAAATAATTATTTGAAAATCTTTGGTGTGATTAGGCTAATTACCAGGCATTGGAGATAATTATATGAAAAACAGTTCGACTTACTTTGTATTGAACCACGGCGTATGTGTAGTTAGAAGGCGCATTTTCTGAAATTACACAGTATTTCTAAATAAACATGAAAATGTATTTCCAACTTTTTAATTGTTTTTTTAACAGAAACAGACCACAAGTCTTCTGAGACAACGGTGAGTTCATGAAACTGTTATATCTAAACTAGGTTGAGCCATTATAAAGCCATTTAGACTATTTTCGTAAACCCACCTGCTCTTGCAGATCAAACAATTTTAGACTCGAACTCGATGTCTAAAACGACAAGCCTTATTTGGACTAATAAAACAGGCATAATAATATTCTTCTTGAGTGTTCTGCCCTTAGGCAGGTCCATGATTCCAACCACACCATTCTTGTCTATTCTGTGCTTTTTCCTTGGTTTCTTTATATCATCGTCCCTAAAGAATACCTTTACCAAAGGGTCGATTACGCCAAGTGAAACTGTAACCATTAGCAAGCAAATAATAATAATAATAATAATAATAATAATAATAATAATAATAATAATAATAATGACGACAATTTCTAAGGCGCCGTAACGCGGCAATGCTGCTACAAGGGCGCCTTGACAACGACAAACACCCATTCAGAGACAAGCGATTGACGAACTCTATAGAGGCAGCCACATGCGGCGCCAAGAGAACGACACCTGTCCCACCACCATCACCACCCCACAACCACCACACACATATACCCATAACGCGCATGCTTCTCCATAGGCAGATATAATCCAGTGCCTCTCCATAGGCAGAAATAACCCAGTGCCTCTCCATAGGCAGATAAAATCCTTACAGAGCCCCTCCATAGGCAGAAATAATCCAGTGCCTCTCCATAGGCAGATATAACACAGTGCCTCTCCATAGGCAGAAATAATCCAGAAATAATCCAGTGCCTCTCCATAGGCAGATAAAATCCTTACAGAGCCTCTCCATAGGCAGATATAACCAAGTGCCTCTCCATAGGCAGAAATAATCCAGTGCCTCTCCATAGGCAGATATAACACAGTGCCTCTCCATAGGCAGAAATAATCCAGTGCCTCTCTCTAGTTCTGCCGCACATACACTACGACCGCCCGACAACGGTGAGGATCTTGGAGTCGATCTTAAGCACAGTATCTTTTCATGCAACTATCCCGCGGAGTCAAAAAATATTGTAAGTTATAACGACATAAAGGACTTACCCAGTACCCACCCCTAAGAATTTGGATGCTAAATTTGTTAAGGACACTAATTGTAATGTAAGTAATTCTCTTAGTTTATATAATGTCGCTTCTAATAATTATTTGTAGCTTGTTTTTATACCGAATGTCTCCTACTGATATCGCGGTCCTAAATTTAGGACTTTCCTTTATTCCCTCAACTAATATATTACCTAGCTCGGATATCAAGGAATCCCTAGGTAGGACTACGCGATCCCTTAAATTAAAAGATTTTTCTTTAATAAAAATAAAAATAACATTCAATTAGATCCTGAAAAGCAAGAGAAAAACAAGTTTGATAGATTGTTTAGATTACCTATATAGTGAATGCTGTCTCCCCACGGATACACTTGTTTCTAACCTGAGAGTATGTACGGATAAGATTTTTTTTATCTGATTATGAAACGAGGGACAATGGTTTGCTTTCATTTCTAAAGCACGTAACAATATATCCCGTTTACAGAGATCCGCCATTAAATCTTTTAGAAATAATGAAGATTTACTGTGCGAGTAATGGATCCAACCTCAGAAATGATAGGCCTCCCCTGCGGCATGTCTACATTTGGCCGTTTATTACGAGGTTTATGTAGGCCTATCTTAGGCAATAAGTAAAAAGCTCTATTCCTGTCAGTAATACTAGTCATCAAATATTCCATTTGGTTAAAATTTATAAAGATTTTATTATATAGCCTAACAACTATATAATTTATTAACGGTAGGCCTATAACATCAAATTTCAGGGTTTTGGGTATCTTGATATAATATTTAGAATTATTTAGTTGGTGGAGAGCTTCCTTAACGCACGACTCCTTGTTCAAAAGCACTATCATCGCACCTTGGAAACTAAAGTGCTTTTTCAGCGTCTTACTTAGGCTACTGTATGGTAAAAAATTGACTTAGTTTGACTAGCGACGAAGTATCTCAATTAGTTTTTATTAATTGGGCCCTATTTGGACATTTCAGATTAATGTTGTCATTTACGAACTCGGTTCTAGAATGAAGCATCTATAACGTAAAAGATATAGTCAATTAGCCAGGTAGGCCTATTATAATTATAGGCCTACACTATTATCCAATGTGTAGCGATATCGATCAATTTGTCTGAGACCGTGAAACACTAAAACATTATGCTTTAATTTGTAGCTCAATAGTCTTCCAATGGAGCTGTTGTATGCCATCTTAGAGAAGTCGTTTCTGTCATGGGTACTGAATTTTTCACCAGACCAGAGAGACGGAGATGTCATTAGGGCTTTTACATCAGTCGATTTCTGCTGGTTTCAACAAATAACAAAGCGAAGATTTAAGTCAAGAATATGGAAGCGGCTGAAAGGTAGGCCTACTCAGTTGCCATCGTCATATCATAGGTAATCTTCAATATTGAGCATCTACCCAGGTCCTAGAAACACGACTTGTGTGTTAGAAGTTATTGGAACATGTAAGTGCATAGGCAAAATGCAAGGTGCGGTGGTGCACTCACAACTTCCTCACCACAATGTCAGTGAGACAAAACATATTGAACCGCGAGATGAAGAATTAGACAACTACGTCTTTTTATGGGCTAATATACCTACTTGGATGACAAACAATATAACATGTATAAAATAAAGATCAAATCATAAATCATAAACAATAGCAGCCGAATAAACGCTGTCAGATATTGCTGCAACCTATATACCGGTAATCAGAAATAATGTTTCATAATTATTTGAATGAAACTAAAAATGAACAGTAGGTCTACTTAGCAATTTGCTGAAATGCGTCAAAACATACAATTTATCCTTCGCTGACCGAAGCCGGGTATATAATGATCTCAGCGGTGTTTGGATGCTGATTGCGAGCAACTGTGGGCAGGCATGTTGGCCTATATTCAAGACGTACGATCAGTTTTAAAAATTGAAACCAATGACATCTTCTAACACCAAAACTAGAAAATTGAATATCGTGTGAATGCAAAATATTCAATACGAAGTATCACGGGGTCAAAATTTATCCCGCTTCATTCCCGACATCGTTATTCTTCGTTCATGGTGAAGATGCATTTTTAACATTATGCAAAAAATACGAGCTCACAAATAACCTGCCAGACAACGTGGAATTGAATGTTAATATTTTCAATAATTGTGGGCAGTTTTCAAGATGGCGGACGATATGGCCGCCAAATACAAAATTATGCATTATCTAACCATTTAACTAATCTATAGGCCTACTACTATAAGTCTCAGATCTGTAGCCTGTGAATGGATGTCCGTTCCAAGAAAGGCTCACACACCGATTCATTTCGCAACACTAAACAATTTTTTTAACCTCTTATTCAAATTTGTGGGTCAGCGCGACTATTTTCAGCTTTCAATTTACTATAAAACGAGTTATGGATAATTTAAGTTTCGGTATGGAAACTTACCCGAAATTCGGACGCCATTAACCATACCTTGCAACCACGCTGCAACGATTGGTCAATAATTAAGTCTTAAGCCCGCTCATTTACTATGACAAGCAAATTTTTGCACGAAAAGTTTTGAAATAGACTAAAGAGCATGTGGTAGAAATCCGAAGAAAAAGCGATATGGGGAAAATATTTAAAATTTTACATTTATTTGTGAGCAGCAGTGATGCAACAGTTGCGTTTTCCGCTAGATCTGGTTTTTTGCCTTTCGTCTGGGTTTCTCGGTTCTTCTATGCAAAATCGGGGTTTATTTTAGCTAGCTGGACATTTTTTTTACAAGTTACAACACATGAATATTCTGTGAAATTCAATGTAAACTGGTGATACATAATTTTTGTTCCACTAAATTTCATTTGAAACTCCACAATCGGCCTACCGGCTGCAGTGTTGCCACTGAGGATTCATAAATAAACGTAGATTTCCTTCCGAAAAAAGTCCCAGAAAGACCCATACTATTCATATAAGCTATGTTCAAATTAAGTTGTTTTTTGCTTGTTCGTAGGAGGGTTGACAAATTGTTCGTCAAAAAGTCGAATAAAATGTAATTACAACTTAAAATATATCAATTGTTAAAGTTGTCAGAGACTCGATACTGACAATAAGCTTAATCGATATATTCGTGTGCGCATGCGCAGTGGTGAACCCTACATAAGTAGGCAGACTATTCTAGCAGCCGGGGTCAGCAGTTGAAAAGCACATAACACACGTGGCTTAAATTTGCGAAGTCTTAAATGTCAGAGGTTTCCAGCCAAATTTTCTTAATACATCAACAATCCAACGTTCTAACCACCTAGAACATTATTGCTCTGCAACAACTAGGCTATTATAACCACTAGAGGATTGACCTGACCCACAATATATATATATATATATATATATATAATATTAGTGTGGTCCACAGAGCGCTGTGGGAAAAATAAAGTTTGGAAAATTCGTGACGGTACCCTTTTATTCTGTTATGCATTATGTGTCAAAGATTCATGACAAATTTTATTGAAATTGCTCAAAGTTTAGAGATCGCGCGATAAGGTGAGATATATTAGCCTACAGCACCCCAGCAGTACATTATGTCAACATTCGATTGTGATTTAGTGATAAAGCTTGTCATACACGCATTGTTTACTTCAGCCTGTAGAGAGAAGCTGATGTTATTATTCTTTTGATTAGATACTTTTTAAAATAAGAGTATAAGCTTACATGGCCATTGGGTCATTTTTAAATAATAAAAGGGAAGAGATAAATTTACGGATGTACTTGTCGCTAAGTTGATAGTAATGATTTCGATGGATGGGGAGGTCCCTCCTGGTAATACTGCAAAGCAGCTATTTTATAGATTGCCATATGCTACTGGCATGGGCGGAGACTTATGAGGACGGTCCACCAAAAACACATGCCCATATCTCCCAACTGTTCAAAAATATACCAAAAATAGCATCGGAAATTTCGAGAATTTTGTTCGTTTGTTTGTATGTGCACTTGTTATAGCGCCTCTTCAAGTTCCCTACTCAGAGGCGCTCCTGACTGCGGAGCGGACACTGCATCGGAGTTTCACGCCGAAAGGCTGAGCAATTGCGAGTGGAGGACTTGCCCAATGTCCCTACACGGCGACTAGAGGTGAATTCAAACCTCGAATCTTCCGGCTTCAAGGCAACAACGCCACCACTATACCGCCGCGCAGTGATATTTTCGTTAACCGAAATAGAAATTATAAGTAAAATTATTAATTTTCGTTAACGTGAATAAGAACGAAAATTAGGAATTATGTTGAGGACGAGAATAGAATTAGAACTGAAATACACCGGAGAGAACTGAAATATGAATAGAAATAGGAATTATTTTCAGAACGAAAATTACTACACTATAATGATTTTTTGCGATTCGTTGTCTGTGCAAGCCTGTATAAAGTCAGACAATTCATTTCTGAGAGCCCTTAAGATCAGTAATCTTTGGATATAATTGAAGGGCTTGGAGCAATAACAAGGTAAGTCGACATACCTATGTCTTGCGAAACAGTATGCCACCGTGAGCGGAAGATGGTAATCTATAAACCCTGTGAATTTGGTACAGATCTGAATAGTTTTGAGCGCTGTTTTTCAAAAAACGTTATGTCGACATAACATGTTATTGCGCACCCGACAGAGTTCGACCATAACTCTAATGCAATATCAGGGTATGACAACATACACTGGCGTGTTTTCTTGCAAACTTTCTATTAGCGCCGGTGCAATAATGAGGTTATTTGACATAACCTGTTATTGCTCCCACTTTCGTTTGAATTGGGCTATGTCCGTGCTATCAAGAATATTGTATGTTGCGTTACCGTACACCACAACGGCGCACGTGACAGTGAATTTCATAATAATCCGACATTTTTATTGAGATTAGTACTACTACTAATAATAATAATAATAACGACAATTTATATGGCGCCGTAACGCGGCCATACCGCTACAAGGGCGCCTCACAAACGGCCAACTGCGGGATACGCCTTAGCAAACAGATAAGTTTTAAGCTTTGTTTTGAAAGAGTCCACTGAGGCGGCCAATCTAATGTCCGGTGGAAGACTGTTCCAGCATCTGGGACCAGCAACCGAGAATGCGCGGTCACCGAAACGTGTCCTCATCCTCCGTACACGGAGGTCGGTCTTCCCAAGCGACCTGAGTCGCAGCCCGGAAGCGGAGGAATGGGTCTCGGAACAGTAGTCGCGGATGTATTCAGGCGCAGTCCCATGAAGCGAGTTGTAGACCAGCAAACTGAGTACTGTTGTAACCTATGCGAAAATGAATCGTGAAAAACTATTAGCTTCGTTAGGTCGTAATTTTTTTTACAGTCTCTAAAAAACAACAGAGGTTGGTAAGGTGTAGTTTGAGATATTATGTTTGATGGTTTAGGCAATAGGCATACGTTTAATACTCAATTTGGCATTGTGTATCGTCGACTTAAATCTACGCTCGACAGTCTAGGCTACCCAGAGCTGAAAGTGGTTTGAAAAAGTTGCCGGGTCTGAGTAAAACAACGGAATTTTTGTTTTGACCTGAAAACTTTTCTGGCGACCTTTTTTAGTCAATCGCACCGAATTTTCTATAAACTCATTAAACTGTACCAATTTCTTTCAGGATTTCGTAATTGGTATAGTCACAGTGTGACTGTTAAATATTTGACTCGGCTGACAGGCTGAGACCCGACAGCGGCAGGTCACGAAAATCGATGTCATGTCCCGGATTGAACCCAGATTGCCTCTGAATTTTGTGTAAGTTTTATCTTCACCAACAGTACTGTTCTTATTTTCGCACACTTAACTGGCGCTGGGTTGAAGTATTAAAAACTTTACTACCCACTCCCCAAGCGTAGGTGCTATCATTCCAACGCTTTTTGACAAAGATTGTTATAGAATTAAAAATGATTTGCGAGTCTCACAATCGCAAAAGCCTAGCACCAAGTGTATTAAAGATGAACAGTTGGCAAACGTTGATTTCAAAACAATATGTGCTGCTTACTTTTTCAGCTTTAGAGGTTAAAAAATCATTACGAGAAGCAGATGCAGTTTCAGCTAATCAAATTTTTTATATTGATGAATCCAATGAAATGTTGAAACAAAATGATGATGGCTCTTATTTTGTAAAAATGAAAAGTCTGAACCGCGATACAAAGATCTGATATTGCATACAATTTCTACGGTTATGTCATTAAAAACGTCATGTCACACTGCTTTTGAATATTTTATATCTCGACAGTACTACAGTTGTGGTGACTTACAATCTTCTTGCACGATTCTCGAACTGTGTAATAGAGACAGTTTTGGTGCAATAACAAGGTATGTCGACTTATACCACATAATATGTGAGGTATTGCAGCTGCTAGAAAACACTTTGTCGACATAACCTGTTATTGCACCAGAAATTATACCAATGACGGAGTATTCATGCTGCAATAACACGATATGAAGCAAAAGGTGTAAAAAATAATAATTTCATATTTCGCACTGTATAATGTGACAATTTCGTTAAAGACTATTTTAAGGTACATATTGCTCAAAACAGCTTGTTGATATGTTGTCAAATGGCTTAGATACAACAGTTTGAAGCGGTAAATCTTTGAAGTCGATTTCCCAACATTCATGATTTTCGACATACCTTGTTATTGCTCCAAGCCCTTCAATTATTACCTCGGACATACTGCCACAACTAATTAAGATATTTCGTCTGCTTTCTGAATCACTCAAACAAATGGGGCTCTCGAACAGTTTAAAGACACAGGATCGTTAGTCAAACAACCTGACAATAATTATTGAGTAATTAATGTCACGGGTGGCTGGGCACCGCTGAACACACTGCGAAGGAAGTTAATTACAGGTGCATTTGATGCATCCATGGCCTGTATGGAGGTACGGGAGGGGCGACGGTGAATGTTTGAACACGAGCCTATAGATACCTATGGGCTCATACACACACACACACACACACACACACACACACACACACACACACACACACACACACACACACATCAAGCATCAGTGGCACGCACACGGTTGAAATCAAGTTTGACATTTTGACACCTCAAATCCTCAATAGACTTGGCAATAATAATTATGATGATAGGATAAGAGTCATAACATCTAGACTTCTACAGGGTGGCCCAGCATAAAATTATTGTCCCGACTTTACACGCGTATAGTTTCGCCAATTTTAAACATTTATTTATACTTAATGCATCAAATTAAAGGTATTTCACTCTAGTATTAACTCTAAAAAGTCGAACTGATACTAGTCTAGGTTTTAATTATATGCCCGGAACAGCGCTAGCTACCATATTTTGCTGTCATTTGTCACGCAACCTGGCGCCGTTGACAGAGTGACGATGATCGCGTTTCGATCTTAATTTTACGAACTGATAAGGGATTTAATTCGTTTGAAATGATTAACGAATATTCTAACAGAGGATGGAATAAACAATGCAATGTATTATCTGCTACGGAAAATTGATAAAACAAGACTTTCTACTCGCAAACCATGGGAATCGGAGCTCACGGCGCTCATATCCGCTAACATTGCTCGTGTGTCCGCGTACATTTGCAGTCAAGACAATGACCAGGGCAGGCTCTGCATGGAAATTCAGCGCAAAACAGGCAGTCTTAGAAGCACTGAATAACGTATTGGAAAAGAGTATAGACAGTGCCTAAAGTGTTGAAAAATAAGTGCCTGGACGCCGATTACCTCTCCAAAAGAAGTGCCTGGACGCCCCTTACCTTTCCAGTCTGTGCTCGCCAATAAGTGGCTGGACGGCGTTCAGATTTCACAAGTAATGAAAAAAAGGTAGCTAGCGCTGATCCAATTATATAAAATGATGAATTCAAATGATTAGTGGGTGAAAAATGACTTTTGGCTCTGTGGTGTAAGAATTCGCTTTG